>OZ038485.1:53235667-53263167 GCA_964036315.1 Acanthosepion esculentum
AGGTCTAATGAATTGCATCGTAATTACGATTCCAATGTAATAAATTATAACCATGAAATATTAGTGTTTAATCCTTTTTATTATATTCTTACTCTGTCCTAGACATTGAGTTCTACCTGGATTCTATCCTCTTGGAAATTTTATATATATATATATATATATATATATATATATTTGAATTGGACATAGTCCGACAATTTATTTAAAGACATTTATGATATGTTTAACGTTCTTTTTATAGATACAAGTATTTAAGCAAATGCTCTGTTTTATAATAAACAGTATTAAATAACATTTACCGGCCTGAATCTCCGAGAAATTTCATAGAAAATTTTCGTTCTTCGACAGGAATCGAACCTGTATCCTATACGGAACCGTCATTTCGCGTGACGTGCCTTAACCTTTTGGCCACAGAGAAGCGTCTGGTTAGCAAGGTCGATTTTACTATCTTTAAACTTAAATCATCCTTAAGGCACGTCACGCGAAATGACGGTTCCGTATAGGATACAGGTTCGATTCCTGTCGGAGAACGAAAATTTTCTATGAAATTTCTCGGACATTCAGGCCGGTAAATGTTATTTAATACTGTTTTTTATAAAACAGAGCATTTGCTTAAATACTTGTATCTATAAAAAGAACGTTAAACATATCATAAATGTCTTTATATATATATATATATATATATATATATATATATATATATATATATATATATATATATATGTATGTATGTATGTATGTGTATATTAACCACTCATATTATCTATCTATCTATACACACACACTGCTTAAATTTTTCTATATTTATGGGAGTAGCTTACTCAGTATCGGAGCGAGTTCGTTTATAGATATAAAGTGGGGACATAGGAATTAACCTTGCATGATATCTGTCAGCTGGTTTGAAGGTCGTTTGAGGCGTAAAACTGTAAATCAGTACGCAGTTGATTCCTATATCCACATTATCTATGTCAGTTTATTCATATCTATCTATCTATCAATCTATCTAGTGTAATGCCAAACATTTAGAGACATCTAATAAATGTGTTCCCCTTAATAAAAACGGAGGGGGGCAGAAAAAGAGAGAGTAAGAGTGATGGGGGGAGAAATAGATGGAGAGAACATGGACTGTCGGTGAGAGAGGAAAGGAATAAGAAAGTGGGAATGAGAGTGGTAGGAATAGTGCTTATTAAGTTTGAAAGTTTGCTTATTAAGTTTGAAGTTTGCTTATTAGTTTGGAAGAAGACCACACATGTGTGGCGTACAGCGAGGATCGAACACACTACTAAATAGTGAACCAGACTAATTTGCAAATGATTGCTCCCTCCCTAGGACTCCCGGGAATGATGTAATGCTGGTAACATTTATTATATGTAAGCATGTCGACTTGTGTCTAAATAGTAGCGAGAGTTGCGTAAAAAAGCTTCGGTGACTAACTTGTGGGCGTTATATCTACAGGCGAGGAAAAGGTTGTGAACGAAAGGCATTGCGAACCACTGGTGAAAACATTCTTCATAGCCTAATATATATAATAATGCTATAAAAGATATAGTAACTCTTCTTTATTTTCTGTGATGTTCGGTAAACGTCATATCTTTTAAAAATACAAATGAGATGAGAAAAGCGTATTTGTGGGGAGAGAAAATTTGGTTAGCTTTGTTTCTTTCACATGTGCGTCTGCAGGTGTTCGTGTTTCATGTGTATGAGTGCATGTGCAAATATTACGACGTTGTTTTATTCTGTGAATTCAAGTTGATCGTCTTTAGTTGTCTGGCCGATCTAGCGCCTAAATATACACAATCTCATTATCAGTTCGTCTGTCTCAATTAGCATCATTTCTTTTTATTTTCCAATTGCTAGCGCCCTAACCCCCGTGACGAGAGAGTCGCCAGTCTTATCTTGAAGTAAAATCTGTCAGAAACGATTAAAACTTTAGTATGTCGATGTTAGTTTTGCTGGACATCGGCTGCGATCACCGCGTCGGAAATTGTTATACAGGAATAAAGTGTCTCTGCCGACATTGGAGTTTGAACACAGATCATCAGTGATCAAACACAGGTGATTCTGTTTCTAATAAGTAGACCACGTGACCATAAAAGAAACGCATATGTAAGAATTAGTGTGGCGTCTAATTGACCACTATTTCTACTCGATCACCATTTCTATTCCATCCTCTTTTACTATTCGGATCACTTTTTCTATACTATCCTCCATTACTATACGGCCGTCTTGGGCATGACGATAAACTACATCCGCGTCCTTGGTAAGATGATAAACTATGTCCAGCAGCAAGGCCTCTGATCAGGAGGTATTTGAGGAGCGTGGAACCACCTCATAATTGCTGGTGTTCCCATGTCTACCCTGACCCGGGGTGGCGGCACATGTTAGGGTCCCAGCTATGGGCAAATAGTTGACCCCACAATCTGACTCAAAGCACTGTGAAAGTGTAAAAATAGATTTTAATACCTGAAATACTTAAAAAATTAGTATCAGCAATGCATAATTGAAAAAAAGAAAATATTACCAGAAATAAAAATCTTGTCAACATTAAATAACCCATTGAGGTTAATATGCCACAAAACAAAACAAAACAAAACAAACTATACATTTAAAAAAAAATATTACCAGCTATACATTTTTGAAAAAAATGAAATTTTGTCGGCATTGTGGTTGATATACCATAAAACAAAACAAACATGACTATACGGAAAGCTATTCTCTTCTCTACAGTATTCTGTGCGAGTGTTATTCGAAAACGTCTGACATCAGTATTGTTCAACGGCGTTAATATAGCTGTATCTGAGAATATAAAGTCTGTACTACAACGAGCATTACGAAAGTTACAACGAGTATTCGTTGGCATTACAAAAGTGGCAACGAGTGTTCGTTGACATCACAAAAGAAATGTAAAGAGATCTTCTCTGGCAGAAAGGTACTGTTTCCTGAGCAGCGCCTTGCTATGGCTCTGCAAGGTGAGGATCAGCGTATTCCGTGAAGTCTGTAGCATCACACCGTTTCTTTTTCAATGCTCGAAGTAAAAAAAATATTTTTCTCATTTAACAATATATAACAAATATTCTCTAAAATGGTTCACATACTGTCTACTTTGCTACGTCAATCGCAGAGATTTCTCTGGAAGTATTCTTCAGATGAATATTAGATGGCTCTACATCTTTATAACCAGAGATATTTACGGCGTTCCTGTAACTCAGTGAAGTGAGAAAAAAACGTTAGAATTAAATAAATAAATAAATCCGTTGCAAGAACGTAGCAGTAATCTGAAATTTAATCTGAAATTTTCACTGTGTGATTTTCGGATTATATGGCTAGGTGTAATCACGACGATGCAATAATAATAACAGAAAAATTGCAATATGAGCACTGGTAAAAAATGAGCTAGGATATTAGGTTTATAAGTCCGAGAAATTCATACACTGATGTCCTCAAGGACATCTCATGGCCCAGTGGATAAAGGCGTTGGTTAGATTCAGTGATTAAACACAAAACAGTTGTGAGTTCAATAACAGGCTACAGCAGTGGCGAACAAAAAAACTTGGAGAGTTGAGTTAAAGGGAAATAACTGAGACATCAGGAAGAGGCATGGCACATGGAACTAGAACAATCTCCCCCGGTGGACGAAGTAAAGGGTTCGGTTGGACGTTCCAATCACCTGAAGAAAGCCGGAGAGTACATCGGCCGAAACGTTGTGAATATGACAATGAAGATGAAGATAACAGGCCGAATAATATAAGTAATCATAATAACTCCTCTCAGATGATATAGACAGATATCAACGTTTTTCTCCATCTTAGTGCATTGGAGCGATGCAACCTCGGATATATTGGGATGGTCAAAAGGTTGGTTCGGTTTATTAAATAAATGTTCTGCCTAATAATAATATTTAAACTTGAGTACTTTTACACTGATTGTACGTATAAATATCGTTATAAACTTACACCAATAATAGATCTTGTGAGTTTCAGCTTACAATATCAATCCGTAAGCCTCTCGCTGTTCTATCGCTATTTCCACGGATAGTGTTCAGACGAACTGCATTCCTTAGTTCCACCAGTCCTAACCTTCACGACTAAGACCCACCATGCCACGCACATTGTACCGAACCACCTTCCATTCCCTTCGTATTCCGTTGGTGAGCTGTAAGTTCAACTCGAGTAACTTCTTTCCACGAACCTCTGCTTTGTGGAACCGAGACTCAAATGGATGCTTCCTCGTTAACTGCAATCTTAACCTGTTCATGTCTAGAGTTAACTGTTATCTTCCCGACATATTCTCATAAACTGTGCCTTTAAATCTGTAACCCTCTACCTTGACTGGCTTTTGGGCTTTGTACAGGTTGAACATCATTGTAATATATATATATATATATATATATATATATATATATATTAAAAATATTGATAATGGCTTATTTTGGAGCGTCAGTTTTTTTTTTAGGTAAGCAAACAAAATGCAATCTAGTGTTTTGTTTATAAATAAATCCAAAAGACGTAGGCCACAGAAACATATATTTGAGTCGCACAATATCCCACACACGTGAATGAATTATATTGTGTTGCATGGGGATATAGGCGTCTTGGCATTTTGAAGACATCATCAGGCTTTCATTGATTGTTTTAAAAATATTTGGTACTTTTTCGACTTTACGCGCAGCAGTTTCTTTTGCTGCTCAGAAATCTTTACTTGAATATTGCTTTCCATTTTCGTGTACGTCTCTTTGCACGACAAATTTCCTTTTTGGCTAGGGGCCATTATATTTATTTGGTGTAACTGAAACCTTTTTGGCAAGGTGGGCAATAGACAGCTTTGCAGAATGTGAAAGAGCGTTGTTTTACATCAATATATTCTTTAGCTTAAAGTTTCTTTGTTGTTACTTATACTACTTAAAAAAATTTTTTCTCCAAGAACTTACAGTAATTCACTGTATTTATATCGATACATTTATTTTACTGACTACAATCTCTTTTTATGTGTCGTGTCCCTTCGGGATGTTAGTGATAATGACTCTCCATAATTTCCTCTCCTTTGTCGCTCTTAATAAATTTTGTCTTTTTTATTATCTTTCCTAAAGCCTATTCTGCCATCTATTTTCTCAAGTTCGCTCGGTAGGTTATGCGCTGTTTTCCTCTCTCCTCTTGCCTTCAATGTCTTGTGAGTGTCAAATTTTCCAAGTCCCCTTTCCTCATTATGTGCCCGATAAATGTCAATTGTCCCTTTCTGATATTAAACATAAGTGTCCTTTTCGTTTCCATTTTCTTTAAAACTTCGTGTTGTAACCTAGGAGGGTTACTGAATAGAATAATCAAACGAAGGTTGGTAATGCACAATAATACTTAGGACAAGAACAACACATATAAGATTGCCAGCGTTGCACAGAAGAAGTAGCCAATTGCTAGAAGTGAGTCAAGTGAATTCCACAATGAATCTCCAACTCTAGGATATCTACCAACCGCCCCATGTGGTCAGATGTGGCACAAAGCCGAATTTAATATAGGGTATCCAAAAATTCCCCGTAGACCCCGTATAAAACATGGTCGGGTAGCTGTTTCCTGAGACGAGACTCTGCTCTCAGACATAGCCTCATCTGGGGATCCTCTCTGTTCGGAGGCAGAGGGTTTGACCAGCACAGCTGGAGACGAATCCCCAACTCTAGGATATCTACCAAGCGCTCCACGCGGCCAGATGTGGCTCAAGGCCGAATTTAATATGAGGTATCCGAGCCCGTAGGCACGGCCAAAGAATTCCTCGTAGATCCCGTATAAAACTAGGTCAGGTAGCTGTTTCCCGAGACGAGACTCTGCCCTTGACATAGGCTTATATGTCAAAATTACCTTGCAATTCCAATAGTTATTTGTGACGTAACTTATCAAACGCTTTTGCATAATCTATAAAACATAGGTATACATCCATTTTTTGTTATGTGGCTTATCAGGCTGATTGTCCGCCGGAGTTCACATTCGTTTGAATCTGGCTTCTTAGGCAGTGCTATGAAAATAGATATACTTTGGTCTTCCAGTATGTCGTAGATTTCATTTATTGTGGTGATTTTCTAAGCGTAGCTTAGGTGCGACACAAGGTCGAAAGAATGGGGTACCCAGTGAGGAACGAACTCACTATTCAGTCGTAACTGTTTTAGCGAGACAAGCTTGCTAACCATTGCACCACGCCGAGGTGCTCCAAATGATTTTCTAAGCACAGCTTAAATGTGGCACAAGGGCGAAAGTATGAGTCACCCAGTAAGGATCGAACTACTCAGTCGTAATTGATCTAGCAAGACAAGCTTCCTTACACCACGTGGAGATGCCCCCCACCAAATGTTTTTCTAAGCGTAACTTAGATATGACACAAGGCTGAAAGTATAAGCACCCAGTGAGAATCGAACTCACTACTCAGTCATAATTGATCTAGCGAGACAAACTTGCTAACCATTACACCACATCGGCATGCCCAGATTTCATTTATTATGCCTGTAATCTTATCACTGCCGAAATGATCTAAGGCCGCCAGCATCTCGATTACAATTTCATCTGGCGCTGTTGCTTTGTTTCTGTTCAATTTGGTCATTACTGATTTCACTTCAGATTTTAAAATTTCTGGTTCTTCAATATTTCTGGAAAAATTCTCCGATATATTCGTTCCATCTCGGACTCGTTTCTCGAACATCCCACATGTTGAACAAATCGGTTTTCAGAACAGAAAATTCGAGAGGAAAATGCCTCGGTTATCGAACAAAATTTCGGTTATCGAACAACATTATCGAACTGAGTTAACCCGAACGGAATCATTTCTGAGTCGACCGTCGTGTTGTATACATTCGTGTGTCGTGCCGTGCTTTTCTTTCCCAATTTTATTGTACTGTGACTTTTATTTTCTCTACGTTGATTCCTACTGGAAAAATAGTTTCGGTTTACGAACATTTCAGGTTACAAACGGCCTTCAGGAACGAATTAAATTCGTGAACCAAGGTTCCACTGTATTTTTCTTTCTCGTCCTATGCATCCTGATGATGAGCATGTCTTTTGTCCTGTTACTTATCTTATTTATTTATTTGTTGTATATCTAATTTTTCTGCCTATAATACTAGCTCCAAACATTGCTTTATCTACCCTCTGCTGCTTTCTAAGTAATATTGGCTAACTGTTTCCATGATACCCCAACTTCTTGAGGACGAGTGATCATTATCGGTGATAATGTTTTTAGATATAAACACCGTATGGTGGCTGTCAATTTCACACCTTAGCGATCATCCTGTGAAATTGAATACACATCATGTAGGACTGAGTTTTCTTTCTTTCTTTCTTTCTTTCTTTCTTTCTTTCTTTCTTTCTTTCTTTCTTTCTTTCTTTGTCGGTTATCTATCTATCTATCTATCTATCTATCTATCTATCTATCTATCTAAGTCTGTTCATATCTATCTATCTATCTATCTATCTATCTATCTATCTATCTATCTATCTATCTATGTCTGTTCATATCTATCTCTTTTTTTTACAAATGGTCTCTCTCTACACATATATTTAACATAAATAATATGCAGAAGTAAATGTCTAAAACCATATATATATATATATATATATATATATATATATATATATATATATATATATATACTCATGCAGTATAAATGTGATTTTATATTGTTTGACTTACTTCCATAATCTTCCGGCCAGACAGAAGATGAAAGCAAGCACAACATTTCCGCCTGTGTCCCCTTACCTAACCAGCTCTAAAGAACTTATTGACTAGCGGGAAATGAAGCACTTAAACCTTTTAATTAATGGTAATGACCCAAGAGTCTGTTTAATTTTTTGCTTTCATGTCGTTGCAACTAGCATTTAAATTTTCAAAATAAAAGAACAGTTACAAGCAAATTAGATGCACTATTCTGCCTTCGTTTCCCATCTGCCGCAATCTTTTCTAGAGTCATAAAATCGGCCTTCATAAACAATAGATGGAAAGTCCGTCACTCAAATTGTTCCAACTGTAGAGGGCCCGATCAACATATTGCTCCACAATTATATTCTCATAACAGGTTATGCGAAACCAGGGCTCGAAAATAAAATAAATAAAAATCCAACACGTATCGCCGTGGAGTTGAATATTCACGACGGTTACTCCTGCAAAGGGTGGGGCGCAGGTTCGAATACTGTCGGCGATCGGATATTTTTCTTTAATAATATCTCTCGAATATTCAGTCCGGTAGACGTAAATAGATACGCTGTTTAAAATAAAGAGTGCTTCTACTCAGATATAGGGATCCACTAAAAAAACGTTTTAATGGATGAATATCTGTCGGATTAATAAATACAACATCCATTGCATCTTTCGAAAAAAACTTTGTTAAGGTTTGGATGCGACACTGAACAAATATGAACGTTCGAGAATCTAGGATGAGAAGATGAGAACGTTCGAGAATCTGGGACGAGAAGATGAGGACGTTCAAAAATCTGGGACGAGAAGATGAGGACGTTCGAGAATCTGGGACGAGAAGATGAGGACGTTCGAGAATCTGGGACGAGAAGATGAGGACGTTCGAGAATCTGGGACGAGAAGATGAGAACGTTCGAGAATCTGGGACGAGAAGATGAGAACGTTCGAGATTCTGGGACGAGAAGATGAGAACGTTCGAGAATCTGGGACGAGAAGATGAGAACGTTCGAGAATCTGGGACGAGAAGATGAGAACGTTCGAGAATCTGGGACGAGAAGATGAGAACGTTCGAGAATCTGGGACGAGAAGATGAGAACATTCAAGAATCTGGGACGAGAAGATGAGAACGTTCGAGAATCTGAGACAAGAAGATGAGAACGTTCGAGAATCTGGGACAAGAAGATGAGAACATTCAAGAATCTGGGATGAGAAGATGAGAACGTTCGAGAATCTGGGACGAGAAGATGAGAACGTTCGAGAATCTGGTACGAGAAGATAACGTTCGAGAATCTGGGACGAGAAGATGAGAACGTTCGAGAATCTTGGACGAGAAGATGAGAACATTCAAGAATCTGGGACGAGAAGATGAGAACGTTCGAGAATCTGGGACGAGAAGATGAGAACGTTCGAGAATCTGGGACGAGAAGATGAGAACATTCAAGAATCTGGGACGAGAAGATGAGAACGTTCGAGAATCTGGGACGAGAAGATGAGAACGTTCGAGAATCTGGGACGAGAAGATGAGAACGTTCGAGAATCTGGGACGAGAAGATGAGAACGTTCGAGAATCTGGGACGAAAAGATGAGAACGTTCGAGAATCTGGGACGAGAAGATGAGAACGTTCAAGAATCTGGGACGAGAAGATGAGAACGTTCGAGGTTCTGGGACGAGAAGATGACAACATTCGAGAATCTGGGACGAGAAAATGAGAACATTCGAAAGTCTGGAACGTGAAGATGGGAACGCTCGAGAATCTGTAACGAGAAGATGAGAACGTTCGAGAATCTGGGGCGAGAAGATGAGAACGTTCGAGGTTCTGGGACGAGAAGATGGCAACATTCGAGAATCTGGGACGAGAAAATGAGAACATTCGAAAGTCTGGAACGTGAAGATGAAACGCTCGAGAATCTGGGACGAGAAGATGAGAACGTTCGAGAATCTGGGACGAGAAGATGAGAACGTTCGAGAATCTGGGACGAGAAGATGAGAACGTTCGAGTTTCTGGGACGAGAAGATGACATCATTCGCGAATCTGGGACGAGAAAATGAGAACATTCGAAAGTCTGGAACGTGAAGATGGGGACGCTCGAGAATCTGTGACGAGAAGATGAGAACGTTCGAGAAACTGGAACGAGATGATGAGAACGTTTGAGAATCTGGGAAAGAGGAGAATTTCGCTTAAAGTTACTATTCAAGTTTTGCTTGATCGGCGACACTCATCGTGGCCAGGTCGATCTAAAGCACGTCGAATCTAACTACAGTTTCTCCTGCAAAGGCGGGGGCGAAGGTTCGAATCCTGTCGGCGGGCGGATATATTTCTCTAATAATATTTCTCGAATATTTGACCGGTAGACGAAAATAATTATACTATTTGATAAGTAAATGAGGCGTCTATTCAAATATGAGTATCCACTAAAAATAACGTTTAATGGGATAATATCTGTCGGATTAATAAATAAAAAATCCATTACATCTTTAGAAATCAACTATATCAATATTGAGTTCGATTCACACGAGGTGCCACACTTATGTGTCGTTGTGTAGGTTACGCTAATATTCGCGTTAAGAAGAAATGTAAGCACGACTGTCAGATTCGTGTAAGGGCGATCTTCAGTCATTTACTAAGTGTAGCTTAGATGTGGCATAAAGCCGCATATATCGACCATCTAGTGAGGATCGAACTCACTACAGTCATAATCGAGCTAGCGAGACAAGCTAACCACTACACCACGGCAATGTGTCAATAGAAAACCACCGTTTATATAAGATATAACTCTCCTGTCGTCTTCGACACATGAGGATCTGACAATTTAGCTCCTAGAACTGTACTGACTCGATACCCAGCCGCCGGCACCCACTCGCATCCAAGCATCAGGATCGTCATTCTCTCTCCCTATTACATCCTTCCCCCACCCCCAACTTCTTGATGGCGGTGGTGAAAATGGCCGTGAAAGCTCAGCTTACTCCTGAAGAGTCGTGAGCAGGAGTTACAGGGGAGTGTGGGTGTTGGTGTCGGGCCCTCCTGACAGCACTTTGCAGATCCTCTTCACGTTGACGGTTTGACTCGAAATTTTTGGGTCTCCCCCAACCAATCAGATGATCTTACGTCAGAAAGGCCGATTTGCTGCAACAGTTTCCCCAGGTATCAGGGTCGAATGTTGGGCTATGTCAGGGATTCACAACTCCCACGTATCATCCTGTCTGGAGAGCTCGCCAGCGGCAAGAGGCTACGTAGAAGTAATAAAGAATGGGTTGAATTACCCAGCACGAATATTCTGATTATAGTGGTTTAAGACTCGTGCGCAAACATCCAGACTTTTCGAATAAACTGAATATAGAGCAGCCCTCTTTAAATTCTGAATTCAGCAGTTGCTGTTGCCAGAGAAGCAACAGAGAAGCGTCTGGTTAGCAAAATCCGAATTACTGTTTGTAAACACACACTTTCGACACTAAATGGTTAACAGCACGTCAGGTCAAACGATGGTTCTAATAAGGGTTTCAGGTTCGATTTCTGTCGGGGGGCGCATATTTTCTACGAAATTTCTCGAACATTCAGGACAGTAAATATAATTAGTACTGCTTAATTAAGAAGCAGAACATTTACTTAAATAAATTATATCTATGAAAGTAACGTATAAACAGAAAATATATTTAATAATTGTCGGACTTAATCCATTTCATTATATATATATATATATATATATATATATATATATATATATATATATATATATATATATATATATATATATATATATGTTTTCCGGGATGCCGAGTTTCCTCATGAAGGAATGAAAGCTAATATCGTGTCTAATGGTATGATGTCAGAATACTTTGATGTTACAAACGGCACCAAGCAAGGGTGTGTCATGGCCCCTGTCCTTTTTGCCCTTTTCTTCTCGGTGATGCTGAAATATGCATTCGAAAACACAGAGAGCAGCGTCAAGTTTCAGTTTCAAACAACTGGTGGTCTCTTCAATCATCTGCGCTTCAAACCCAATACCCACCTTTGTACGCAAATTATTCGTGATCTGTTGTTTGCTGATGCTGCTGCTCTTGTTGCGACATCCTTTGAGGAGGCCCAACATCTAATAAATCGTTTCTCTGCTGCATGTAAAGCCTTTGGTCTTACACTTAGCATAAAGAAAACTGAAGTAGTGCACCAACATTGTCCTACTCCGAAGCAATTCTGTGGTGAGAAACAAAAACCACCAGTCTACAAATTTCCAGAGAGACCATTGAAGGTAGAAGACAAAGCCCTGAACTATGTAAAGTCTTTCACCTATCTTGGTAGCAAAGTCAACTACAGTGGAACTTTAGATGATGAAATCATGCATCAGATTGCTAAGGCTACCAGTGCTTTCGGCAAACTTTGTCATCGCTTTTGGAATAAGCGGGGTATTCGACTGTCCATTATTATTATTATTATTATTATTATTATTATTATTATTATTATTATTATTATTATTATTATAGTACAGGTAATCGATCCCACCCTATGTTTACCACTTGTTCTCTATTTATATTTGTCTATCTAATTTGCATACGATACTACACCTCCTTGAATCGGTGAGGTCGTATACCCTTGTTTTTTCTCTTGTTTGACTGACATATATATATATTTATATATGATAAAAATATAGTTTTAAGGTATGCTATATTTATGAGTTAAAGTACTCGATATCCGGGATAAAGCGTATGTAAATTATTTACTGAATAGCCCCTAGAATAATAACCGCCTACCCAACAACTGTTAAAAAAAAATACAATAGACCTACCCATAATGCATCACTAGCCAACATATATAAATTGTCCAACCGAGACAAAATGCACATAGCCTGACGATTGCGTTTAAGCATGAAACAGACTGACACCGCTGGGTGTTAACTTCAATGTCCTCTTAAATAATAATAAAAAATCACGGATAGCAAAACAAACACACGTACCCACTAAAAATAACATTTATAGTAATAAGAAATAATTACTTCAAAATACTTTTAAAAGATCATTGTTGTTTCTGTTTCAGGTACGAAACTGAAGGTAGCAGATATAGGTTGACAGAAGTACAAGCGATAGTTGTGCGTTCGTTAAATAAGTAATTCAAATATGGTCCCCATCGGTGCTGGTCTGTCTCCATGGTCAAACATGTAGCGGCACACTTTGCTTCAAAAAGGGGTTTCCTTGATGCAAAAAAACAAACAAAAAGCAACAACAACAACAACAAAAACACCCTTAAAACGGATGCTTGTTCGATTCCTATCGGAGGCACAAATTTTCTTTAATAGGTTTTCTCAATCTAAGCTGGTTGTCATTAATTTCACTGTTTAAGAAAAAAAAACAAAAACAGGGTTAGCAAATGTTTGACAGTCCACGATTGTGACACCCAACCCTCCTCTGTCCTGGTCAGGGCACCATTTGTGACACCCGTACTGGTCGCGGCGCACTTGTGACACCTGACTTCTTTTTCAGTCACGACGCCAAAATGTGACGTCGGTCCTTTGTGACGGGCAAACCCTGGGACATCGGTTGAAGTCTTGCTGGGTTCTAGCACCAACTTGTCGTACTCGGCTCGCTTCCAACGCCTGGTCACCGAAGCAACTGCTTTGATCTCGATTCAACCTACCCACGTTGTGATTTGATCTTAGGTTGACGAGATCAATCAAACGTCGGGCCGTAGTGCCAGCCGAATCCGGGTCAAGGCGATACTGCACAATAAATGTAGACAAAAAACAAACAACAACTTCAAGGCGAGCGACTGGTTAGGAATAGTGATTAATTTTATGTCGGTTTGTTGAGTTACAGGAGTGCGTCTCTCTCTTTCTCTCCCAGCCCGGAGAAAAAAAAATGTGGATTGTAACACCTTTGCGTTCCTTAACTAGTTCTGGATATCTGTATGGAGAATATAAGTCAGACTTCTATAATTTGTTCTTGGTTAGAAGTCTAATTCGGAAACTTGTTTTGGTGGGAAATCTAAAGTCGGTCTTCAACAAATCTGTTCTTGGTTAGAAGTCTAAGTCGGAAACTTGTTTTGGTGGGAAATCTAAAGTCGGACTTCGACAAATTTGTTCTTGGTTAGAAGTCTAAGTCGGAAGGCATGGACTCGTGCGGTCACCTGTGCGAGGCGCGTCTCTCCGTCTCGACTTTCCTCGACGAACTCAGCTCTACTCTGCGAACTCCACGAAACACCCGTAGATGTTTGCTTATATGGACGCCGATCAAAACCTGGCGTGGGGTCGGACGTGGTGTGGCCACCACGTTGATTTCAAATCCCCAATAAGGATTTTCTTTGTTTTCGGCCAAAAATAATTATCATTTTCCGTATTTGGAAATCTTATTCCACTCCCACCCTCTTCTGCTCTCATATGGGTATCTCACCATACTTTAGAGGGCGTCAACGGTTTTCCCACTTCCTCGCAGTAACATCTCATACCTACCCTCTCAATGGGCGGTGGCAGGCCTCCTCTCTGCGTCACATGATCATCTCCGCCTGGCTATTCGGCCAATAGGCGTCAACTGATAATCTCAATTTTTATCCAACTTCACGGGATATGTTTTCTTTCAACCAGGTTTATCCGTCAACATTAAGTGGAAGATTCTTTTTTGGCGAAATTGGGTTAATTAAAATACCCTAACATAGCCTTCGTTATCACAAACGAACCTAAACAAAATGCAGATGTCCTGTCCGGGCGGTCTCATTCTAGGGCTCTGTGTGCGGTCGGCAGACGACCCATCAACTACTGATAACAGCCAATGTTTTATCTGCCCAGAGGTTCTGGTATCCCTCAAAAAATGACCATCAGAATTTTCCTCAATTCCACCACTCAAAACAACATCGCTTTTGTGGGTGGCATTCTTTCCTTCTCTTATCATCTAAGTTGTTAAGTCTTGTCCCTCTGTTTCTTTCTTTTCTTTCTCTTTTTCCTTCCTTTGTCCTCGAAGAGAATTTGGCATATCTCAGCATCAAACTTCAGCGAGAAAGTAAAGTGGTTATCTTGAATTGCACTTGAAAATAACAAAACAAAAAATCTTTTTTTTTTTTCTTTTTTTTTTCACCGATACTCTGTTTGGGAAAATAACAAAACAAAAAGAATATCGCTCAGTATGTCTTTCGTTATATCTATCGGTGTAAGTAATCGCTCAGTATGTCTTTCGTTATATCTATCGGTGTAAGTAATCGCTCAGTATGTCTTTCGTTATATCTATCGGTTTAAGTATCCCCGTAATTAACTTCTGTGGTTAATTAATTGATTAATTAACCTTCCGTTCCTAAATAGTGTTACACGATATTGCAGTCTAAAAGTAACTTTGTCTTGTTTCTTCTCCTTTATTCGAACCTATTTTGGGGGATTGGTCAAAAAAGAAAACGTCATATTAAGAGGAGAGACAAAGAAGACTTTACTTTGTAGTGTTATGAAAACACAAACACGCATTAGTTCCTCTTTCTTTTCTTATGTTTTCGTGTGCATTGTTTTTAACTGCTGGGGCTGTTTGTGTTAGCGTGATTAAATCGTTATCGAATCGAATTCGAAAACATCGTCTGAAAGATACGGATCAACGTCGCAGGTAAATGTAAGGACTCGAAACAATCATTTCTAATTGTAAATTCATTTGAAAGATAAAATAAACATTATACATGAATATCAATACTTCTTATAAAGTTATAAAAGAGACCAAAAAAAGAAAAGAAAAGATTAATTTAAATACCACGAGGACGTGTGTATGTTTCTTGAGTGAAGCTGGTCATTCCTCACTTTCCCGATTTGGTAGAGTTCAAAATCGATTACGCGGTCTTGCGAAGGAAAACATACCCTCCTCTCCGTAACCTCTTCCCCACAGACGCAACGTAGCAAGTTATGAGTTAAAGTGCTCGATATCCGGGATAAAGCGTATGTAAATTATTTACTGAATAGCCCCTAGAATAATAACCGCCTACCCAACAACTGTTAAAAAAATACAATAGACCTACCCACAATGCATCACTAGCCAACATTTGCCATGGCTATTTGCCATGGCTATTTCCATGGCAAATGTTCAGATGAGCAGTCCATTCTTTAGTTCCACCTGTTGTGACATTTATTGCTAGGATACGTCAAGCTATCTCCACGAAGTCGAATCACACTTATATCTCCTGCGTTCCAATAAGGAAGATCCACTTTTTCCTCAGGAAATAGGCACTGCGGTTTTAAGGTTATCAAGTTATGAGTCAAACGTTTACTGTCCTCCTTATCCTCATATTTTTCCCTTGCTCCTTTCTCCTCTTCCATTCATATCACGCACCTCATTCATCGTTACCATTTTAACAGTAACTCTCTACCTTGGGTGGCTCACAGACGTTGTTTTTAAATTGACGTTAGCATAAAAATACCATAAATTACTTTGATATAAATAAAAATATTAACTGATCTCGACTTAAATTTACCGCTGAGACAGGCGTAGTTAGACATATCAAGTAGTAGCCTGATCAAAAAACGCAATACATATTTTTCGAAGAGAGATGCGGACCAGTTCGTGCGCCTCAAGAATGCCATGTATTTTCCATATATGGAAGGGAAAGGTAGATCATCGCACTCGGTAGGACGAGGTTCACATAACAGACAGAGAACATCACTGTAAAATACGAAAATTTAAAGAATCAGCGCATATGCTAGGCCACAAAATCTCCTAAGCCGACCAGGCATAGAAATGAATACAATATGCAAGCGCAAAAAAACAAAAAACAAAAAAAAAAAACAATGAGAAAAAAAATTGTAATATGAACCCCCGTAAAAAAATTGAAAAATGAGTCATTTATTTTATAAATGCCAAAAATTAATTTTACTGATGTCCAGAAGGACATATAGCTCTGGTCGAAGTAATCCAGTGACTTGACCCAAAGAGTTCAATACCGAGTCGGAAGTAAACAAAAACTTGGCGTGTTGAGTTACTAAAGAGAAATAACGGAAACTGAGATAATCAGAAAGAGGCGCGGTACTAGGATATAGAACCAGAACAATCTACCGGAATGGACTAAATAAAGGGTTCGGTTCGAAATTCCAACGTATATCACCTGAAGGAAAACCGGAGCGAACAGACGGCTAAAAAAATGTCGTGAATATGACAATAAATATGAGGACAATAGCCCGAAAAATATAAACAGTGTAAATCGTGTAAATGCTACAGAAATATAGACAGCAAAAATGAGTAACAATAGTCACAGAGAGAAAGTTATTTTTTCCGCTTCTTTGTAAAAAAAAAAAAAAAGATTTGGAAAATAATCTGTGCTATAAATATGGTCAACTACGCTCACGTGACATAAGTAGAATTTTGGTATTGTAATTTTAGTTTCCCGATGACACCATGACGACAACAGTTCGCGAGAAAAATAGGCTCTCATCATGCGATCGAAAGAGATGAGAAATACACCGACACAACTATTCCATTAGTTGTTGTGTAGGGAATAAGGAAGTTTAGTCCCAGTGATCTTGAGTCTATTTGAAAATTTAATGGGTCAAAGCTAAGGAAGGTCATACCCAGAGTAATAAAAAGAAATCAAGGTACTTTCGTCTCACATGCAATCCAATTAAGCAGGGGGAAACGGAAAACAAATATTATTCTGGAATTTTATATTTCACATTGTGGAAGGAAGAACAATCAACATTTGTGAACATTCTACAGTAACTTTTTTTTTGTCATTAGGAACATTCAAACTCCAAATTCCTGAAACACAAACGTTTGAACAGACACCCAATACCTGTTAACTGTTCTTTTTTTAATTGTACGTTTGTCACTCCATACTTTTCCAATATTTTGTATTTTGAATTTTGTTATATAAAATAAAAATAAGGAAATTTCTTCCCGGAGATCTTGAGTCTAATTTGACTATTTAAGAATAGAGGAATATTGTACCCAAATAGATACAATTAAAATATTTTACTTTAATCTGGCACACAATCCATTTACGCAAGGGGAAACGGAACACATAGATTATTCCCGAATTCTATATTTCACATTGCGGAAGAAAGAACAACCATCTTCTGTGAATATTCTATAGCAGCATGTTCTCTGTCCATTTAAGTATAAACCCACCCCATATTCGATTCCATGTTCCTTGCGTATGTATATGTAATTTCTTAAATTATTTCAAAATTCTTTATTTTAATTCTTTTTTTTTTTTAAGTATAAACCCACCCCATATTTGTTTCCGTGTTCCTTGTGTATGTATATGCAATTTCTTAATCTATTCCAAATTTTTTATTTTAATTCTTTTTCTTTTTTTTTTCTGTTTTTTTATTAATTTGTATTTTTGTTTTTTGCTTTTTGTTAACCGGCACTCTGGGACACCCCACCTCTTATTTTAGAACTAACTATTCTAATGTAAGTGGTAATATGTCATTTTATCTGATTCTGAAACCTCGTTTTTGAGCGTAAAGAATGGACAACGTTTGAGAATTTTGCTCATTCTTCGTCTGTAGCTTCCAATTCAGCGTTGGCCTATCCCCGCCTGCTTGGATGAATTACTAATTCGACACGGAATTCTGACCGTTTCTTCATCGTGTCGACTCGAATATTTACCAGTTGTAGCATGCCAGCTAGGCCCACTGTAGGGGTGAGGGAGGGTCTGACGTTACGAACATCCGAATTCCCAATTCCTGAAACACAAACGTTTGAACTGACATCCAATATCAGTTAAGTGTTCTTTTATTAATTCTACGTTTGTCACTCCATACTTTTCCCATATTTTGTATTTTGTTATATAAAATCTGGAAGGCGGCTTGTTGGTCAAGGATTTGTACTCATGCAAAATAATGACCCAAAGCATCCTAGTAAACTCTGCCAGAGGTACATTAAAAACAAAGATAAACAGCACATCCTTTAACTGATATCTTGGCCGGGGCAATTAGCGGACTTAAATTCCAATGAACTGGTGTGGGATGAACTTGACCGATAAGTCAGAGATAAACAACCCACAAGTGCGGCTCACCTCTGGCAACTCTTGCAGGAAAGCTGGGCAGAACTATCTTCAGTCTACCTTCAGTCTTAGGTGGAAAGAATGCCGTGAATCTGTGAAACAGTGATAACGGCCAAAGGGGGTCATTTTGATGAATCAAAAGTTCAAGAATTTTTCTGTTTTTTGTTGTTGTTGTTTAATTTGTATTTAATGTGACCCAGAAAGACTTGTATTTAGTACAATAAATAAAACCATTGTGAAAATAACACTTTTAGGATGAGAGATAAAATTTTTTGAGGGTGGCCAAATACTTTTGACTGGTAGTCTATCTATCTATCTATCTATCTATCTATCTATCTATCTATATAAAAATATGACGGTTTATCATATTTTTCTAAATACTGTTTGTTGATATATAACATTATGCAAAATGATATATCGTTATATAACACACACACACACACATGCGAGGAAACGTCGTGAATATTTACAATAAAGACGAGGAAAACAGTGGGAACAATGTAAATAGTGTAAAGAGTTACAATACCTTATCTCAGAAATATAGACATATCCTGAAAAAGGCTGGAGCGTACAACAGCCGAAACGTCGTGAATATGACAATAATGCTGAGGACAACAGTCCGAACAATGTAAATAGTGTAAATAGTTACAATATCTCATCTCAGAAATATAGAGACTACCAATAGCTTGAAATGGATAAAATGTTTCTATTAAAACACTTTTTCAGGTAAACAGCTTTCTCAAGTCCACTAACTGCTATTGCTCTTTCTAGTACTGATGGAGGTTTCCTTCTTAACCTTTTGATTGAATTAGCGTGGACCGCCAATATCTTGATTATGCCATGATTTTCTCTCCGAGTTCTATGTGCTAAACATTTTAGTTTTTGCTGCTGTTGAAAAATCTCAAGTCATGTAGTTTTTGTTATTTGTCACAGTTCATTGTTTGTGACTCTGTAGCGAGAGTCCACCGGCTTCATTCGCTGGAAGCCATTTTTAATCATGGATCTGAGAAATCGGCTGTGGTTAGCTGAAAGTTTAGACATTTCCAAATGGCATGCATGGCATTCATCTTAAAGTCTCGATCTGACGAGGCTATCTAAGAACATGACTCGAGTTCTTATGTTAATGTGCTGGTTTTATAACAACTTGCGGTGTCTGACCAAGCTATTCATATTCTAACCAGTCTATTTTAATATTCTCCTATATCATATCTCCTATACTAAATTTGCTATAACTGATACACCGAGGTATTTGAAGCGTTCTGTATTTATTAATTCTACATCCTGAATTACCATACAAATATGTGTAGAGTTATATTTTGCTTTCTCTTTCTTTGTCAGAAACGCGTGGATAGGTAGGTTTAACTTAACGATAAACTCAAATCGCTATAATTCCATCGCAAATCGCGTGTTTCTGCAAACAAAAGCCCTGAAGGAAGAAAAGTTATTACAAGTCAGGAAGAAGCCTTTTCTGCCAAATCTGATATTACCACGAGGTACAAACATCTATACTTCTAATTGGAATGCAATAAGTCACTTTCAAAGTTCTGTTCAAATCGATCTATAGATTTCAGAAGGCAAACCTGGATACAAGTGCACACACAGATATATCCTGACTTTTCTTCCTATGTTTAGCGAAATTTTACAGGTAACAAGACGAAAAATAGAAATCTTAGATTCAAACAAGTCTGCAAGTCGGAAATTCTGTTTTTTTTTTTTAGCGGAAACTGAGCTGAACCTGCAAAGACGGGATACTGAGATCGATTCTGACAGAATGCTTCCTAAATATAACCTTTTTACGAGATGTATCTCAATCCAAATAAACGACGGGCTCCAAGGTACGAGCTTCTACCCAAACGTTCTGGGAATCTGATCACGTTAATAAATTTACTTAGTCTAAAATTCAGTTATAAAAGTTTTAACAAAAGAACGCTGATGTCAAAGTAAACGAAAGTACATTTTTTTTTATTGCTCCTTAAAAATGAAGAAAATTTACAAAAACTAAGGAAAGTGATAATTATTTATTTATATTATAATATTATTTATTTAAACAATATGGTCATATATTTTTTACTGAGTTATATATTTTATTTATTTATTATGCTTATCGTCTGTGTATTTATCATATTGGCATGAATTACATATGTTAAATGTAACTTGAATATTTATATTATGCAATTTATATCAACTAATTTGTTTATATATTTAACATATATTTAAGTCCTGATCTAGATCCAGGGCCTTCTCACACATTGCAGGAGCCCTTCCCTGATTGACCGTGTCTTCAGGAGTGTAGCTGTACTCACCACACCTGGCCAGTTGCTGGTTAGCGAAGCTATTTAAACTATAGTTGGAGGTTCTGAATTCAGAGTTGTCCTTCTCCTAGGCGCGTTGCTATCCAAGGTTATAGAACCCAGTCTATTTACCCATAGATGGGAGTGGAGAAAACAAGTCGTACCTTTCTCAAGTAAGTAAATGTAAAGAACTTGACTGGAATTCGAACTCGGCCTTTCGTTTCGTCAACCCACTGTGAACGATCCTTATTTATTTACTCATAATTTAACATCTTTTACATAAGATAAAGAAAAGGAAGGCGTATTTTATGCTTTTGGATGAGACGCGTTCTTAATTCTATGTTTTTTTCCTAAGTCTACATTGTTCACGTCTATTTTCTAAGGTTTTTCACTGCTTATTTCATTCTATTTTTAACTTGATATTATTTCTTGAATTTATATACCACTGAACAAATAATGTTATAATAATAATAATAAATGTGGCACACGAAGACATCAATAATTGTAGTTGTATCTGGAGCTGTCGGTTAGATTGGGAAAGGTTCTTATAGACTCATTGACGGGATTAAAGAAATACAAAAAATGTTCTCACAAGTAAAGCTCACACATTACGAAGACCTTTATTTATGTAAAATAAGTGTGGGCTTTGCTTGTTTTATTTTTATTTTTACTTTCTTTTTTATAAAAATGTTCAATAAAAATGTCACGATGCTATTTCAGACCATAGGTCCCATAAATGTTGGCACTCGAAAATAAATGAGTATAGTCTTATGAATAATCAAGAGTGGTCTCTTGTTTTGTTACTCTCCTCTTTGAGAGAGCTATTTCTGTTTACTGGGACTATAAAAGTACACTATACGCGAACCTTGTATTCTCAGTTGAATAAAGCTTCTTAAAGCCTGCACCTGCGTACTTTTGTCATTTAATATACAACAGAAATCAAAGAAAATGATGATGATGATGATGATGATGATGATGGTGATGATGATAAATAAATAAATAACGTGGGGGCGTAGAAATACTATTATTATTCATAATATTACATTAATTTATTACGAATATTAATACATGGTATTAATACATTATTATATTTACTAATTTATTTATACATTGAAATTGGTATTTTATTAATCCATTTGGCATAAATGACTGCCTTTAGCGATTTAAGTATCAGCGTAATATTTTTAAGGAAGGCGAGATATTTTTGATTATATAAGAGAAAAGCGTTTCTATTCCTAACATTTATTTTGCATAGATTTTTTACTTTTAGTTCTGTATAATCGATTATTTTCTATTAACTAGCACTCAAACAGTTTTAACAACAACAATAAAATACGACTTATATAGATTATTTATTTTTATTTTGTGATATATTGACTACTTTATTCATCTTCTTCTTCTTATTGTTATTATTAATAAATTATTATTGGTATATCAGATTACGATTCGCTTACTCCGACGCCCATTAAAACAATTACATATGGATAAATATATAAACAGGGATATTTTTGACTCTCAAAATAAACATATCTGCCCAGTTTCATAATCTAACATAAAGAAAGTAATTTATGGAGAAAGGGATGGAGTTTTATTTATTAATTCGACAGGTTTTATTACTTAAACGTTATTTTTACTGGATACTCGTATTTGAGTAGACGATCCGAAACTGAGTAGAAATGTCTATTTCGAGTTAGAGAAAAAGATGTGTTTAAAGGCACTGTTCAAATTTTGCTTGACCATCGACACACTCCGTGGTCGAGAGATCCAAAGCACGTCAGATAATTATATATACTGCTATAGATTAATACTGTAATTATTTTTCTTATTTGAATTTTCTGATGATTATTAATTCTTCATCTAATGACTAAATAAGCTCATGGTGAGTTCTATGACGATAAAATATCTGTAGAAGTTAACCCTATCACGTCGTTAAAATATTTGAGCTTAACAACTTTAACAAAATATTGCAATAACAATCATAAATATGAATGTTGGTCATTATTTTAAGAAGTGGGTACAAATGAAAAGGTTTGAAATTGATAGCATTTTCCATTTCACTGAAAAAGACGTTAGACACATTCTTTCTTTCTTTCTTTCTCTCTTTCTTTTTTTCTTTCTTTCAATGAAACCAACTAGTGTATTTTCTCTTCTTTTCACGCAATCAAAACGGAATAGTCCATTATTAATGAGGTATTGGCACGGCGTAACGGTCGTGCAAACTAAGGAAGAGAAGGGAAAAGCACAATTATAATAGGATATTATGTCAGACCAACCTTGTCAAAATCGGACTTCCATTTTGAATGCCTTAAGGTATGAAATGTTTTCGTGAAAGTTAATTTTTTAACAAAATATTTTAATGAGGTTTTATAACAGGTGGAGTTCCTCAATTTTCTCATTATCTGTTTCTTTGACTTTAACAAAGTTAAAACTTTAATTTTTCTTGAATCTTTTACTGAAATTCAAGTGATGTATTTTTATGTTAAATTCCTTAGATTTCAACTTCTCGGGTAACCTTCAGAGTAGCTTTAGTAACTTAGTTATTCTCCCTTGGTTTTGAAGGGTAGACATTGAAGGTTAGTCATTGTTCGACAACTTTCGTGGAGATGGCGTCGCGATAAATGTGACTAGCCTCCTGTGCTGTGAACAATTTAATAGGATAGATAGGCTCGCCTATCGCCTGGCTCGAACTCCTTCCATATTTATTGAACCAGAGTAGAGGTTTATCTTTTGTTTCCTGTTTACCGGTTCCTTTCTTTCATAGCTTAATGATTTAACTGTATTAACTTTTTGGTGATCTGGCTGATCAGTGACTGCAAGCTTTCATTTTGAAGCTACCGGGTTGGCAGTTTTCCAGTTGCTGCACCCCGACTGGTAGTAAACTGAGCGTAGCGCTGAGAGAGGCCGCATAATATCGGGGTATTTGCAGTACCATGTTGCGCATGGATAGGTATTCCTGCAGGTGTTTCTGGTGAGCAATCCTGGAGCCACATTATGCTTTAGTCTTAGCCACCTTTCGGTCGGTTTGTATTGCCATAGACGATGAAGAGTGATAAATATTATGCTTTTTTATCTCCTTAAAATTACAATAATTTTCTCATGATAGTTAAAATTAAAAGAAATAATAACAAACAAGTAAACAAAAAATCATCTATCTCCTTTAATCTTTCAATCTCTAATATTCGTGGTATTCGTACCAATTTCTGTAGCGTCTAATCCTTTCTCTTGAAACGTTCCCCAGATATCTTAGTGCTATATGAAACTAATTTAAATTCTTCTATCGCCACCTATGAATTCACTGTTCCAGGTTATGTTCCTTTTAGTCGTAAAGATTCTAAATATGCATGGCCTTGGTGTTTACATCTTGGAAAATCTTCCAATGACAAGTGAATTGTCTCTTGAGTCCCAGACGATTCTTTCATGTGCTTTCGACTTTCTTTATTGCACTCTATTAGCTATCGCCCCTAATGTTACCGATGTTGCCGGTATTGAGACTTTCAGTTTTTCCGTTACTCAGCCTTTCAGCGAAATAGTAGATTTTCCTACTCGTTTCCTTAATAATTTTGATCAACATTCTTCTTTACTTAAATTGTTTCTTACCTCTTCTCCTAGTTCTTGTTGATGATCGCAACACTGTTCTTTTGGATCATGCAGTAGTATGCTGATATTTCTTTTTACTAGTCTATTAGATTTAGCCCAAATTTTCAAGACTTCTTTTTCTCATCAGCGAACTGACGCGGTTTCATTCCCTGATTTTTTTCGCGACGTCTCTTAGGGTGAAATTTTTAACCTTCTTTTGTGATTTCAACGAATACTCGTTGTCACTTTCGTAATCCTCTTTGTAGTAGAGACTTTGTAATCGCAGATAAATCTATAGTAACGCCGTTGAACAATACTGGTGTCAGACACCTTCGAATAGCATTCGCACCAATATTACTTGCTCGATAAAACTCGCTCGAAAAGTAACCATTGAATAGTGATCCGAATAGTAGAGGTAGTATAGTGTAGAGAATAGGGATCTGTATAGTAATAGAGGATAGCCTGGAAATGGCGATCCGAATAGTAATAGAGAATAGACTAGAAAAGCAGATCCGAATAGTAATAGAGGATAGAGGAGAAATGACGATCAATTAGACGTCAGCTACTTCCTACATATATGCTTTTCCTCTATGGTCACGTGATCCACTTAATTCAATAATAGCATTGCCTGTGTTTGTTATCTGGCGATCTATGTTCAAACTCAAGTGTCGGCATCACTTTATTCCTATATAATACCTTCCTATTGAGAATTGTGAAACTGATGTTTCTTACTGGGTAAAAGCCGACATTGACGATTTTGTACCTTCTCGGAAATACCAGTTGAAATCACAATCCCCTTGCTTCATATCAGCCTGTTCAGTTGCTATAACCCATAGGAATAATTTTCCCCGGCTGTACCAGCGAGTTCCAGTGAAAACATACGCCTATTTGTGTTTGTTCGTAATAACCCTAAACGTTTCCTCAAAAAAGCCTAAATATTTGTTCCATGACAGAATGAGGCAGCGTATAGCCTCTAACAAGCTTGGTTTCCATGATTACTCCAGGCTCTGTAACAGTGTGTGTTAAACATGGGTAAATCCTCCACCCTCGCTCTTCACTCAATTTGAGGGGTTATTATTTTCTGCTATTAAAGCAGAATGCTTTGTTTGTAAATTCTATTCCAATTCTACTCTTGGAGAATCTGGAGTATCTTTGCCTGACGTTGCACTTGGAACCGAGACTCTATTACGCGATATGTATATAACTCTATTGTTTCTGCTACTATCTCTATACTGGATCCCCACAAAGCATGCGGTTTTGATGGTATCCATGCAACAGTTCCAAATAAATATACTCCTGGACCGGCTCATGTACTCACTACACTCTACAATAAATGCTTTGCTGCTTATTGGTTTCCTGGTTGCTGGAAATCCTTTTTTGTCGTTCCAGTCCTTAAGAACGAACTTCGGTGAACCAGCTGATCATTCTAACTATCGACCTATTCAGAACTCGCAAACATCAGGTGATCGCAGAATTAGGTCACAACCTAACAGCCTTGACCGCTTTTGCATTGGTTCAACGGTTCGATTTGATTTCATATGTAACATTCAACAAAATAAAAAGAAAAAGAAATAGTGACCAAAAATCGTTGATAAGATTATTTGACAGATAAGTAAACCATTGAACATTTCTCTTTTAACAATTTTGATATTTTCGTTTCTTTCTCCTATTCTTTGTTTATCGTTTCCTTTCTCTCCTTTGCATTATAACTTTATATCTCGTGTTTGTTTTCTATACGTTATCTGGGCTTGTATTGGTTCTTAACTGAGTAGAAAATCAGACTTTTTTTTTCTTTTAAACAAACCGCATTTGCAGCCATGTTTCAATTTTGTCGAGAGATAAAATTCGTAACAATTATCGTGAAAGTTATTGAGCACATTTTCATCAGCTTCGCTTCTCATCCTGTCAACGATAGGCGTCATGAGAGTTTCACTTATTTTAAGCTATATACCTTATCTATGAACACTAATGGGTATGTCCCAATCCTCATAAGTACGTTGGACACTATTGTAAGTGAGGGTAATATGCTGTCTAAGTGGTCCACCACTAGCAGTAGTTTACCTACTTCACGCCGCTGGCGAGTATTGTATTTTGTTGATGTTATAAAGATTACCATTTCATTTCCAACCGCTGTTTTGGTTATTCCTCATTCAATACCCGTTTTTTTTAAGGTTACAACAGTTCATATCTATCTATCTATCTATCTATCTATCTATCTATCTATCTATCTATCTATCTATCTATCTATCTATCTATCTCATTTTGTTTATGTTATATACCGTACCTACGCACACTAATGGGTATGTTCCAATCCTTATAAATACGTTGGAAGCTATTGTAAGTGGGAGTAATATGCTCTCTAAGCAGTCCACCACTAGCAGTGGTTTACCTACTTCACGCCGCTGGCGAGTATTGTGCTTTTTTTTTACGAAGATTACCATTTCATTTCCAACCTCCGTTTTGGGTATTCCTCATTCAGTACCTCTTTCTAGGTTACAACATTTTATCAGTATAGGAAATGTCTTCGTTTATTCCAAAAGCTAAACAGAGTATTAAGAATCAAAAGAAACATCGTTCGAAACAAGGAAAAAAGAGTACTCAATTGTTACGTGATATCTGTCCTTCTATATAGCAGTGAATGCTGGACAACAACGTTGAAAAAGAGACTTGAGGCAACAGAAATTTGGTTCTACAGAAGGATGCTGAGGATATGATAGACCGAATATGTGAGCAACGACGAAGTTTTTAGAGAAAATGGAAACCAAAAGGACACTTATACTTAACATCAGGTAGAGATAGTTGTAATTTCTAGGACACATAACGAGGAAAGAAGGTTTGGAAAATCTGATGCACACATGGTAGATTGAAGGCAAGAGAGACAGCAGAAAACAACTCAACGTACTAAGTGAACTTGAGTAAATGGATGGAGGAACAAGGTATAGGAGAAATAAAAAAAGACAAAATTTATTAAGAGCTGTAAAGGACAGGAAATTGTGGAGAGCCATGATCGCTGACATGA
>OZ038485.1:53268167-53340667 GCA_964036315.1 Acanthosepion esculentum
ATGTATGTAGGTATATATATATATATATGTATGTAGGTATATATATATATATATATGTATGTAGGTATATATATATATATATATGTATGTAGGTATATATATATATATATGTATGTAGGTATATATATATATATGTAGGTATATATATATATATGTATGTAGGTATATATATATATATATGTATGTAGGTATATATATATATATATGTATGTAGGTATATATATATATATATGTGTATATAGGTATATATATATATATATATATATATATATATATATATATATATATATATATATATATATAGTGTATTGGGGCAGCAGATCATTGTTTAAATATATATTATTAAATATAACATAGAATGAATGTCTATTATGCCTGATCATGAGCCGTTCTAGTGGTCGTATGCTTGCTTTAATTTCGGATGAAAAAATCATAGTCCATGTACATAATATTAGACAGATATTAGTTGATAACACAATAATACTCACACATACACGCAGTAAAATAACCTTCACAAGTTGGAGGCTGTCTACATTAAAACAAAGCAACCCACACTCAACAAAATTACATTTCAGACTAGTCGCAACACATTACATTGACTCTGGACATAAGGTTCTGTTGTTAATATTTCGGCCTCTCGCGTGGTATGACGTCATGAAACCACATCGATATCGTCGCATATCAATCTTCTATATCAAAATATTATCTTTGATGATGAATACTTTTGTTAAAATATCCGTATAACCACTCTGAAGATGGCTCATGTGAGTCGAAAGCTTAGATCAAGGACCAACTTAATAAAAAATATCCAAATGTTGTACAATTTTTGTTTTTGTATTTTCACCTGAAATTAAAGCAAATATACGAACATTAGAACGGCTCATAATCAGACATAATAGACATTCATTGCCTGTTATATTTAACAATATATATATATATATATATATATGAAAAATATAGTTTTAAGGTGTGCTATATTTATGGAATAAAGTGCTCAATATCAGGGATAAAACGTATGTAAATATAAAAGTGAACATTGAAGTCAATACTCAGAGGCGACAGAGTTTTTCATGCTAGACGCAGTCATCAACAAAAACCATCGCATATGGCCTGATGATTGCGTCTTGCATGAAACAGTCTGTCTCCTCTGAGTTTTTACTTTAATGTTCATTTTCATATATATATATATATATATATATATATATATATATACTTTTTTCTAAAGAAGTAATTTTTTCTTATCTATTAAACTGACAGATTTTAATACTTTAAACGTTATTTTTAGTGGATACCAGTTATAAAGTTTATTTAGCAACAGTTAGTTAACAGTTAATTAATAATTAAATTAATAATACTGCAAGGAAAACACTGGAACAAAACAAAAGGCTGAATGAAGAACACGTAATACAGAATACTGTAGCTGAGTGCGACAAACCGTATGATCCAAGCGCTACTTCTTGCGATCCACTTTACGACATTTTTTTCTGCGGTAGACTGGTTGCCAACCAAGGCTAAATAACCCAGTCTGCCCTGCTAATTAACCCATAGCTGGAGAGGGAAGAGATGTATTCATACGTTTCCCAAGGGTATTTGTGCATAAGTGAATATAACGAACGCGACTGAGATTCGAACTCGGGTCTCTGAATTCTCATTCCCAGCCGGTATCCATTATACCACAACGCATATAATATGCTGTTTAAGTAATAAACAGAGTGTCTACTCGAATATGGGTAGCCACTAAAAATAACGTTTAATATATATATATATATACATATATATATATATATATATACATATATATATATATATATATATACATATATATATATATATATATACATATTTATATATATATATATATATATATATATATATATATATATATATATATATATATATATATTAAACGTTATTTTTAGTGGCTACCCATATTCGAGTATATATATATATATATATATATATATATATATATATATATATATATATTGAACGTGTATATTCAGTAGAAAATATTCATGCGTGAATTCAAATCCATAAACCCACTTCAGTTTATACCGGATCGGTAACCGCAGACGTAAAGCAGAGCCAGTAATCTCAATATTTTTCATTATTGGTTATAAAAATTTGCAAATTCCAATCTGCGATGTTTTATGGAGAAATCAGGAATTGGCTGCGTTTCTTTCTTTTTGATTAAAATTGCTTCTTGCTGCCGATATAATCGAACGTACGGACGGGCAATTTGGCAAGGTAAGAAGCGTAGAGGAACCTCTCCAGCTTCTATGAATGTTTCCTTTTTCTTATAAATTGCATTATAGATCTTTATCTGGCCGAGATATTAACATTATCGCTATTCATTGCCCATACAAAGCATATAAAGAGATTTCGTCCGCGTCCGCTTAAAATAAATAATGAGATAATATAGAAGACGACGATTTCAAAATAAGAAGATGATTTAGAAGAAGGAGGAGGAGGAGGAGAAATCAAGATTTGTCTACATCTATAGATATAATAGCTTGTGCAGAGCAAGAAGAATGAGGAGGAGGAGAAGAATAAGAAGGAGGAGAAGGAGAAGGCGGAGGAGAAGGAGAAGGAGAAGGAGAAGATGAAGACGAATGGACAGCAAGTGAAGGAGGAGAGGAAAAAGGTGGAACATAGGAGGAGGAGAAGGAGAAAGAGAATATGAAGAAGAAGAGAGAGAAGGAAAAGAAGAACAAGAAGAACAAGAAAAATAATAACGGCAACAACAATAACAACAAGAATGAGGAGGGGGAGGAGAAGAAAAAGAAGAAGAAGAAGAATGAAGAGTAGGTGAAGAAGAAGGAGGAGGAGGAGAAGGAGGAAAAGAAGAAGAATAGGAAGAAGAAGAGTGAGGGGGATGAGAAGAAGAAGGAGGTGAGGAGAAGAAAAAGAACAATAATTCAAAATTGGTTTACAATTGTAGATAAAATAGCTCATGGAGAAGAAGAAGAAGAAGAAGTAGAAGAAGAATGAGGAGGAGGAGGAGGCGGAGGAGGATAAGGTGGAAGAGAATAAATGGAAGGAGGAGGAGGAGGAGAATAATGACAGCAGAAGGAAGCGGAAAAAAGAAAAAGAAGCTAAAATTTGTTTACAACTGTAGATAAAATAGCTCATGAAGAAGAAGAAGAAGTAGAAGAAGAATGAGGAGGAGGAGGAGGAGAAGGTGGAAGAGAATAAATGGAAGGAGGAGGAGGAGAATAATGACAGCAGAAGGAAGCTGAAAAAAAGAAAAAGAAGCTAAAATTTGTTTACAACTGTAGATAAAATAGCTCATGAATAAGAAGGAGAATGAGGATGAGTAGGAGTAGGTGGAGGAGAAGAAATGGAAGAAGGAGGAAGAGGATAATGACAGCAGAAGGAAGAGGAAAAGAATAAAAAGAAGCCAACATTTGTTTACAACTGTAGATAAAATAGCACATGAAGTAGAAGAAGGAGTAGGAGGAGTAGGTGGAGGAGAAGAAATGGAAGAAGGAGGAGGAGGATAATGACAGCAGAAGGAAGAGGAAAAGAAGAAAAAGAAGCTAAAATTTTTTTACAACTGTACATATAGCTTATGCGGAAGAAGGGGAAGGAAGAGGAGGAGGAGGAGGAGGAGAAGAAGAAGAAGGAGGAAAAGGAAAAGTCAGAATTTCTCTACAACTGTAGACATAATAACTCATGCCGAAGACGGTGATTTTTTCTGGCAGTTTTTACTCTACGAAAGTTGGAATTTATCTTATCGTGTTTTGCTAAACATATTTTTGTGAGTTACGTTTTGGTTGGCTCATATGTTAAAATGTTTCCTTAATCCATATTCTCTTGGCGTCAGTCTAAACTGAAGTCTCCATTTTTTTTTGTTCCATATATCTAGACTATAATTAGAAGCTATAATTTTGTAAAGAGAAATTTTCACCTGAAATCAAAAGACAAAAAACAAACAAACAAACAAAAAAAAAACTAAAAACGAACAAGATGGTCACAATATAAATAAAAAAGAAAGGCGTTGGTTTTTAAATTGACACCTTTCTTGTGTTCCATATATCTAAACTATAATTAGAAGCTAAAATTTTGTAAAGAGAAAATTTCGCTGAAATAAATTGGCAATTTTCCAAGTTTTCACCTGAAATCAAGAAAAATACGACCCAAAGTGGCACAATATAAATAAAAAAAAGAAAGCAGACGTCGGTTTATACTAATGCTTCCATTTTGTTCCATATGTCTAAACTATAATTAGAAACTATACGTAATTTTGTAAGGTGGAAATTTCATTGAAATATGTTGGAAATTTTCACCTGAAATCAAGAAAATATGAACAAAATTGTCCCAATATATGGAAAAGAGACAGTGTTAGTTTAAACTGACGCCAGGAGGATATAGACTCACTAGATATATTAGAATAATAATGGTAATGATGAGATAAGCCGTTACCTTATATGGAAACATTTGCCACTTATGGACCGAACAATTAGTGATAATGTCGTTTGAAATTTATAAAATATTTCTTTTAAACAACTTTTCAGGACAATAGGTTTCTCAAGTCTACTACCTGTTCTCGCTCTTTATTGCATTGATGGTAGTTTGCTTCCTAGCATTTTGTTTAAGACATTGTGGAAGGGCAAATCTACAAGTACCGTGTAACCCAATAATCGATAGGAGTTTCATTCCTAACTATTTGTTTAAGGTATTGTGGAATGGTAAGTTCTTGAATACACCATTATTATCTCATCGAGTAACTTGTACTATCCATTTTAGTTGTTGCTGTCGTTGAAATTATTTAGCTGACAGGATTTCTGTTATTTAGTAAAGTTTTTTTTTGTGATTCTGTAGCGCCAATCTATGAGACCTGATGAATGTTAATCTTCTATAGGACCTATTGGATTCATTAACATGAATTCATTTTTAATCATTTGTCTGAGAAACTGGTTGTATATAGTTTTAAACATTTCTGAATGATTTCCACGTCAGGCATCACATCCATATGAGAGTCGAGATTTGACGAGGCTATTTAAGGGACATGGTTCGAAACATAAAATTGGTGACTAGGTGAAGATACATTTTACCTTGATATAAACATGGTTGTTATACATGCGTCCTATTATTTCTTTTGTGCTTTATGTAGGGTGTTTCATTAAGAGGGATCAAAGTCAGCAGTAAATAAATCAGTGTTATTGGTGAAAATTTATTTATTTCTCTATTGGATCATGTTATCTAAGTCATGGTAATTATGTGTGAAAAATAATATTGCCCAAATGTCCGCCAAGGCTTCGGCGGCACACCTTCACGCGATGGTCAAAAAGATGGATGTCTCTGCATAGTTGCTTCTCGACCTCACCAATATGCATTATTATCTCATCCTTCAGCTGTTGAATTGTTGTTGGCTTGTTGGCATAGACCTTAATTTTGATATGACCCCAAAGGAAGAAATCTAAAGTCGTATGATCGTGGTGGCCAATTGACTTCGCTTTTTCGAGAGATGATGGGACCTGGGAAGTTCTCATTCAAATTCTGCTTGAACGTCCATTTTCGTGATAGACTTCGATAACTTTAACACGTTGTTTGATTGTTAATCTTCCCATGGTTGAAACTGCCAAAAACTTAAGTTGTTAAATCTGAAAGAAAAAGAAAAAAATCATTAGACGCTTAAACTTAATTCACATTTAAAATCGTTCCAAGTTATTGGAACACCCTTTATATATCAAAGGTTGTAATGAACTGTTCCAAGTGTGGGCTACATATCACTTGCTTTCCGTGTAAGTATGTGTATCTGCTTGATACTGTAACAAAATAAAAGTGTTTAATTGAACCGTTTCACCAGCCTTCCATCATCTGTCACATACAAAGTCTTCAACTCGACTCAAAACAACATACGAGGATAAATAAAAATTTATCCTCACTGTCGTCACAACATCTGTAGGTTTGTTACACTACCTTCTGTTTATGCGTGCATATAGTTGGTAAAATTGTTTTCACGTGATCGAAGCCAGTTTTCTTGTTGCTGTTACAGTGAAAACATGGCCGCTCCGCTAGCAGTGTGCACCAAGGAGGAACAAAGAGCAGTGATCTGCAGAGAACATCACTCATCGATAATAACTCGCCGATTCGCCATTACCATCTTTCGAACTTGCTGAATCTTCTCGTCAGTGGTGGAGGTTGACGGGCGTCCTGATCCTTCTTCGAGTGTCATCTTGTCCGGCCAATTTTAAACTTCTCGATCCATTCGTACACACTTCTATCCGGCACTGCTCTGTTGTCGTAATATGTTAAAATCCTTCGATGGATTTCAGTCCCCGACACACCTTCCAACCAGAGAAGTCGGATCACTGGTATTTGTTGCTCCTTGGTGCACAACTGCTAGCGGAGAGGCCACGTTTACATTGTAACACCAGCAAGAAAACTGACGCGATCAAGCTCAAACTGTGATCACATGACCAAAATAATACCAACTATAAGCACGCACGCGCAGGAGGCATTGTGACAAACTTAAATATATGTTATGGCGAAAGTGCGTATAATTTTGACTTACCCTCGTACTATCACTCAACTATTGACCATTTATTCACCCTGACAGAAGTTTGACATCATAATAATAGGGTGAATAATCTTTATCGATTTTTCTGCTGTGGACATATACATAAGTCTGTCGAAACTTACATTGGCTGCTGTCGACGTATATATATATATATATATATATATATATATATATATATATATATATATATATATATATATATATATATATATATATATATATATATATATCATGACATCGTGAAATATCGGTCCATAGTGTTTATGTATTAAACTAACTAGCGCTTAGTGCTATGCCTAAACTAGGGTCGGCATATAGTAGCGTGCAACAGTGTGTGTTGGGGATGTTATTTAACTTATTCAGAAACTACAGAGTATCTGATTGAAGCCAAAATGGAGTCGTCCGTGAAAAACAGCTCTCTGCGTCTTTATAGTTATTTATTTTGTGTAAATGGTAATTTCCTTTTTAACCGCCAAAATGAGCCAGCCAGGCAACACTACAGCAACAATGCAGCCGTAAAAGTGTTAAGTATTCAACAGTTTCACAGAACGATACAGTAATTAATTTGGTTCTATTTTTACTATGCTAAAAAAGGCAATTGGTTTGCTCACTGAGCATTAAATCAATGGTTCGTGAATTTGGTGACATCGTAAAATTAATGTCCCGACTGAATGAATTTAAGCGTGCTACTATATTGGCAATTAGGTCTCACCGCTTTACTGTTGAGCTAGCTAGAGGCAATCACCATTTCTATTCACATATTTTAACAATTTCTTTACTCGCACCTCCCACCAGTGGAACTCCCTTCCCATTTCATGTTTCCCTGATAATCTCTTCTATATGTTCTGTGTCTCTTTAGAACGTAGACGATCATGGCTCTCCAAAATTCCTTATCCTTTTTAACTCTTAATAAATTTTGTCTTTTCTCCGAAACCCTGTTCCACCATTCATTTACATAACCTCATCAAGTATGTTATGCGCTGTTTTCCTCTATCTATCTCTAAATATGTCCTGTGTGTATCAGATTTTCCAAGCCCTCCTTCCTCGTTATATGCCCAAGAAACTTCAACTGTCTCTTCCTAATGTTCCTTTTGGTTTCCATTTTCTCTAAAACCCTGTCGTTGCTCACAATTTCGATCCATGGTATGCTCAGTGTCCTTCTGTAGAACAACACTTCTGTTGTTTTAAGTCTCTTTATCTTTAAGGAGACTGTCCCGCATTCACAGCAGTATTGAAGGACTGATATTCAGTACTCTTTTCTTTGTTTCTAACAAAGTTTTTTTTTCTGTCACTTAATACACTGATTAGCTTTTGGAATGCATCTTTGGCTATCCACACGTGTCTTCCGATTTCAGTGTCGTACTTTCCGTCCTCTGTTAGAACACTTCCCAGATATTTAAATTGTTAGACTTGTTTGAGTTTGGTATCTACGATTTGCAATTCACACTTTGGGCTCATTCTTTTGCTGACAACCATGCATTCTGTTTTCTTGTAATTGATTTTTAGCCCTTTCTTCTCCGTTTCAGTTATTACCTTCTGTAGGAGCTTTCTGTGTCCGCTATCAACACTGTATCATCTGTATATCATATGTTGTTAAGATTGGGGCCACCAATATTGAATCCTGGTAGGACATCTAATTCTCTTAGAATTGTCTCTCTGTATAAGTTAAATAAATCCGGTGAGAAGACACATCCTTGTCTTACACCCGCTTCTATTTTTCTGTATATGATGAACTCAATTTCTATCCGTATGAAGGAGGTTTTTGGACAGTATGGGTTCCTGACTATTCTAATATCTTTCATGAATATGTCAAAATTGTTGAGCAGTTCTAACAGACCTTTGTGGCGTACTTTATCGAACGCCTTTGCGTAATTTATAAAACACAGGTACACGTCTTTCTGCATTTCTATTACTCTTTCTGATAATATTCTGAGCACAAATATCGTGTTCCTTGTTCCAGTGTCTTTGACGAACCCACACTGTTCTTGTCCCATCCCCGGTCTGATTCTGCTGCGGATTCGGATGATGAGTTTTCTGCAACGTCAGTAGCCATCTTCTTGAACTACGTTCCTTTTTTTGTCCATTTATCAATATTCCCCATTTTCAGTCTTCTCATTCTCTTTCACTTTCACTCCCTGTACCCTCCCCCCCTGCGTCTTAGTGGCATTATCGCTTTCCTTGGCGTCAAACGATTAAAAAAAACTACTGGATCAGACATTGTGTAGCTGAACTCAGTGGAGACGGGCTAAAAATAAGAACTGGACGATATATCTCTAGACGTGAGCGGTGGAACGTGAACAATCTACCCTAGCATTATAAAGGGTTTAGTTCAGAATTACCTGCAGGTTACCAACATCGAAATACATCTGATGAGGCCCGGAGGGTAAAACGGTCGAAACGTTGTGATAGCAACAATAAAGACGAGGACAATAGACAGAATGTGAATAAGTTTGACTTGCTTGACTCTGACGGCAAGTACTCTGTCAGACAGCGTAAAGGTTAGTGACTGCTTCCTAAATCTATAAGAAAATTTGTTATCTTTGGAGGTGGCAGCGTATTAGCCTGGCGGATGTTCTCTGTTGCTGGGGTAAACCCACACATTTAGTTATATGTTGAAGTGTATAAGATATATGATTGAACAGCATGTGTATTACGTGAGAGCATATCCTATCACTTGATCTGTCTTTATGCAAGACAATGCCCAAAGCTATACAGAAAAAATAAAATAAAACACCCCCCCCCAAAAAAAACAAACAAACAAACAAACGGTAAAACAGTTTTTCGAAGCGTAAGATTTCGAGGTTATGGCATAGCCCGTCCAAATTCTATATCTCATTTTAATTGAGAATCATGGGAAGGAAATCGCATACAGTGACTCATTTGTGACAGAAACTGCAGGAATCGGACAATCACGCTTGAATGATGTGGACAAATTACTGAAGTCATCAGATCGTAGGTGTGCAGCGGTTATTAAAAGCTTGTACGCATCTTATTAATATTCCGAATCATGTATAGTTTTACTTTAGTAGTTCTCCTATATGGCAGTGAATGCTGGACAATCTCCTTACAAATGAAGAAGCGACATGAAGCGAAAGAAATGTTGTTGTACAGAAGGTTGCTGAGAATACCATGGGCCTAACATGGGAGCAACGACAAATCTTTAGAGAAAATGGGGACAAAAAGGATACTAAACACCAGAAAGAGAGTTGAAACTTCTATGGCATTTACTAGGGAAAGAGGGCTTTGAAAAATTGATACTCGCAGGATAGATTGAAAGCGAGGAAAACAACGCATAACCAACCTATCGAGATTGTGAAAATGAATGACAGGACAGGGCTTAGAGGAGATAACAGAAACACCAAATTTATTAAGCGCTATAGTGTTGCATCTTCTCTCTCGGCCGGTGATCGCTAGATGTTTTTGTTCAGGAATGAAAGTCACTATTAATGTCGACATGTAGTAACTATCTCGTGGGGGTCGTTCCCCCTCACTGAGGAACCGTCTCAAACACGAATCAGAACACGTCTACATTGCTTGAAAGCTGAAAAACCTTTCTCTATCTATTATTCGCACGCTAGCTCAGCCAATCAAAATCGACTTCCTTATTATGTCTTACATCTGACCCCAAAGGTCAACCTCCGGAAGTCGGAGATGAAATACACTTACTCTAAAATATAACAGTCTGTCAAACTATTATTTAACGCTAGAAAGGACCGTAAATTGTGGAGGACCTTGATCGCCAACACCCTGCAGTACAAAGAAGAGGAAGAATGTTTACATTGGTATATAAAATTTTGTTCTATAATTTTGTATGATACACTTTTTTTTGTAATAAAGAGGTTTGGTTCGATAACATTTTTTTCTTGTTTTAAATTTTATCCTTGGTTCTCTTTTTGCTAAATCTAGCAATCTTAAAAAAAATAAACATGGTTGGGTGCTGTGGTTTATCGGGCAGATATTTCTGTTTTAGTAACCACGTTAAAATCAATATCGTTTGATTGCATGCTGGGTATTATCGCTTATCTGGTAAAGATGTTTGCATGTAATTTGTTTGAAAAATGGATACTGGGTCGTATCTAACGAAAATGCATGTTCAACTGTCCATTTTAACAGATACAATAGTTGGTTCGAGAGTTAGGTGCTGTGCTTCTTCTGGCCAGTGCTATATAATTAAATAACTATGAGGGGATGGACATGGATGTGTTAACTCTTATTCTTTTGTGTTTCATTTGTTAAATATACTAGCACAACACTCGTAGAAACTTACGTGTATATCGGCAGTTCTGTTAAGGCTCGTATTATTTGTGGGCTCTGCCTTCTGCCAAAGTTTCGTTTACCGGTACTTCTGCCGAGAATTAGTGTAATATGTATTTGTTCTATGAATATCTCTCTCCCCAACTTTCTCTCTCTCACACACATACGCACGCACACACACACACACACACACACACACACACATATGGATTTGGACACACACACACACACACACACACACACACACATATATATATATATATAGTGTGTGTGTATCCAAATCCATATTTAGAAGTCATGGGTCACGTGCCAAACTTGAGGCGCGACAATAAAAACCGCCACCAAGTCAGTCCCTCTTCAGAATTCAAACTGAATGGACGTCCAGCTAAACTTGCTATGATCCTCTATAAATTTGGATGTGCGGAATTGATAGAAATCTACTAAAGTTTCTGAGCTGAAAAGATTCAGTAAAGTGTTTATTCAAAGAAATCAAACTCCGGCGTGCTAAAAGATGCAGATACAACGAAACAAAGAAAAATACATTATCCAGAGAGCCAAGGAAAAGGAAGATTCAGCTTATTCTTCACTCAACCCCTGGACAAGACGAAAAAGAAAAAGAAAGAAAGGAAACGAAAAAGAAATCCATTTCACAGATAAACTTTATACCCAGCAAGGAGAAGAGAAACGATAAAAAGAAATATAAAATAAAAGAGAAACATATAAGAGACACTAAAAGAAAAGGAAGAGAAAGAGAAAAAGTTAAGCCCTTTTTTCCTATTACCTGTTTTATCTTTGCTCATTTTGCCTTTTTGTTATTTGTAATTTCATGCAAGTTTTGCACAAGGTCGTTTGTCACTATAATATTTACCTTTCTGAAAAAAATCTCCCCCCCATTGTTTTATCCCGTAATATTTATTTTTGTCTCATTGTTTCGTTTCGCTCCGTCTTTCATCTTTTAATATACCCCCAACATATTTAATCCCCATTTGTATATTTTAGTAATAAAATGGTTATTTGTTATCACTATATCTTCGCCTTCTGTTGTTTGTCACCTACCGTGTTTGTTCGTTAATTGATTCCATTTAGCCCGGCCGTGTTTGATCAATCAGCAAAGGACCATTGGGTAAAAGAATTCGTGATTCTATATTGTATGTTACTGTGCCTCCCACTACTACCATAACAGTAAAAGAGGGCGGCACGTAATAGTTGGTGCACTCGTCCGGGATTTCTTTCCTTTGTATGAATCTGATCATTCACCTACCCGAGCGGAATTGTGAACACCGGTGGTTGACAGGCAGAAATGTCAGATATAAAGGATTTTATAGCATCTCTATCCGTAGAAGGATTTGTTGAGATTAAAAAAAAGACGATCTGATAGTAGATGGAGACAAACTAGACTTAGAGGTAAGAAAATTATACAGAAATACACAGATAGTAAAAATTCTAGCAGAGCACATAGTCGACAATGACGTGTTCGATGACGATGTGTAATTGCAGTTCTCGACAGAAACACCCGAGCTTTCGCAAGACCAGTTGAAAATCGAGAAGGCCAGGATTGAAGCTAGGGAAAAGATAGAAATAGAAAAGGCTAAAATCAACGCCGAATTTGAAATATCTAAAATAACACAAGAAACCCAAATCAGAGAAATAGATAACAAAAAAGAGCATAGACAAAATGGGTTTGATTTAACTAAGTGCGTTTAGGAAGATACCGATAAATACCTCCTCCAATTCGAGAAAGTAGCATCCAATTTAAATTGGCCATTATATGCATGGCCCACACTACACCAGACAGCATTAAAGGGTAAAGCCCATGAAGCTTATGCCGCTTTGTCTATCGGAGATAATTCAGTCTATGAAGTAGTAAAGGCAGCCGTTTTAAAGGCGTACGAACTAGTACCGACAGAAATTTCGAAATTATAGGAAAAATGATAAAGAGACTTATGTAGAATTCTTTCGACAGAGAGAACTGTTTTTCAATAGATGGAGTTCTAAAAACATAGAATCCAGTCATGAGAAATTAAAGCAATTAGTACTAGCGGAAGAATTTAATCGCTGCGTTACAGATGACATTAAAAATACCTGGACAAAAGCTCTATCGGTAATGGGTACAAAATGGCCACGTTAACGGATGAATATGCGCTAGCACATAAGAGAGGCAAGCCCGGTGCCGGACACGCAAACCAGACAGCACATAAGAGAGGCAAGACCGGTGCCGGACACGCAAACCAGAGAGCATATAAGAGAGGCAAGCCCGGTGCCGGACACGCAAACCAGACAGCACATAAGAGAGGCAAGCCCGGGGCCGGACACGCAAACCAGAGAGCACATAAGAGAGGCAAGCCCGGTGCCGGACACGCAAACCAGACAGCACATAAGAGAGGCAAGACCGGTGCCGGACACGCAAACCAGACAGCACATAAGAGAGGCAAGACCGGTGCCGGACACGCAAACCAGACAGCACATAAGAGAGGCAAGCCCGGTGCCGGACACGCAAACCAGACAGCACATAAGAGAGGCAAGACCGGTGCCGGACACGCAAACCAGAGAGCATATAAGAGAGGCAAGCCCGGTGCCGGACACGCAAACCAGACAGCACATAAGAGAGGCAAGCCCGGTGCCGGACACGCAAACCAGAGAGCACATAAGAGAGGCAAGCCCGGTGCCGGACACGCAAACCAGAGAGCATATAAGAGAGGCAAGCCCGGTGCCGGACACGCAAACCAGAGAGCACATAAGAGAGGCAAGCCCGGTGCCGGACACGAAAACCAGACAGCACATAAGAGAGGCAAGACCGGTGCCGGACACGCAAACCAGACAGCACATAAGAGAGGCAAGCCCGGTGCCGGACACGCAAACCAGACAGCACATAAGAGAGGCAAGACCGGTGCCGGACACGCAAACCAGACAGCACATAAGAGAGGCAAGCCCGGTGCCGGACACGCAAACCAGAGAGCACATAAGAGAGGCAAGCCCGGTGCCGGACACGCAAACCAGACAGCACATAAGAGAGGCAAGACCGGTGCCGGACACGCAAACCAGAGAGCATATAAGAGAGGCAAGCCCGGTGCCGGACACGCAAACCAGACAGCACATAAGAGAGGCAAGCCCGGTGCCGGACACGCAAACCAGAGAGCACATAAGAGAGGCAAGCCCGGTGCCGGACACGCAAACCAGAGAGCACATAAGAGAGGCAAGCCCGGTGCCGGACACGCAAACCAGACAGCACATAAGAGAGGCAAGCCCGGTGCCGGACACGCAAACCAGAGAGCACATAAGAGAGGCAAGCCCGGTGCCGGACACGCAAACCAGACAGCACATAAGAGAGGCAAGCCCGGTGCCGGACACGCAAACCAGACAGCACATAAGAGAGGCAAGCCCGGTGCCGGACACGCAAACCAGACAGCACATAAGAGAGGCAAGCCCGGTGCCGGACACGCAAACCAGACAGCGCATAGTTTTTCACTACGAAATAAATTCATTTTCAGAGGCAGCCCGATTTAAACAATTAAATACGTTTCGCGTAAAAGTGCCTGATCCGCAGAAGACCCGTAGTTCACCACCTGGACAACGGTCATCGGACAGGGAAAGAAAGAATTCACCCACTTGTTATTACTGCCATAAAACAGGACATCTAATGGTAGACTGTTAAACCCGAAAGAATCGGGAAACTAAGGATGCAAATGGCAGAAAACCTGAAGGGTTAGCATTAGCAAATGTTTTCCAAAGGATAATCTAAGACCCGTAGAGAAATTATAAGAGAAGGATATAGACCGTTTGTGCCAGATAGGTACATATCCCCGGTGGGAAATCCTCAAAGAGAACTATTCCTGAAAGTTCTCATGGACACTGGAGCCACTGAATTCCTAATCTTAGGAGATTATATCCCACGAGAGTATTAACTCTGCCACGGGCGAGTATGTGATAATCCATGTTTGAGTGGAAGTTATGACAGTGTTCCCCTCCACCGGGTAAAACTTTTCCACAAAGTTAGTCAGTGGACCTGTGGAAGTCGGGATAGTGCAACACTTACCCATGAGGGGGATAGGAATGATATTAGGGAACAATCTAGCAGGTGGGAGAATGATCCCAAACCCTAAAGTGAACCCAACGCCAGTGATTCCAGAAACCATGGAAACTATTAAGCAGGGAAGTCTAGAGATGTTTCCTTCATGTGTAGTGACCCGTGCACAAGCTAGAAAACAAAAATATCAGGGAAATAAGGAAAAAGATACTAATGAATCTATTAACGAAACCATAGATCTGTCCGAGACATTTATTAGACAAGATCATAGTCTCGAAGAAAAGGGCGAAGTTGGAGATGATACCCTCGATTTGTCCCAGACATTTTTAAACTCTGCGAGGGATACACCAGATAATTCCATAGGAGTTATAAATACAGTTGAACATAAAAATATAAATTTTACAAAAGATATCTCAGTGAGTGGGAAGTCTCTCGCTAGAGAGCAGAGACCAGAGCCTGAAATAAATACTTTAATCAATTATGCATTGCCCAAGGAGGAACTAGATAAAATCCAATGCGGAAATGGCGACCTCCTCAGATTCCTGCACTCGAGGAATGGTCCACGATTCGACAACTAGTCTTACCAAGACCGTATAGGGCTGAAGTGCTCAAGGCAGCCCATCTAGGTGTCGCCAAAGCCTATAACAAAATTAGCGGATACTTTTATTGCCCATGAAACAAACGTGATGTGGACAAATATTGCCGAACATGTAACCCTTGCCAAGTAGTGAAAAATTCCTGTGGACCCATTATACCCCATCGCCGCATTTGGGGAACCATTCCATCGAGTCCTAGTAGATTGTGTAGAACCGATGCCTAATACAACAAAAGGGAATCAATACTTAGTAGCCATGATTTGTGTTTCCACGAGATTCCCGGAAACTATACACATCAGGACCATTTTGGGCAAGAAAGTGGCTAAATCTTTAATTCAGTTCTTCACCATGGTTGGGTAAACTAGGATTGTTGTAACCAAATAAATGGCTAAGAGATAGCAGAACAAGGGGTTTCAGAAAAATTGTATATTGAACAGAAGAGTATTACACGACTTGGAAGTGTGTGTCGGTTGACCTGTGTTCAATCTGTACTACTGTTCCCCCGAGGCTTACTATCCTACTATTTCTATAGTAAGTGGAAGAGTCCACAATAGACTCATTAGAGGGAGGACACCACAACTGATAAAAAACTGACCAGGGAATCAATTTTACATCCGAGTTATTTCAACAGTTATTGGAAACCCTCGACATGAAATCCGTTCACTCGAACGCGTACCATACACAGTTCCATGGGGCGCTTGTGCAAATGTCACTCCACGCTCAAAATTATGATTCGTACCTTTTGTTTAGAAAATCAAAAGGACCGGGACGAGGGTGTACCGTTTTTAATGTTCGCTGCTAGAGAGGCCGTGCAGGCGTCACCTGGATTAAGTCCGTTCGAACTTGTGTTTGGACATTCGGTCCGCGGCCCATTGAAAGTATTAAGGGAAGACGGGGTTCAAGAAAATTCAGACAGAGAAAGCTGATCAGAATGCGTTATTCGTTTCGGTACGAGATAATCAAAAGCCTGTGAATTAGCTTGGAAAAAACATATTCTCCCAGTGCAAAATGAAACAACGGTATGATCAGAATACAGTCAAACGAAGCTTTGACAGTGATGACCAAGTCTTAGTGTTCTTATCAATATCCGGAAACTCCCTTAAAGCCATGGCCCTTACAAAATATTGGATAAAGTAGGTGACGTCAACTACGTTGTACAAACGCCTAACAGTCGAAAGCCGACGCAGTTATGTCATATAAATATGTTAAAGCCATATTACGGCCAAAATAAAGATGGCCCAGTACTTGCAATTAATACACCCAAATCTAAGTATAAGTTAAGTAGATCGCCCGAAGAAACTGAAATGATAGATAAACATCCCATTGCATTGTTCAATTGAGAAATACTAGCCGATTTGGACGGGAAGTTGGCACATGCAAGACATGAGGGAAGGGAATCTTTGACCAACCTTATAGAAAATTTCCAAGACTTATTGCTTGACGTCCCTCGACAAACTAACTCAATTTCCCAAGATGTTTCTACATAGGAAACGCAGATCCCATCAGACAACATCCGTACCGAGCAAACCCTAAGAAAGCTGACATCTTACGTGAGGAGATATCTTACATGCTTAAAAATGGCATAATAGAACCAAATCTGAGTTGATCATCACCATGTGTACTGGTCGACAAACCAGATGGGTCAGTGAGATTCTGAACCGACTACGGAAAGGTAAAGGCCATTGATAAAACAGACTCTTATAGTATCCCCTGGATGGACGATTGCATTGGTAAGATCGGAGGATTTACCTTCATCACGAAGTTAGGTCTCTTAAATGGTTACACGTGCGTACCTTTAGCCGACTGCGCAAAGGAAATCTCAGATTTTGTGACCCCCGATGGCCGCTACCAATACTGTGTCATGCCGTTCGGAATGAAGAAGTCACAAGCTACATTCTAACGGATAATAAACCGTTGCTTGGGAGACCAGTCAAATATAGGTACTTAGATAGACGACATTGTTGCGTACGATAATTCCAGGGAAGAACATTTAAGAACCCTTCAAGAAGTATTAACTGGGTTGAGGGAAGCTGATCTCACCGTAAATCTGTCCAAGAGCGAATTTTGCCGAGCCAAAGACACTTATTTGGACATGTAGTAGGATATAGTCGAATAACTCCGGTAGATCCCAAAATCTAAACCATTGTCGAGTACCCAGCCCCAACAGACGTGGAAACTCTGAGAAGATTATGGCTGGATACTACAGAAGATTTTGTCAAAACTTTTCAGATATATCCACCCATTTTACTAACACCCTTAAGAAAGGACGCAAGTTTGAATGGCCTCTAAACTGTCAGCAAGCTTTCGACCAAATCAAAGCTTTGCTATGTTCTTACTCTGTATTAAAAGCTCCTGACTTTACAAGTCCTTTTTAGCTTAGCCGTGGACGCTAGCGACCACGGAATTTGCGCAGTCTTATTGCAGGCGGATCGAAATAGTATCGAACGCCCTGTTAGCTATGATTCCAGAAAATTCAATAACCATAAGAAAAAAATACTCAATTGTAGAAAAAGAAACAGCTCGCTTATTGAGCTTACAACATTTTGAACTCTACGTATCCGCATCTCAGCTACCTATTCTAGTTTTACACAGATCATAACACCCTTACTTTCCTAGGGAAAATGAAAAATAGAAATAAAAGGCCATTATGTTGGAGCGTAGCACTTCAAGAATATGACTTAATTATACGTCATATACGTGTCGTGGACAATATGTGCGCAGACGGTCTTTCACGCCTGTAGAATGAAGAAAGAAAGCAGATATCGGGCAGATATTTCTGTTTTAGTAACCACGTTAAAATCAATATCGTTTGATTGCATGCTGGGTATTATCGCTTATCTGGTAAAGATGTCTGCATGTAATTTGCTTGAAAAATGGATACTGGGGCGTATTTAACGAAGATGCATGTTCAACAGTCCATTTTAGCAGAAACAATAGTTGGTTTGAGAGTTAGATGCTGTGCTTCTTCTGGCCAGTGCTATATAATTAAATAACTATGAGGGGATGGACATGGATGTGTTAACTCTTATTCTTTTGTGTTTCATTTGTTAAATATACTAGCACAACACTCGTAGAAACTTACGTGTATATCGGCAGTTCTGTTAAGGCTCGTATTATTTGTGGGCTCTGCGTTCTGCCAAAGTTTCGTTTACCGGTACTTCTGCCGAGAATCAGTGTAATATGTATTTGTTCTGTAAAAATCTCCCACCCCAATTCCCTCTCTCTCTCTCACACACACACACAAACGCACAATATATATATATATATATATATATATATATATATATATATATATATATATATATATATTGTTAAGGAACCTCACCAATTTTATTGTAAAATCAACACTAAAGTTAAGTTTATATTTTAGAAGTACCCTGAACGAAGAGCCAGTACTTTGAAAATGAAGTGAAATTGACAACGGTTCTTTTTTTGGTCAATACATTCGACCAACCGAGAGTGCAATTGGAAAGATTTTTCTTAAATTCAAACAAACTGGGTCGGTGGCAGATGTGAAAACACCATTGCATGCTCGTTTACGCCGTTCAGCTGAAAACATTGCTGCAGTGCACGGGAATGTGGCCGAAAATCCAGACACCTTTATTCGTCATCGCACACAGGAATTGAACCTCTCCACAACAACGTGACATCGAATTTTGACAAAAGATTTATCTCCACACGCTTACAAAATTCAATTGGCACAAGAACTGAAACCTGCTGACCATTTGGAGCGCCGTACATTCGTGAGTTGGGTGCACAAGCCGATGAAGATTTTTCTCAAAAAATCCTCATCTTGGTGGATTCGTTAATGAGCAAAATTGTCGCATTTGGGCTGATGAAAATTCAAGGAAGATTGTCGAAAAAAAAACTACACCCACAAAAGGGTCACTGTTCGGTGTACATTTTTGCTAGCGGATTCATTGGTCCATATATTTATAAATTTGAACGTCTATTTTCGTAATAGGCTTTGATAACTTTAACACGTTGCTTGATTGTTAATCTTTCCATGGTTGAAATTGCCAAAGACTTAAGTTGATAAATCTGAAAGAAATAGAAAAATATTAGACGCTTAAGCTTAATTCACATTTAAAATCGGTCCAAGTTATTAGAACATCATATATATATATATATATATATATATATATATATATATATATATATATATATATATATATATATATGAGGTAGAGATTATAATTATAAGTGTATATTATAAAAAGAAAAGCCGCAAACGTTTTTGGTTATAATGTGGATTTGTTATATATACTTTAAATAATCTACATTATATATATATATATATATATATATATATATATATATATATATATATATATATATATATATGTGAACATTGAAGTCAACACTCAGAGGCGACATGTTGTTTCATGGTAGACGCAATCGTCAGGCCGCAAATGTTGGATTTTTCCTCGATTATTTATATATATGGGTCAGTGGTGCATTGTGGGTAATCTATTCTGGCTGATATTTCTTGGGAGTGGCTTGATGTTTATTTATTTATTTGGGTTTTATTTATTTTATTTGTTTTTCATTTTCATTTTGTATTATTTATTCTTTTCGGTTTTTGATATTTTATTATCGTAGTAAAAAAATTGGGCGGTGCATTTGCTTAGGTCGCTTATTTAATAGTTTGTTTTGGTCTGGGAAGATAATTAAAGCTATTTATTCTTATATTTATATTTACATACGCTCTATCTCTGATATTGAGCACTTTATCCCATAAATATAGAACAACTTAAAACTATATTTCTTATATATATATATATATATATATATATATATATATATATATATATATATATATATATATATGTATTATAATTATTTTGAAAAAATATGATTCCTTCGCTACACAAGAGTTCTCATGTTTCAAAAAGAAGAGCCAAAAACCTCAATATAATTATTGAAATTAAATTGAATTAAAGTATCAAGCCCTGTTTCATCCTTAAGCGAAAATTTAGGAATTACTTCTGTATTGAGCACGGTTTTTTAAAAATAAAAGCAAAAATACTAAAGAACCCCGGATTATTTTCCTAACGTGTTCTTTCCTATTTTTATACATATTGCACACACACACACACACACACACACACACACACACACACACACACACACACACACACACACACACACACACACACACACATGTTTATACGTTCTCTTTATAGATACAAATATTCATTATAAACAGAGCAGTTAATTAAATATTTGTATCTATAAAAACAACGTATAAACATAAAAATATCTTAAAATAATTGTCAGACTTTGTCCATTTCATTATATATATATATATATATATATATATATATATATATATATATATATATAACGAACCCGTTATTTAATTTACGCGGGTGGGGGTAGGTTGTTTTAATTCCGCTTTCCATAGTTAGGGGAGATAAGTCGTATCAGTTGATTTTCTCTTGTCTCTTCGTCATTGTGTCGCCCATCCGCTTCTTCCACCGAAAAGGAGTATATGACATTTTCGAACTACTCGGCTGAAGGATTGATCTCACAAGTGGACATTTAACTTAAAACCTTAATTTCTGTAGTAAGGTGGTTGATTATTCGAACTTCAATTCCGACCATTCTTTGCACAGTCATTAAAGGAATTGTTTGTGGTGTACAACATCGGACCAAACGCATATCAGCGGCAAAATGATGATGATCATTAGAAACATTCTTCAAGGTAACAACTGTTCTGCAAGCATATCACCCACTTCCACACGAAGGGACAGAAAGTTCGAGAATATCAAGGAAAAAATTCCTGCCACGGTTTGTCTACCATGTAAAAGGGGCCCATCTGAAAAAAGGATCTACTATCCATTATCAAGATTGTATTAAAAAACATAACAATCCTTCGGAGATATCTCTCCTGAACCAAACCTCAGTAGGAAGAGAACATGACGAAAAACTTTATATATTTCATCCCATGCAGTTGAGGCAAGGAATACAAAGGCGAGACCAGCCACCACTCATGAACTGGAATATCTATGAATAGCTGTAGTCTGGGAGAAAACATAGAAAACAGGCATTCGTAATCTTGTATTTAAGGAAAAGTGTGGCCCTCAAACCCCTGTGGAAAAAGTCATGATAACAGACAGAGAACGACACTGGAAGATAAGACGACTGAAAGAATCAGTGAGCAGTTTTGATTCTGACATCATCAGTTGACCTAGCATAGAGATAAGCACCATGTGAGGGCCTCTGATAAAGAAACACTGGATTATATAAGAGATACGTTGCCTACTGGAGTCAAGCGTATCTAGTTTCCTGGCAGGCGATTGTTCATTCTGTGGATGGAATAGTGCAGAAAGGTCATATGCTATATGTCAAGTGGAAGAAACGGACAAGCGAAATAAAAGCCATACTGAATGTTCCCTAAACATGAAAAATGGAATGAGAAAAATCTACCGTTTTCGCTCGTTATGAGACGCTCTATGTATTAGGCGCCCCCCTCAAATTCTGAAAGAAGATATTTTGAAAAAGAAAGTTTTTATCTTTGTACAACATAGCTCTCCCCATTATACCCAATTTCACCCACTGAATAGCCTACTTCAGATTGAAAACGCGATCAATCATGGCATTCATCACAGACCGAGAAGAAGTACCGAATTTATGGTAACTATTTAGAATGTAATAGAAAAGTTAAGATACATAATACTATTGAAAGCTAACCTTGTTGCAACTTAAAACTTTCCCTAATCGCTCACACCTAATATGATTTTCATATATAAGTCTTACTTATTTATAAGCCATATCTGGTGGGAAGAGGTGGACTCAGACCATTCTAAAGGGTATTTGCGTCTAAGTGAATATAACGAATCCGACCGGAATTCGAACTCTGATCTCCATCATTCTGAGCCATTATCCACCCGCACATCCAAGCTTATAGCACCTAGTATTCCGAAGCTGTTACCCATCTGGGTACTGAGCAGGCAAGACGTTGTTTAACTTCGGTGATAGGACGAAATTCGGTGTTTCAACGTGTAAACCGGAGTACAAGTGAAGAAAGCTATTTCTTTTGCTTTGGAGATTTAATTATTTTACTTAGTGCTGCTATGTAATATGCTTATACTTATGAAAAAAATAATTTACTATGAGCACGTAAGGGAGATAACTACCCAATTACTTCACAATGCCTCCTACTCCAGAATTATGGGTATGGTACCTTTCGAAGAAAAGGATACGCATTATATGTAACTAGAAAGTAGGATTGAATAGCATCAAAATTAGGAACTAAGTTTTCAGCTAGAAATAATTCATTAAGGCAAGGAAACTATTGCGTTTCATTCAGGCCAACCCTGGCCACCAGAAAGTTGTCGTTATGTCATTAAAGGCGTGGGGGTGGAGGATATTTAGTGCAACGTATCAGAGATGACTAAATTCGTTGGAATCAGAATAATGGTAGTACGTTATATTCATTTAATGATCTTATATGACAGAGCAGTCAGAAAAAAGAGCCAATATTTAATGATGGTTAGATGAGTATGGAATAAATACGAAAGGTGGAAATCAAGATGGCGCATAGACTCAGGGTTTTGACACGCTGTTATCTTTTCAAATGTGCCGAATTTCTGCACTGCGTGAATCTAGAGAGAATTGTTTTTGTTGCAACTGCTTGCCGCCTGCAGAAAAACGAATTTTTGGTCATTATACAGAGAATAGTTTGGTTGTCTAAAGCTTCTGGAGTGCGTGAGGAATGTGAATTTGAAAAAATAGATATCGATTCTACAGGAGCAACATTTTCCATTATTCACAACGTGTTATTTGAATAAAATCAGCACACATTTTTGTGTAAGGTACAACTCCATACCTTAAAGAAAGAGACGCCCAAAAATAACAGATGCAAAAAAATAAAAATCTTGTGATCAAGTTAAGTTCATTACGTGAATCTTAGTGAACGTATAGAGGCAATTTTGAATCGTGAAATATGAAAAATGTTCAAAAGATCATTCTACAAAAGTTCTGTTTTATCTTGTTATTGTGAACTTGACTATCCCTCAAGAGAAGAGAGCAGATCTGATAAATTCAATGCTTTGAAAACTAAATCTTTAAAATCTGTTAATGTTATTAAGAAACAGGAAATGTCTAACACTTTCTTCAGACATGAAGTGGAACGATCATATCGAATCAATTGTTAAGTCTGTGCAGTGGAAGTTGTTTAACTGTGTCGTGCAAGACCATTTTTCTACCTAGAATCTATTTAGCACCTTTCTAAGTCTATCCCTGGATCGAATATTGCTGCCATATCTGGTCTGGTGCTTCAACTATACATCTATAGATTTTTGAAAATTCCAAAGAATCTGCCATATTATCGGTCTTGACCTGGCCGTCTTGGGTATAAACTACATCCGCGTCCTGGGTAAGACGATAAACTACATCCAACAGCAAGGCCTCTGCACAGGAGGTTTTCAGGAGCGTGGAACCACCTCTTAATTGCTGGTGTTCCCAGGTCCACCCTGACCCGGGGTGGTAGCACCTGTTAGAGTTCCAGCTTTGGGCAAATAGGTAACCCCACCAACTGGGGCCCAAACACTATGAAAATTTAAAAATAGGTTTTAATACCAGCAATACTTTGTAAAAATTATTACCATCATTAAAGTTTAGCAGGAAAATTATTACCGGCAATACATTTTTGAAAAAAAAAAGCAAGACAAATTACCAGCAATAAAAATCTTGTCGGTATTAAATGGCCTATTCAGGTTGATATGCCATAAAACAAACCAAACCAAACCTGACCTGGCATCTCGGCTCCAGTCACTTTCCCACTGCAGTAACGTAGCTTCCCTGTACCTTTTCTATAAATATTTTCATAATAATTATTCACCTTTGGTACTTCGATTTCATGAATTCAAGCGTAGAACTAAATTGGCAGATAGGGCTCATCATTTTACTGTTGAACTTGCTAGATGTAGCCGTAAGTTCTATGCTAAGTGTTTTCTATCTTGAACTTCTTACATGTGGAACCTTTTACCAGCTACTTGCTTTCTTCTCAACCACGGTCGTCATCGTGATGCTGATTTTGTTTAGCGGCATATCAACCTCTATGTTTCATTTAATGCCGAAATCTAAATAATCTAAACACAATTTTATGACATCAACTAAATATATTTTGAACGCAATTGTATGCCTTCAATTACAGATAAAATGTATTTGCTGTTTATGCATTGCCAGTCTTTTTTTTTTAAATATAAAATGTATTGCTGGTATTTTTACTAATAAAATGTATTTTTATACTTTCATAGTGGGATGTGCTATACCATTTAGCTACAGAGGAAGTGTCTGCTTAGCAAAGTCAAATTACTGTTTTTAAACAACACATTTCCCATGATTTCTCTGGAACGCTCATATCCGGCCGGTAAATGTAGTTAATACTGTTTATTATAAACAGAGCATTTACTTAAATAAATGTATCTATAAAAATAACGTATAAACAGAAAATATAGTAAAATAATTGTCGGACTTAATCCATTTCATAATATATGATGTCATCTGTTTACGTTAAGATACGCTTCGAGCAGATATGAGCGTTCGAGAGAAATCATGGGAAATTTGTTGTTTAAAATACTTTCATAATGTTTTTGTTTGGGGGTTAAATATTTGCCCATATCTGGGACACTAACAGTTGCTACCACCCCGGGTCAAGGTGAACCTGGGAACAACAGCAATCAAGAGGTGGTTCCTGGCTCCTCAAAACCTCCAATCTCCCAATCAGAGCCCTTGCTGCTAGTTGTAGTTTATCGTCATACCCAGGAATATGGTCTTCAAATATTCGTCATTTTCTGTTTATTTAAATCACGCTCTGTTATTGTCTTCTCTCCTCAGTGACATTTTCTCGGTTTCTTTTACTCACATTAATCCCTTGCGTCTTAGTGGCTTTATCACCTTGTTTAGAGGGAAATGATAAGAAATGTCGTTAGAAACGAACAAAAGAGTTCTGAACGGCTATGTAATATCAATCCTCCTATATAACAGTGAAGGCTGGACAATTTTCTCACAGATGAAGAGTGGACTTGCGGCAACAGAGATGTGGTTCCACAAAAGAAGGCTGAGAATACCATGGACAGAGCATGTGAGCAACGAGGAAGTTTTAAGGAAAATGGAAGCCAAAAGAACACTTATACTTAGAATCAGAAAGAAACAAGCATCAGAGAGTTGGTTCTACAGAAGAATGCTGAGAATACCATGGACCGAACATGAGAGGAAGTTTTATGGAAAATGGAAACAAAAAGATACTTAAAACCAGAAAGAGACAGCTGACATTTATAAATATTTTCATGGCAACTATTCTGACTAGCTGTTTTTCCCTGGTGCCCCGAGTGTATGAATTTAAGCGTGCAACTAGGTTAGCATCTACGTCCCACCCTTTTACTGTGGAAGCAGTTAAATGTAATTGCCTCTTCTACTCCAACAGTTTCTTCTCTCGCACTTCCCGACATTGGAACTCCCTTCCTCTTCCTTGCTTCCCCGATAACGATAATCTTCAAAAAATTAAATGCAACGCCAATCGTCATCTTCTGGTGCCATGATTCCGTTCTTCTTTTTATCCTTTCCTCAAACGACCCTATACCCAGTCTTTTCTCTTACCTTCACACTCTGTAACCCCTTGCGTACTAGTGGCACTCCCGCCTTGCTTGGGGTGAAAAAAATTAAGAATTTTTTTATATAAGATCTGGATATAAATATATGTTAGACTGTTCATGTCAGATATCTTAGACGTTCACACTAAGAAGATGTAGTAGCACCTGCTAGGGTCCTAGCTATGAGCAAATAGTAAACCACCAAACAAAAATAAAACACTATGAAAGTATAAAAATACATTTGTATAGTAAACATAGCAGCAATTCTTTTATATATATAAAAAATGAAAATATCTATTCATAGTAAAATTATCAACAATAAAATTTGAAAGCAAAATGACCAGCAATACATTTTATAGTAAAATGACCAACAATACATTTTATAGCAAAATGACCAACAATACATTTTATAGCAAAATGACCAGTGATACATTTATAAATAAAATGACAAGCAATACATTTTATAGTAAAATGACCAGCAATACATTTTATAGTAAAATGACCAGCAATACATTTTATAGTAAAATGACCAAAAAATACATTTTATAGTAAAATGACCAGCAATACATTTTATAGTAAAATGACCAGCAATACATTTTATAGTAAAATGACCAAAAAATACATTTTATAGTAAAATGACCAACAATACATTTTATAGTAAAATGACCAACAATACATTTTATAGCAAAATGACCAACAATACATTTTATAGTAAAATGATCACCGATACATTTTATAGTAAAATGACCAGCAATACATTTTATAGCAAAATGACCAACAATAAATTTTATAACAAAATGACCAACAATACATTTTATCTGTAGTTGAAGGCATACAATTGCGTTCAAAATATATTTAGTTGACACCACAGAAAAGTGTTAAAAATATTTAGATTTCGACATTAAATAACCCATAGAGGTTGCTATGACGCTAAATAAATTCAACCAACGTAAAGACCCGTAAAAGAAAGGTATGGTAGCAATGCGCCTAGATCAGTTCCTGTTTAACCTGTGGTGAACGCACCACCCATGTGGTATAAAGTAATTTTTGGTGAGGTGATGGGCGAGAAATGGATGTCAAATACTTTGCTTTTTAATGTTGTGTTGCTTTTGAAGGAATTCATTGATATAAAATGATGGGATATCAAAAGCTTACTCGCTTACTTCGCTCACTCGAAGACATTTTTAATCATCAGTCAGAGAAAGCGGATGTATACGGAAGGTTTAGATATATCAGAACGAGATTTTCGCCATGCATGGCTTCCATATGAAAGTCTCGATCTGACGGGACTATTTAAGAACGTGACTAGATTTGAGGTTAATATTTTGGATTTTTTTTCGGCGAAACTATCTCTAGCACACAACGACGTGCAGTGGTTTGGTGATGCCCAGGGCCAACTCTTGATTGTATGCCCCTAGGACTGAAATAAGGAGGTGGGGTATAGTACCTAGTACTGAGAAATGTAAATATATAAAAACAGTATGATTCATACGCCGAGGTCTTTGAAGTGTTTATTATTTACCAATTCCACGTCCCGGATTCATTGCTTTCATTCCAATAATGACAGGTATTTAATTGAAAAGAAGCAACGGTAGCCAGCGCACTATCCTTATTCTATGTGCCGTGTTCCTTCAGGATGCTGGCGATTATGGCTCTCCACAATTTCTTGTCCTTTGTAGCTCTTAATAAATTTGGTCTTTTTGTTATCTCTCCTAAACACTGTTCCACCATACATTTACTCAAACTCGCTAGGTAAGCAATGCATTGTTTTCCTCTGTCCCTCTTGCCTTCAATCTGTCATGTGAGTATCAAATTTTCCAAGCGCTCTTTCCTCATTATGTGCTGGTCATCAAATTGCATTGAACAACTCTTCACTAGAAGTTTAAACGTTCGTCTACTTTTCTTTACAGTTACCAATTATGAAAGACATCTGAAGAAGGCTGTAGAGTACAACGGCCAAAATGTTAAAATGATAACAAGCAAGACGAATCCAAATAAATCAGTATGTAAAAAATCTCATTCATTATTCCACTTTATATATGTTATATATGCCTATGAACACTAATGGGTATGTCCAAATCCTCATAAATACGTTGGACACTATTGTAAGTGGGGGGGGGGGATATGATGTCTAAGTAGTCCACCACTAGCAGTGGTTTATCTACATCACGCCGCTGACGAGTATTGTATTTTGATGATGTTATAATAGGTACCTCCACGAGATCGCTAAAAAGAGCATAGCATGATGAAAAAGACGCCAAACTTGATGAAAACAAAATTTTATAAATGTTTATGTTATTATTAAGAGCAAAGATTAAAGTATTTTTGGGGTATTTTTTTTACATTTTTTAATCGTTCCTAACACGTCCGAAAATTTCGTTAAAAATCTTGTTTTTTTGAGTCAGCAAAATTGACAGATGGCAACCATTTTTTCCATTTCATAAAATCAATGAAAATCTCAGTTTGAAATTCTTTTAAATATCAATTATCATTTTTTTTTAAAACTTATTTTAAGAAAATCAGAAATTATAATGTTTATTTAAAATATTTTGAATCAAGCTTAACTTAGCTTCTGCGCCGAAAAGATGTAATTTGAAAATAAAACAAAGCAGGTCATAAACTTTCGCGTCACTTGACAGATGATGAATGACATATTGACGGATTCCGTGAGGATAATTTGTTCTACGGAAGGAGAAAAGTGAAATATTTTACATTTAAGTGAACAAATTATTTACCTCGTTATTTTTAAGGAAAACTTTCAGCGCTCTAATTTTTTGTTTTTTTCTACTTAGCTTTCACCTTTATGTTTACGATGCTTTATGGAAAATATATTATAAAGAAATTAAAATAAGACTGTTAAGAGTTAGATTAAATTTCATAAGAAAGGTATCTAATTAATTTATAGGTACCATTCTTATGAAATTTTATCAGAAGTGTACATAAAATACTATAATTTTATGTACATTTACTACATTTTACTGTGTTATTTGTATTTCCATTCATTTTATTATTAATGGAAAAAATGCCATAACTTAGATTAATATAAAAATAAGATCATATAAATTTCATAAGATGATACTGATACTTTTAGGTACCCTTCTCAGTTGAAATTGAAAAATCAAATAAACTTCTCCACACGTGTTTCGCAAAAGTAAAGGCCTTAACAGCGGAGAATAATGCTTAACTCAAATAACGCAACTTAATTGATTTCTGGTTGGTCTTCATAATTAGAGCCCGATTATAAACACAAAATTACATTTCTTAATTACTGCGGATCTTCTGATTAGTCAAAACGATACAATTTACAATGCACTAAAAAAGTTCTATTTCATAAGGACACTTACAAAACCTGATGTTGCTTTTAACTAATTTTATAATATTTTAACAACTTAAATGTAAAAATCTATTATAATTAAAAAATAACAAATAATTGTATTAAAAATTCATTTTTCATCGAAAAATTTTTTGTTTTCAGAAAATATTGTCCATATTCATAAAAACAACTAAAAGCATTTGAAATTAAATAATGTATTTTTTTTATTGAGTTTTGTATGTTACAATTTAGAACTGATTTTCAGGTAGAGGGGACCCAATTAAAAAAAAAATCATGATTTGCATTCCTCAACGCCTTGTGCTTTTAACTATTGTAATCACTAAACCTGACGCGATCGAATTTCTAGCGTTTTCATAAAATTAGTTGGGTGGGGGGTAATAAATATAAAAAAATATTTCTGCCATGACTTTAATAAAAGAAAACATATTTATAATAATTTCGATCATCTGTGAATACTTTCTGAAAGTTTCATTAGCATTTGACAATTATTTTTATTTTTGCAAGATTTTCCAAACATACAAAACAAAAAAAAAAAACGTGCTAAAAATTGTATGTTATTTTACTAGTTCCGGTGATACAAAGAGAAACAAGGATTTTTAAAAGAAAATTCTTTTTGTTCTAAAAAGAAGGAATTTTTAAAAAAAATAATTAAAATTAACTTTGATCTTTCCTCTTAATAATAACATAAATATTTTCATTGTTATAGGAACTTACCCATAATAATAATGGACTATTCCGGACATCATAAATACTGCGCCTCAAGAGAGAGCAGCAGTCAGAGTCAGACGATTACTGTAAGACATTGGAATAGTGATACTTGTCGAGACAACATAGTTAACTCTAACCAAATCTGATAGTCATTACTAATACTTCTACTTCTTTGTACATATTTCTGTTTGTAATATATCTGTGTTATTCCATACCTGTGTTCGAGTTAGTCTTCATTGGTTCTACCTTGGACCATCACCATGGTACAAGGAACTTGGTCCATAACATTCATCATGCCATGCTCTTTTTTTAGCGATCTCGTGGAGGTTATAAAGATTACGATTTCATTTTCAAACTCCATTTTGGTTATTCCTCATTCGGTAACCTTTTCTAGGTTACAGCATCTTGGAGATGAGGATGAGATATTGGGAAGTTGGAACTATCGTCAAAAGAATCGGTAGGATGATATATTTAGTCAAAGGACCAAAATTGGTGCACAAAAGGCACTTGAATCAAACACAAAGTAGGTATATACTATTGTAAGTGGGGGATAATATGCTGTCTAAGTAGTCCACCACTAGCAGTGGTTTACCTATTTCACGCCGCTGCCGAGTATTGTATTTTGTTGATGTTATAAAGTTTAACATTTCATTTTTAACCTTCATTTAGGTTATTCCTCATTCAGTAACACTCTCTCGGCCGCAACAATATATCCAGCATATGAACTTGATTTAAAAATATGTGAAATGAGATTCTTTTTTTTACCATATATTCTTCTTCTTCTTCTTCTTCTTCTTCTATGTGTTGTGTCCCTTCATTTATGGCTCTCCACAATTTCCTGCTCTTTGTAGCTTTAAATAATTTTTGTCTTTTTGTTATCTCTCCTAAACGCTGTCCTGTCTTGATACAATCTTTTAAATCTGATTAATTTTTGTTTGTTTAGTAGCATATCAACTTATGGGTCATTTAATGTCCAAATTTAATTTTCTAAGGAGCATTAGTAATTTCATTTACAAAAATGTATTGCTGGTAATAATTTTGTTTTCATAACTGTATTTTAGGTAATTTTTTCTACTATCAGCATATATTGCTGGTATTTTTACTATAAAAATGAATTTTTTTATACTTTCATAGTGTTTTGACCCCAGTTTAGGGGTTAACTATTCGTCTTCAGTTGGCACCCTAACAGGTGCTACTACCCCAGGGTCAGGGTGAATCGGAACAACAGTAATTAAGAGGTGGTTCCACGATCCTCAAAACCTCCCGATGAGAGACCTTGGGTGGAGTTTATCGTTATACCCAGGACAGGATTAATTTTTAACACTTTGTTACACTTTTTAATAATGAATTTAATTTTTAATGATTCAAGACCAAGGATCGCCAGAAAGATTTTGCAGCCTCAAATTAATTCCAACCGTACAAAAGCTTACGAACCATCGGAAGAACAGCTATATATCTTGACCAACGCAGGGAATATAAACTGTTCATGCCTAACATTGCTAGAACGACATATGAGGCACTTTCGTGTCTTTTGTGTTATAAATTCCACTTGTGTCGTCTAGTGTGCATAAAATGACTAGAGCATACGTGTAAAGACTAAAAGGGACAATAATTTATTTCAAATTTGTACGTTCGCCCTAAATGTCTGTCAATTCAGTAATATCAGCATCCAAGGGTACATTTTTCGTGATACTGTTTTTCAGCTTTTCAAGTTTTTTATTGAATGAAAAATCCGACAAATGTATTTTACGCGAGTGCGCGTGTGTGTGCGTATGTCGACATATATTCAGGTCTCTGTTTGAATAATAAAAAAAGAAATCGGCATTTATTTACATATAAGGAATTGGAGGAACTGATAAAATCTTTTTACTAAATCTTCATGCAGAAAACAGAAAAAAAAAACGAGATTTTAGAAAAATCTATTCATTTATTAGGTTGGCCAGATCATTCTCGACGATCTTCTGCCAGCGATCAGCCAGAATCCGAATCTATCTCAGACGCCAGTCTGCTGGATTTGAATAAAAAAAAAATATGTAAACAAGCTTCCTTCACTTCATCAAAATTGTTGAATCGCTGGTCGTAGATGGAGTGTGCCATTGAGCAGAATAGGCCATAGTCAGTCGGAGCAGCATCGGAACTGAATGGTGGATGTGGAAGAGTCTCAACACCGTTCATCTGTCTGAACTTCTCTGGCACTGTGTGGCCTCGCATTGTCCTGCTGAAACAAAGCCCGATCTCGATTGACCAAAGTAAGATTCTCCTTCTTTAGTTTGTAGTAAGCGCCATCTAGATGCGTGCAATGTAGTTTAGCGTTGATGGTGCGAAAATGTGGAACAAGCAGGAAATGCAATATTCCTTGGAAATTCCACAAGATTTGTTGTTTACTTTCCGCTTCCTAAGTGACTCGGGATTCTGCTTTTCTTTAGACCATTACTCGATATATTCATATCAGCGCCATAATTTCATTTTAATCATTTCGCACCAAGCAAGGCAAAAAAGCCGCTAAGATGCAACGGGGGGGGGGGGTCACTGAATGTGAAGCATGAGAAAAAGAAAAACATTATTAACGAGAGAGAACGATAAAAGAACAAGAATTAAGAAGATAACGATTGACATTGCATTTAATTTTTTGAGAATCAAATTTGACTGGAAAGTAAGAAAATGGAAGAGAATTCTACAAGCGAGAAGTGTCAGAGAAGAAACTGTTAGCATAGAACTTTACGGTTACATCCAGCCATTTTAACTGTAAAATGAGACCTTGTCGACAATCTAGTACTGTACTTAAATTCATAAACTCTAGGTACAAAAGAGTCGAGCTCATCAGAACAATTACTATTAAAATATTTATAGTAAAGACACAGGGAAGCTACTTTACGGTGGTGGGAAATTGACTGTAACCGAGTTGCCAGGTCAGGACCGATAACATTACAGATAGTTCTTTGGGTTTTATCAAGAATCTCTAAATATATAGCAGGAGCACCGGACCATATGTGGCAGCAATATTCAAAGCATAGACGAATGGTAGACTTATAAATTTGTAAAATAGATTCTGGAGAGAAAAACTGTCTAGCACGATACAGTGAAACAACATTCTTAGCAGCGGGCCTAGCAATTGATTCAATATAATCCTTCCACTTCAAGTCAGGGGAAAACTCTTTTTCTTTGATGAAAATAAAGAAAAACGTAGGTCTAAGGATAGAGCCCTGGGAGACAACCGCCTTAATTTGAAAAGATCTAGAAGAGTAGCCGTTCAAGACAACTTTCATTTCACGATCTGGTGGGAAAGATTTAATCAGATAAAAAATTTGGTCCAGAAATACCATAACCTTTTGGCATAATAGAAGACCAGCGTGCCAAAGGCCTCGAGTATATCGTGTAATGTCATAAAATAACGTTTGTGATACAATGGGTTGCAGGCATAAGAAGACCACTATTTTATGATGGAAACAAAATGTTTAAGCTATCGAAGCAATACTATGAACAGAGATAAGAAAAAGAATGACACGTCATTTCTGGAAATCTATGCGGCTGGTGCAATTGGATAGTGGCCCCGCTTGATAAAACGTCGAGTCGAATTTCGATGCATTCACTTTCAAGCAAATATACTAGGGAAATATACAAATTCATCTTTTGTCCACCCACCTATGGGTTAAATAGCCGAGAAGACTGGGTTCTTCATCCTTGGTTGTAAATTAAAGACAAATCTGGATTCATGGGTCTAGGGGAAGAACAGCTCTGAATAATAAAAAAAAACAAAACGTAAGCAGCTCAGGTGTTCCAGAGTCAACTATTTCAATCAAATCGGGCAAATGTTTAGTAAACTGGCAAAATGTTTATGTTTACTACTTAATTGTGATACAAAACAAATAGATTTATAAATCTGACGTCAAAACTTTATTGAAAATTTTCGACCAGTGCCCCTGTAAATTTCAAATTTTAGCGTTGCGAAGCACATTTTGAAGCATTTCAGGAATCATCTCTTGCACTGCTAACTGAAAGCTCAGCTAAATTATTGATCTTAAGCCTTTGTTTTTATGAAACCCCGTGCAAGGGGTTCTAATCCGAAGAGCGCGGTACCATTCTCGAGATCGTACACGTCCACTCCATCGATTTGGAAAGCGTCTGTTGATGTACTCTCGAACAATTAGAGACATGGTGCTCTGTCTTGTTGAAGCGCAACGTCATCAAGATTGTCATCACCAAGAAGATATGCGGGTCGAGAAACTGCTGATGATACCTGTTACAAATGCTTTCTTAAAGAAGAACGGGCCATAAATTTTTGATTTAGTCATTCCAAGCCATACGTTAACTTTTGGAGAGCCTCTTTGCCATTCTATATCTTCAGATGGCTTTTCATTGGACCTCACACGGCAGTTGTGTCGAGTGACTTCACCTCACGTGTGGTACGTCGCCTCATCACTGAATAAGATGTTATCCATTAAACTTTCATTTTCGATTTGGTCCTCAATTTCTGAAGACCTCGCTGCTCCATTTCGATAAGCCTCTTCATTTAGGGCATTCAGTAATTGAATCTGATAAGCCTTTCTCCATCAGTGTCGAACGCAAGATTCTATGAACTGTTGTCTTGGATATGTTGGGTCTTCGATTGGCTTTCCCTCGTAACGGAACATATTGGTTCATCGAACAATTGTCGTACGTGTTCAGTACTGTTACGTGCTGTCTTTGGGCGTCCGCTTCCCATCTCGTTGTGTACGGATCCAGTTCTTTTCACAAGTTCACGAATCGCATTTTCTGTAGGATCAGTTTTGATCAATTTTCTTGTCATTTTTCTCTTATTTCGTTACATTACACTCCTTTGAGACTAGGGTATTGCAAAAAAAAAAGAAGCGCTCTTGTGTATTCATTATTAATAAGCTTCTGAAATGGAATGAAAATGAAATTAGAAAAACAATTATAAAAATTATAATGTTATCAAATAAATTAGAAATTTATACTCTTCTAACACATATTAAACATGAACAGAAATAAAAGTTGTTTTTTTTTTTTTTTGATTTCACTGAAATCGTTAATTCTGGGACAGTCTGTACTATGCATCTAACGAAAGTAAATGACTCTCTGACCCGGACTAGGATTGATCTCATGGAAAGTTTTTCTTAAACATTTTTCGAAATTTTAAAATCTTTTAACAATAAAGATACACGCCGAAAATACTTATGTACGTGCGGAGTAACAAATACACTAGAGAAATATACAAATCCATCTTTTATCCACTCACCTATGGGTTAAATAGGCGAGAAGACTGTTTTTTTTCACCCTTGGTTGTAAATTAAAGACAACTCTGGATTCATGGGTCTATGGAAAGGACAGCTCTGAATAAAACAAAAAACAAACAAAAAAAACAAAAAAACAACGTATGCAGCTCTCGTGACACGTGATATCCCAGAGTCAACTATTTAAATTCAATGGATAGTTTTGTAGATCATTGGTAGTGAGTTCAATCCTCAATAAGGGTTGCACTACTGTGAACATATTCGTGATTCTGCTAAGGTTAGTAAATGTCTAAAGGTAACATTCCATTATTACTATGATCGAGCCTCACTTGTTGCTTACCTCTAGGACTTTTGTGAAAGAATGGACTAATTTTAATAGCTTGCTGGATTGTAGTGTATTCCAGTAAGTCAATTATAGGTTGCGAAATACTCCATAATCGTGCCTTCTTGTCCCGACTTAGATTGTAGGTCGAGCGCAGTCGACATTATAGTCATTGTCTTGCAAATGACTTTATAGAATGTGCTCTACCAGGGCTACATACGGTTTCGAGTTGTCCTTCTAGACTGGTTGCCAAGCACAGCTAGAGAACGCAGTCTACCCTGCTGTTTAAGCCGTAGCTGAGATGGAGGAAGAGAGGGATTAATATCTTTCCCAAGAGTATTTGCGCGAATGTGAATGTTATTTTTTTTATTTTACTAATGTTCACCTTCTATAAAACTCAAGAGCCCTTCAATGTAGAGGGTTATTTAAGGTGGTTGTTGTTTGAACAGTAAGAGGTAAGAGGCATAGTTTATGGGGATATGTGGGAAAGATAACTGCTGATTCTCAACTTGGAGGGGCTAAGATTGTAACCTCTCGAGTCGGTTCCACCAATTAGAGATTCGTGGGAAGAAGCTGTTTAAGTGGAACTTCCCTTTTACTAATGAAAATACGAGCGGAATGGTGATGGTTCGTCTCAGTGTACGTGTCATGGAGGTTTTTTTTAGTTGTGACGGTTAGAATTGGTAGAACTAAGGAATGTAGCTAGTCAGAACATTTGCCATGGAAATAGCGATAGAGTAGCGAGAGGCTTGCACTGTTTCGTCTGTGGCGAAAGGAGTGGTCGGGTGGACGGCTCGCCGATATCTCGTTCGTGGCTGTGAACCATTACGCCACCTGCACATTCAATGACTAAAAATAATCTTATGAAAATGCCTTCAATACTCTTCCTGTGTCTGTTAAAATATTTTATAAACAGATGCAAGAAATCTTTGCTATTAGGCGAGTAATTTTCGATTTTACAGTCACGAAATCCTGGCGATTGTCTGAATCCGTAAAATGCTGTCAAAATTGGAATTCATACAAAAGTCAGGTTCCCAATATTAGCTTTCACAAAAAATTCGTGCCAGACGATATTTTAGCATTCCCACTAGGAATTGCAGTAAGAAAACTAACAGTATAAATAGAATTCCTCTCGAAGTGTTATAATAAAAATAATGATTATAGTATTCATAAAAACAGTCATCTTGTACATATAAGATTTAAATTTATCTTTAAACGGTCGTTTTAACATACGCAGATTAATGAATAGCGGTTCGGATTGAAGAATCGGAGAACTGGGTTCGAATTCCAGTCGAATCCATTACATTCAATTACGTGCTAATACTCTTAGGAAAGGTATGAATCCTCTTCTTCTCCCCTACCACAGCTATGGGTAAATTGCAGGACAGACCAGGTTCTATAGCCTTGGATGGCAACTGGTCTACCGCAGAAAGAAATGGCAACCTACTGCGGTAAAAAAATCTGCCTCGTCAGTCATGTATCGGAAGATACATGATCACCTAAGCGTGTATCACGCACGGCACATGACTGACTTAACATACGGTATTTACTCTGTCCCCCCCAATTGGACGAGATGTGACACAAAGTCTATTTTTAGGTGGAGATCCGAGCGCGTACGCCCGGGAAGGAACAAAAATTCCCCTCAGCCACCGCGACCGTCGGTTGCGCTAGCCTCGGTGCGAGCACCGACACCCCCCTCTGGTATAATGGGAGGGCGCGGCCTCGAGCAGCTGTTCCCCAGGGCTGGCCACCTCTCAGTAGAATTTTCTCAGTTGCCCCTCTGTCCTTTGGCCCCTGAGCGCACCCTGCCCAAAGTCAGAGAGGCAACTGAGAGATGATAAGTAAACGTGAAATTACCCCAAAAGAGGAATTTACATTGACTTAACATACGTAGTTATGAAACTTTTATCGACAATCTTAAAGACAAGTGACTCACTTAACAACTTAAGTTATGCAGACTACACTTTGTAGATGGCAGATGCAGATAGAAAACTGAAGGAACTCTCAGAAAAGAAACCTAACTATTACCAAATTAAATTAAATATAACCTAACTATTAAAACAGGAAATCGAAAAGCCGAAAGACTTATTCAACCTAAAAAGCGAGGCGATTCTGAAAGAATTAGAAATTCTACCAGGATTCATTATTGGTGGTCACAGTCTTAACAAAATAAGATATGCAGATGACACAGTGTTGATATCAGATCCGGAAAGACAACTACAAAATCTCCATTCCTTCAGTTTTCTATCTGCATCTGCCATCTACACAGTGTAGTCTGCATAACTAAAGTTGTTAAGTGAGTCACTTGCCTTTAAGATTGTCGATAAAAATTTAAATTCCTCTTTTGGGGTAATTTCACGTTTACTTATCATCTCTCAGTTGCGTCTCTGTCTTTGGGCAGAGTGCGCTCAGGGGCTTTTCTGTCAAAGGACAGAGGGGCAACTGAGAAGCCAGAGTGTTTGGTCAAATCGATCCTGACCAGGCATCTCGACTTCAGTCACTTACTCACCGACGTGACGCAGCCTCCTTTTGCCTTTTCTACAAATATTTCCATGGCAACAGTTCTGATGAGCTTTCTTCCCTGGTGTCTCAACTACATGAATTTAAGTGTGCTACTCGAGTGGCAACTAGGTCTCACAGTTTTATTGTTGAACTAGCAAGATACAACAACCAATTCTACTCTAATAGTTTCTTTTCTCGAACATCCCACCTTTGGAACTTCCTTCTGATTTATTGTTTCCATGATAACTTTTTCTTCTTTATATGCCGTGTTCCCTCAGGAAATTGGTGATCATGTCTCTCCACAACTTCCTGCCGTTTGTAGCTCTTAAGAAAATTTCTCTTTCTGCTATTTCTCCTAATCACTGTTCCGCCATCCATTTACTCAAGCCCACTGAGAATGTTATGCGTTGTTTTTTCTACCCTTCATGCCCCCTTTCCTTGTTATGTGTCCTAGAAGTTTCAACTGTCTCTTCCTGATGTTAAGTATGTTTCCTTTTTGTTTCTATTTCATCTAATACTCCGTCGTTGCTCACATATTCGGTTCATAGTATCCTCAGCATCCTTCTGTAGAACCACATTTCCGTTGCTTCAAGTCTCTTCTTGATCTTTGAGAAGATTGTCCAACACTCACTGCCATACAGGAGGACAGATAACACGTAACAGTATAGTACTCTTTTCCTTGTTTCTAGCGAAGTTTTTCTATTTCTTAATATTTTGCTTAGCTTTTGGAAAGTATCTTTGGTTGTTCCAATACGCCTTTGGGCTTCTATGTCACACTTCACGTCCTCTGTTAAAAATTTCCTAAATATTTAAATTTTTATACTTGTTTGATTTTGGTACCTCCGATTTGCAATTCACACTTTGGATTCATCCTTTTGCTAACAACCGTGCATTCTGTTTTTTTTTTTTTGCAGTTGATTTTTAATCCTTTCTTGTTGCTTTCCTTCACTACCTTCTGTACGGAGATTTTGTAGTTGTCTTTCCGTATCTGCTATCAACACTGTGTCATCTGCATATCTTATTTTGTTAAGTCTGTGACCACCAATAACGAATCCTGGTAGAATTTCTAACTCTTTCAGAATCGCCTCGCTGTTTAGGTTGAATAAGTCTTTCGGCTTTTCGATTTCCTATTTTACGAAAAACGATATGGTATAGAAACAATAAAATTGGACATTTACCGCCATAAAGATACCCCCTCCAAAACAGTAAATTATATTACTGTTAATTTTTCCGATATCGGGGCACTCAATATAGAGCTAATCTCGAAGACCATTGTCAGTGTAATGCCTTTCATCTTCATTACATGCTCCCAAATGTGCACGATTAAGCTAATATTTGTGAAATTTTTCTCTTCAGAATCTATCTAACCTGTATTGTCTATCATTCATCCATACTTGAATATTGCTACCAGATATGGTCTGGCGCCTTTTCTATATATTTAGAGATCCTTGATAAAATCCAAAGAATCTGCAATGTTATTGATCCTGACCTGACATCTTGCCTGCAGTTACTTTCCCACCGTTGTAATGTAGCTTCCCTGTGACTCCCAATTTATCCACTGTGCCATGTGACCTTAAGGACACATGGCACAGTGGATAAAGGCGTTGGTTAGATACAGTGACAGGATCTATAGATTTGTGAGTTCAATACCTGGTTAAGACAGTGAAGAATTTGGAAAAGGGAATTAATTGGAGATAACTGATAACTGACATCCATTAAACATGGCACGTGGAACTAGAACAGTCTACCCCAGCGAGCGAAATAAAGGTTCAGTTCGACATTCCAACCACCTGAAGAAGGCCGGAGCGTACATCGGCCGAAACGTTGTGATAAATATGGCAATCAAAGATGAGGACAATACAATGCAATACTTAAATTCAGCGATCATTTTGAGTTCTAGTTTATTGTTGCCTATCGTATACGACACCAGTATGCCTCGCAAAAGGAAATCTCGACCAACAGAGGACCAGACTGCAATCAAAAGAGCCAAGGCTGCAGCGAGAAAAAGAAAGTTAGGTTGAAATGAAAATCCAGATCAAACGGCAGCTAGGAGAGTTTCCAATGCTGAAAATACGCAAAGACTTAGGGTCTCTCAAATTCCTGAACAAGCCGAAGTCCCAATCAAGAGCCCTCCGCAAGAGTTAGCTTAAATTCCGCCCAATAATGGCTTATCTATGGATTTACAAACTAAAAGGTTTTAATGAAATTTTATGAAAAAACTTTTGATAAATTACGACACAAAGAACTGTTTGAAATGCTAGTTCAGCTGAATTAATTCGGAAAGGATATTAGAATAATCAAGAACTTGGAGCAAATCGCCTGTATACGGATAGGAAATGAATTCAATAATTACGCCAAAATAGAAAGTGCTAGATTGGCAGACAGTTCTTATAATCTTACTCTTGAAATTGCGAGATAGAACCGTAAGTTCTATGCTAATACTTTCTTTTTTCGCGCTGCTCTATTCTGGCTTCCTGCTTTCATGTCAACTACAATCTGCCAAAATTTTAAATGTGACGTCAATTGTTATCTTTTGTCTCTTTGAATCCTTTTATTTTATTGTCTTCGTTTTCTTTCAGTCTCAGTGACCCCTTGCATCCTTGTGGCTTTTAGTGTATTGCTTTGGGTTATATGATTAAAAAAAAACTTACAATGTTAAGTTAACTGGCGGCAGCCCAATATGATAAACTATGTGAAACACCATTCTTAGCAGCAGGCCTAGCAATTGATTCAGTATAATCCTTCCACTTCATGTCAGGGGAAAGCTCTAACCCGAGAAGGTCTTTGATTAAAACGAGGAAAAACGTAGGTCTAAGGATAGAGCCCTGGGAGACAACCGCCTTAATTTGAAGAGATCTAGAAGAGTAGCCGTTCAAGACAACTTTCATTTCACGATCTGGTGGGAAAGATTTAATGAGATCAAAAATTCGTCCATAAATACCATAACCTTTTGGCATGATAGAAGACCAGCGTGCCAAAATGTGGAAGACTCCTGTGATGCCATTCTTCTCTTTTGTTTTCTGTTTATTACTCCAGTTTAAGTTTAGTTCAATAACTAATCATCATTAGACATTGCGTGAATCATTTAATGGCAAGATACATAAAATAAATATGTGTAGTGAGGTTAGTTTATTAAGTTTAACGACATTTCCACCGTTGTTGCGTTATTTAGTCGAATATAAATCTCACGAGACAAAAATCACAATGAATTGTCAGAAAGTTCCTGTTAGTACTGGAGTCAAAAATTTAGATCTAAATTCAGTTTATAGCCAATATCTACTCAGAAGGTTGCCTCTTTTGCTGGCAGGGTGGGTAAAATCTCTTTACTGGAGATTCATTTAGCGTTTTCTTAGCCCCGCCGATCGGGCAAAAATTGATAAGTGGCACGTCTGAAACTGGCTTAAAAAAATCATTTCACTCTAAACTAGGCGATAAAAGCCACTAGGATGCAAGGGGGTGGGGGTGGGGGGTGGTTGGACGGAAGTCTACTGACAGTTAAAGGAACAGAAACGGCAATAAAAGATCAGGATTCAAGGAGACAGAGGTTGTCTTATAAAAACAAGATGGAGATATTAAACAAAAATAAAAGCGACGTTAATTAGGAGGATTATATCACAACTTCCGTTCACGAATGATCGCTTCTCCAGGAAATTGAGAACACTATCTTAGATAACATTTATCTTATTATACCTACCCCGGAGTATACGAAAATCGAAATCAACAGAGAATTACTGTTATTACATAGGTATTTTATCCTACTTCCTTCAGTATAGATATGGCTTTCTACGACTTCTGTTTTTTTCTCCTAAAACCAATATCACAACGCCTTTTGTAACGGTCTTGTTCCAGTACGACAATCGCTGCGACAGAAACTACCACAGTTGTAAAGGAAATCAACAAAGGAGGCCAATTGTCACACAGGTATTTTATCCTCCTTTGGTCAATATAGATATGGATCTCTGCCACTTCCGGCCTTTAAACGCGATGAAACAGCCGATTGCGATCTCGACAGAAGACATTCAGACTATTTTGAAAAATGAAATGGAGGCTTGGGTAATTTTGTGAGATTCCAAGAGAACTAACTTGAAGTGAACTATAGCGCCAATACCTTAGGTAGGCCATTTTCTTGGTTAAGCTTAAACGGTTGCATACTTTCCGGACAGACTTCGCAGTTCATTCCAAAACGTATGAGCTTTTTACTCGAATGAAGACCTATTGGTTTTTATTAATAGTAATCGTTTCATAATCGTGTCTGTATCTTTTGAACTTCTTGACTAATCTTCTTGATATTTTTGAAGCACGATATGTTCGTCTTTCTCTGATTACTTTTCTCATTGTTTTTTTTTTCTTCGACAACAATCCCCTTTGGCGTTCTGTAGTCTGTTGGAAAGAGGGAGACAACACTAGAGCTATCCTCCATATTAATTGACGAGACTGGACACATTCGTATTCTTATCAAATATTCATACGTACCTATGAAATATCCCGTCACGAGTGATATGTTAAAAATAACGCTGCGTCCGTCTGTTGTCCGACATCTATTTAAAACGGCTGGTACTTATCAAAATGCTTCGTATCAACGCCTTTTGTAATCTTTTTTCTAGGATGACAATAGCAGCGACAGAGGACCACAGACGTGACGGAATTCAACAAAGAAGGCCTTTTGTAGGTGGCAGTGGATAGCAATTCTGTAGCTGGTGTCTGTTATTTCGAAGTTAGCACCAATATGGCCGCCGATCATATATATGAAAATGAAACGATTATTACAAAACATTTAATATCTATTGATATACAATCGAAAGTGTTACGATATATCAAATCAGATCTTTTTACCGCTTTTTATCGCTCCTTGTTATCAATTCTTCTACAAATTAATTTGTTGTTAATTATTAGGTTATTTGTCATGTACTTTTGAGGCAGGGGTTCAGAATTAAGCTTTTGGAATATATTATTTCATTCGATCGATTTCACCATAAAAATAACTGAGAAATGTGTATTAAATGTCTTTTTCCTATTATTCTTGAGTGCCAAATTGCTTCAGGACATAGACTATCCTGACTTTCTACAGGTTTCTTTTCTTTTTTTATCTATGAATTGTTGGGAAATATGGCGGAGTGTGTTCTGGTTGTCTTCTTCACGGTTCTGAATTTATAGTTGATCTTCGTTTAGACTGATTGCCATTCTAGCCTACCTTGATATTTAACTCATAGCTGGGGAAAAGAGATGGATTCATGCCTTTCCCAAGGGCATTAGTGCAAAAGTGAACATAGGAGACTAGATCGGAATCTCCAAAGGACGGGAAGTGTGACACTGAAATCTGAAGGCACATTGAGAGAGCAAAAAATGCTTTCCAAAAGCTAAGCAAAGTATTATGAAACAGAAAGACTTCGTTAGAAACGAAGGAATGATTATTGAAATGTCATGTAATATCAGTCCTCCTATATCGTAGCGAATGCTGGGCAATTTTCTCTCTGAAGAAGAGACTTGAAGCAAAAGAAATGTGGTTCTACAGAAGGATGCTGAGAATACCATGAACCGAACATGTGAGCAACAACGAAGTTTTAAAGAAAATGGAAATGAAAAGGACATTTATAGTTGAAATTTCTAGGGCATATAATGAGGAAAGAGGGTTTACAAAATTTGAAACGCATAGGATAGATTGTAGGTAGGGGGAAAATGCATAACCTATCCAGTGAGCTTGATTAAATGGATGGTGGAACAAGGTTTAGGAGAAATTAAAAAAAAAGAGCTAAAAAGGACAGGAAATTGTGGAGAGCTATTATCGCTAATGTCCTGAAGGTATCCGGTACATAGAAGAAAAAGAGGACGAGAAAAGAAGACACTTGTACGTATATCGGATGTAACAGCAAAATTGTTCAAATCGTGTAACAGAAAAATTGTCCAATTGCTAGATTAAGCTTGAGAAATGATTAAAGATATCTTACTGGAATTCTCCGAGGTTTTTGTAACACTACAAAATTTGAGCAATATGAAAGTATAATTACTCTCCAAGCTTAACAGAAGAATCGTGATGAAATCGATCATAGACGAACATGACATGTTCATCATTACTTAATCATAGCTAAGGATCGGAAGCTCAAGAAGGGTTGAAATTAACTTCACACACATTATATATATATATATATATATATATATATATATATATATATATATATATATATATTATTTCAGGATCATTTTCCAACTTATTCAAGTTGATCTTCGCCTTGAACCTTCTAACTTTCTATCCTGGAGTAACAAGATGCCTCATAGGTTTCATGCATGATTTCATTTTCAAGTCTTTTTTTCACTGCTCTTTGGACTGCCATTTTTTTATATCCTTTCTGGTAAAACATAATTATTTTCCGAACACCTTCATCTTTAAGAAAAAATGTTATCGAAAATGTGAAACTTCTCTCTCAGGTGCCAAACGTCTTATGGATTGAGTTGTATCCTTTTCTAATTGATCTTTTTAGCTCTTAGTTGAAATGATGATCCCTCTTCCTGTTGTGAGCTCCTGATCCACTTTTCCTCTCTACTATTCCTTCTGTTTTAAACTTATTTACCTTCCTCTTGATGGTTCTTGAATGGATTTTGTAAATGTAAGGCAGAGCATGAATGTTGGTACCATTACTGATGAACTGAATGATTTTTTTCCTCTCACCATTGCTCAATTGAGAAGACAGTGGGGCTGACACAGAACGATTTTATCCTGCTCTCTTTCTAATTGAATTAATCAAAGGTTTTTTCAGTGATTCTTACGACAAATGATATCAAAATGGCTAAAGATATTATCTGAAAACCTTGACTTGACGACTATTATGGAAAAAAGAAACTCAATTAGTTTAGTGGTTTTTTTTAGATATTAAACATTTTGTGGGATGAAAAATGTATGCTGTTACACGATTTGGGACAATTTTTCTATTAAACCCAGTAGAAGAACATACTAAAAAATTTAAATAAAAGCCAGGCTTCTTCAATGAAGTGTGTATTTTAATGGGATTACTACCCAAATACACAACTATTGGCTACTATAGAGCTGAAAAGGACAGGGAATTGTGGAGTTGCCATCGCCAATGTTCTGAAGAGACACAACACATAAGAGAAAAAATATTATTAATTTAATTCATATTTATATTTACAATGGTGTTCGCTAATTTGGGATGCTATGCATTATTTTTTGTAATAAAGAGGTTTGGTACGATAACATTTTTTCTTAAAGATGAAGGTGTTCGGAAAATAATTACGTTTTACCAGAAAGGATATAAAAACAAATGTAAACATATTTTTATCTCAAAATTATTTATTGACAATATATATTTTTTTACAGTGGGGTTCACCCTGTACACTCGAGGTAGAGGCAAATACGAAATATTGTTTACCGTCAGAGTTTCAACAAATTCTGAATATTTTTGTAAATAATGAATTATATTATGCTAATAATCATGTCTTATCTAAAACCCCATGCCAAAATGTCAATAAAATACGCGTTTTAAAACTGGAGGCTATTGTGCATCACTGTTGTCGATATAAATAAAATATCTTATATAAGTGGTTCGACGTAAAATGTGAAGTGAACATCAGGTGATTTTATTTATTACATATATTCATTTGCAGTGCAATCGTGGGCACACATCAAAATGAGCAAGCAGAAGTTAAGCAACGTCGAGCCTGGTTAATACATAGATGGGTGATCATCTGGGACTACCAGGTACTTTAAGCTTGGATGTGCGGTTATGTAATGCATAACGTCTCGTGATTGGAAATTGGAGAGCCGACTTCCAAATCCATTCGAGTTCGTTATTCACTTAGGCGCAAATATCACTGGGAAAAGTATAAATTCCCCTCTTCTCTTCCCAGATAGTAAGACTTGTATCAGTAAATCATTAATATCTCTATAAAAATTCTAATCTAAAAATATTTTCTGGCTTTAAATAACCTTCAAAAGCTGTTTTAAATTTAGTGCAGGTCTTTTCTGAGATTGGCTAGCCCACCGAAACCTACAGAGCTCAGTACACTTGGTGTGGTGGTGAAGGGCATGGGTGTAAAAGTGAATGCAACTGACTAGACCGTGATTTGAATTCGTTTCCTAGATTTAGCTTTCTACACCGACACTTGTTACCTTAACCTCAGATCCCATCCACATTAGTATTAAAATATATATATACAGGGTGACCCCCAAAAAACGGGAATTTTTGAAGTGCGTATTGTCAGACATGAGCAAGTGGCAACACTGCGAGACAGTGACATTGAGCAAGTAAACATTTTGACATTTTAGTAACGAGAGTGAAATTCACAGTATCCCAGATGAGATGTTGCAGCGGTCAATGAGGAATCTCAACAGCAGATTTCAAGAATGCATTCGTACAGGAGGACGCCATCTACAGGACGTAATTTTAAAAAAAATGAAAATTCCATCATTGTTTCTTAAATGGCATGTTTTAAGCTTTCAATTACTATGAATTAAATATTTTTCTTCCATCAGTTTTGGTTTTATTGTATTGTTAAAAACTTCCCGTTTTTTGGGGTCACCCTGTATATATATATATATATATATATATATATATATATATATATATATATATATATATATATATATATATATAACAAGACCCATAAAAATAGGCAACAATTGTTAGGATATAATTAATAAATTATTAATTTTATTTTTGTTATAATAATAACAGTAATAATAGTCAATTAACAAATGTTCTAGCAACATCAGTTTTACTGACTTGAGGGTTTCGCGTGATATTGCTCATCAGGTTGAATATATATATATATATATATATATATATATATATATATATATATATATATATATATATATATATATATATATATAATAAAAACCTTTCGTGCGACGCGCTTCATCCCTTAGTCCGATGAAGTTCGAAGGGACGAAACGGGTCACACTTCGTCCTACATCTTTCCTACAAAGCTCTTCTTGATATATAACAAAATATATATGCTTATCCTATATATATATATATATATATATATATATATATATATATATATATATATATATATATATATATATATATATATATATATATATAGATATATATATATATATATAGATATATATATATATAGAGATATATATATATAGAGATATATATATATAGAGAGAGAGAGAGAGAGAAAGAGAAAGAGTTTCTGTGAGAGACACATAATCCGGCGTGTAAGTTTTAACGCTTTGGCCATAATCGCTTGTGACTTCCTGCTGGCAAAATCTTCCGAACGGTTCGTTTACCAAATTTCAAGCACAAAATTTGGGTCAACACGTAGTATGATCTTCAGACACTTCCCAACGGTACCACACCGCTGGTGTCAGTTTTCTAGACTTATATTATATGTGATGAAATCTCCTTGAGCAATCGCCCATGATGAGTTTCGAACCCGCCTGTCATGGTCGGGAACGCCAACATACCTTTCTCACTCGATCATGGATTTACGACCGAGATGTTGTCTGTCGTTGACATTTCGTGTCCATCATGTCTACGTTCAGTGATTAATAATTTACGGAATTGCTGTATTTTAATATCCACATTTTTTGGTCACTTTTGCGCAATATCTGTTCGCTGATATAAACCACATTTATATTCATGAATGTTGCACGCCACCCATCTGAAGCGTGAAACCTTTGAGTAATATTATATTTACTTGTAAGCGTAGAGACAAAAGTTAAAATATCCATGTGGATGACAGGCTCATTCGCGCGTGATTCACATTCCCAGATCTATAAATCTTTCTCAAATTTCTCGTACGGAAAGACAGCTTATCGTTGAGTACATTCATTCCCTCTGTTTACGTCAGACACTCGCTAATTTTTCTGACACGAAAAAACAAAACAAAAAACAAAACAAAAAATAAAAAACAAAAGAACCTTTTTGGAAGCACTAGGATTCCCATTCACTTCATCAGATTCAATGACACGCAATTTGAAACGAACCTCGGAATTTGATCTTTTGTCTTTAACATTCACGGTTTTATTTTTTTCGTCATTTCTTTTTCTATCAGAAATAGAATGAATATTTTTAACATTCCTGTTAACAAATCGAGAGAATGCTACTTTTACTTTAGCGGTCGGACAGTATTCAGTCTCGAAGGTTGTATTTAAAAACAAAATTCGCCAACAATAAGGAAAAAGACTAGTCGATAATTAATATATACTATATCTTTGATTTCAAAATGCAAGGTATACTCCAGAAGTTTGAAAATTTGTTTTAAAGGTACTCTTAATTGTCCTAGATAATTGTCACTTGAATACAGTAAACTGCGGCGTACAAGTCGACCGAACGTACAAATCCACTCGTCGTAGAAGTCGACCTGGCATACAAGTTGAGGTCAAGATTTTAGCTCAAAATTCTCAGTTAGGTCGATACCTATCGTATAGGTCGACCCCCGAACATACAGTAGGTCATCAGTGTGCGTTGTAGCGTTAATATAATACTGAATTTGTGTTAGTATTTTATTATTTTATAATAATTTCTGTGTTGATATGCCAAATATGTTCACCAAACGCAAGTTTTAGTGAGATATATTTGTGACAGCCTTCTCGAGGTACAGTAAGTGGTGTACAGTAATTGTTAGAAGTGCTGTCCGACTTGTTTACAACACGGTGATAAAGATTTGCATTTTGTACCCGCCATATAAGTCGACCCCTAGTTTTGGAATGATTTGTTAGGCTTGAAAACTCGACTTTTGTACGCCGCAATTTGATTTGCGTTATATCCATACTGTAGTTGCAATAAGCTAACCTGCCAAATCGTGTTTCCCAGGTTGAAAGGTCAGGCCTGTACAACACTCTTGACACTACCTGCTACACACTGTTTGTCACAATTGACTAGTTTACACAATGTTTTAAAACATTTCATCACAAGCAAGGCAATAACGTCAGTAGGACGAAGGTGGGGGGTTACTGCGTATTAGAGAATATGAGAGCAACTACTATTAAGGAGAGAGGGTAATAAAAGAACAAGAATTAAGAAGACAGTACATAACGATTGACATGACATTTAAACTTTCGAAGAGCAAACTTGACTGGGAAGCAAGAGGCTGGAAGTGTGTTCCACACGAGAGAAGTGTGAAACGGTTACCATAGAACTTACGGTTACATCTAACCATTTCGACTGCAAAAGGGCAAGATCTTGATGCCAATCTATTACTGCGCTTAAATTCATAAAGTCAAGGTACCATAAAGTTAAGGTACCATAGCGTAAAGTTCATCAAAACAATTACAAAAGGAAATATTTATAGAAAAGGCTCAGGGATACTACTTTGCGACGGTGGGAAAGTGAATGAAGCCGAGATGCCGGGTCAGGATCAGTAACATTACAGATTCTTCTTTGCATTTTATCAAGAATCTCGAAATATATAGCAGGAGTACCAGACCGAATTTGGCAGCAATATTCTAAGCAAGGATGAATGATAGATTTATAAATATGTGAGACCGATTCTGGCGAGAAAAACTGTCTAGCACGATATCGTGAACCAAATCCCTTAGCTGCAGACTTAGTAATTGATTCAATATAATCTTTCCACTTCATATCAGCTGAAAACGTTAGTCCTAGAAGGCGTAATGAAGCACTCTCTTGGAGGTTAGCATCATCCACACTGATGGAATATTAAAAGGGTTCTCTCATCTGGTTGAAAGAGAGCAGTTTCATTTTAAGGTGCTAAAATTAACAAGTCACTCCTTGCCTCATTTAACAACAGATTGTAGGTCATTTCTGAGATCAGCTGCCAATTTGACCCTATCGAACAGATCACACTATTAAGACAGGAGTAAATAAATGTCTTATCAGCATAGATACCGAGCTGAGAGCTGGGGATATCAGGAGGGTCATTTATGAAAATTAGAAACAACGTAGGCCCAAGAATAGATCCCCGGGGACCACCTGCATTTATGCAAAAAGATCTAGAGGAGTGGCCGTTCGGGATAACTTTCATTTCACGATTTGATAAGAAAGAATGAATCAGTTTAAAAATTCGTCCAGAAATAGCATAAACTTTCAACATATGAAAAAGAATAGCATGCCAAAACCCTCGAGCATATCAAGTATATCCAGTGTACCAAACCCTGTGAAGTGCCTTCGAGATATCCAAAGTAACAGCCTGAGCTTCACCATTCTTATTTAAAGCTTGATAGACTCTTTCAGCAATAATCGTTAACACATCAGCCAGTGATCTAGATAAGCGAATGCCATATTGCTTGTCTGAAAGAAGACCCTACGATGTTAGATGCTTAACCAATTCAGAGTTAATTAGAGGTTCTAGTACGTTGCCAGAAAGTATAAGCCGATAGTTAAAAGAATAAGATGGTTCTTCTGAGTTCTTAAAGACTGGAACTACAGAAGAGGATTTCCAACAAGCAGGAAAGCAAGAAGCAGCAAGGCATTTATTGTAAAATTTAGAGAGAACAGGAGCACATTTCTTAAGGAATATTGCTGGGATACCATCAAATCCACGTGCTTTTTTGAGGATACACTTGAGACCATGGACGGAGTTATATGCATTTCACTCAATAGAGACTCATTTCTAAATGGAAAGTCAGGCAAAGAGAAGAATTTAAAGAGAATTTATCAGAAGAAGATGTTAACACTTCAAACTGTGGGAGGAGAGGAGGGATAGAAGGTGTCCTCTTATTTAACACACTAATGCAGAATCGCCGGCAGTCATTTTAAAAAATTTTTTTAAGGCAATTCACTCCAAGCAAGGCGGGAGTGCCACTCGCACAGAGGTTACAGAGGGTTGAGAACAAGAGTAAAGAGGCGTGTTTGAGGAAAGGATACAGAGAAGGACGGGGAACAAGCTCAGGGGGGGGTCATATGTCGATTGACATTACACTTGAATATTTGAAGATTATAGTCATCGGGAAAGCAAGTAAGGGGAAGGAAGTACCACGGATGGGAAGTGCGGGAGAAGAAGCTGTTTGAGAAGAAAAGACGGTTACATTTAACTGTTTTGACAGTGAAAGGGTGGGACCGGGATGCCAGCCTGGTAGTTCGTTTAAATTAATGTAGTCCGGGAACCGGCGAAAGTAGCTCGTCGGAACAGTTGCCGTGAAAATATTTGTAGAAGAGACAGAGGGAGGCCTCAGTGAACCAAACTTTTCAGAGAACACGCTTGCAATTGTTTCAAGCAGTCACAAATAGGCGTCGGAATTATCACCCTGATACAGCCGGAGAAATGATTCCTATGGGTTATAGCAGCTGAACAGGCCGGTATAGACCAAAAAGAAGATTGTGATTTCACCTGATATTTGCGAGAAGGTACAAAAGCATCAATGCCTCTGTGAATATGAATCTAATGCAGTTGGGACGTAAGGAAAAGATGGAGGCTCGTTGAGCAACAACATTTTGTGTTAACTTCAGTAAACACTGCAGAAACCAATGAAATAAATAAAACCGACCAGGATCTGCCGTTTTGAAGACATGAAGGAGATGACTGAGGCTCTGACGGACACTCTGGGCACCTTCACTTTGGAGTATGAGGGATTTTTCAGGAAGTGTTTCGAACGTTACAACGAGTGTATTGAATTCGGAGGCTCCTACATTGGGGGAGTTTTGCATTGTTTTGAAAAACTAAATATTTTTTCTGAAAAATATCCCCCAAACTTTGGGTGTGTATTTTGTAGTTTAAATTTACTAAAAGTTAGTAAAAAGCACACACAAAAAACGGCTTAACACTGAGATTAATAGAAAAAAGAATCAAAAGGATTGGAAATATGTGTCTTACATAGGTGTCTTACATAGGTGTCCATGACAGAATCGGTTAAGGCATTGTCTCGCCGGCAAAATAGTATCTTTCACGATAAGAGTAGCGAATTTATGTTTTCTTGGAGTCTACTTCTTTGTTTCGACTCCATGCCAAAATTAAGAGTTTGAATATGTTCAACTTGAATATGTTCAAAATGTGAATATGTTCAACTTGAATATGTTCAAGATGTGATAAAAGGTAACAATAAGATGAATAAAAAGCGACTTTGAGCCCTGCGTTCCTGAACAATTTTAGTCCTTATGTCTGAGCTCCTGAGTCAAAATTCACAAGTAATTGGTATGTAATGTTTCACATTAAAAAAAAATAGTTACATTATAAAAATAGTTACCCATCGTTTAACCGGTGGCTGGGCATTAAGTCATTTTTCTCTACCACTTTTCAACCGGTGTCTGGACATTACGTCATTTTTCTCTGCCACCGGTAAAGCGGTGGCCAGGACTCAAAGGGTTAATTCATGCGATATCTCTCTCCAGGACATTAATTATCACGGCTCCCCTATCCTTTGTAGCTCTTTGTACCCATATAATCCCCCACAGTCTCTGTTCTGCAATTCTTTTCCACAAGTTCGTTAGATAGGCTACTCGCCGCTTTCGTCTTGCTTTTAATACGATTGACTGATTGATTGATTCGTGTTTTTACGGCTTATCAACCATTTTCAGGTTATTTAAAGCCAGAAAGTATTTTTAGATTTAGAATTCTTTTTTTGTTGTTGTTGTTGTTGTTGATAATAATGGTCTTAGTGATACAAGTCTTACTAATTAACCCATAGCTGGGTGAAGAAGAGGTGGATTCATACCTTTCCCCAAGGGTATTTGCGCGTAAGTGAATATAACGAGCCTAACTGAAATTGAAACTAGGCTCTCCAATTTCCAGTTTCGCGCCATTATCCATTACACCACCCCGGCACATCCAAGCGTACAGCACCCGGTTTTCACCAAGCGGTCACCCATCTAGGTACTGACCAGTTTCGACGTTGCTTAACTTCGCTGGCCGTACGCTTCCGTTGTATATGTATTCATTATCTTCGAATATCGGGAAAAGATAATTGTTAGTGTTTAGGAATTCATAAAAACGTTGCTGATAGAGTATAAGAATTATATTTCTAATAGGCAAGCATTTATTACACAGATACACTGAAAATGATTTTTACTATAGAAATATATAGGAAATTGGGAAGAACGGGATTGTCAGTGGTCAGGAATTAATACAAACTAATTCTAATAGGTAACATTTACAATACAAATGACTTTACTATAGGATTGTCAGTGAGCAGGAATTAATATAAATAATACTGATAGAATATCATTCAGTCAGTCAGTTATTTGCCATGCGTGATACACGCTTAGGCGATCATGTATCTTAAGATACATGACTGAAGAGGTAGATTTTTTTCCCGCAGTAGGTTGCCATTTCTTTCTGCGGCAGACTGGTTGCCATCCAAGGCTATAGAACCCGGTCTGTCCTGCTATTTACCCATAGCTGGGGGGAGAAGAAGCTTTCCCAAGGCTATTTGCACGTAAGTGAATGTAACGGATACGACAGGAATTCGAACTTAGCTCTCTGATTCTTCAATCCATTATTCCACAATGCCTCCCTATTTACTATAAATGTAATGTAACTTCCTTTCTCCCAAGGACGTGCACCCATACAATTTGGACCCTATCTTTCGTAGATATCGTTAACTTGGGATCGCTATATGGTCAAGTTGGTTATATACAGTTTTAAACTGGCCAAGGAGTTGGTGCCAGTTAGGTCGTCGATCGTCTAGAGTTGCTGGTAAGTGTTGTCTTTTCTTATTGACAAGAAAAGGGTGGTTGCCCTCCCTCTTCATTTAGTAAGAAGTGGAGTTTTCTTGACGACTGGGCTGAAGAAAAAGGAAGTCGTGCTCTTGCTGGAAGAAGGAGGAGGCCTGATCTTGGTTGAAAGTGATAATTTTACTAATAGTAAATAAAAATAGAATATTTACAAATGTTTGATATAGCTTACCGCTGGAACCAAAATTTGTATTTTCAAACTTTTATCAGAAAATCGAACGTCGAGTTAATTTCAAGCGGGTGTGAATTGCGTGTGCGTTGATCAGCCAAACATCGATGTATATTTCCTCTCGATTCTCCCGACTGTCTTTGCCTTCGTTCGCCAAAATGCTGTATATATGAGGACCCATCCACCCACGGGTTTTCTCACAATCCCTCAATCACAACAGGGATCAGAAAAGTCATTTCCTCTGGTTTGTTTTTAACTTATTCAGACTTTAAATATCGCCAACCTTCAAGGCCATCTATTTCAAAATAACAACCTTACATATTCGTCTGATAAGCTTCTAGGCGAACATAGACAAAACAACGTTATCACCTGTTAAAATCTGCAGTCCTTTGAACAGCAGATGTTTTTTACAATCAAATTTCCTGGGAAAATTCGATTTTACCCAAAGATCCAAACTTATAATTTTTCTTTTCAAACTCGCCACTACCAGAAAACCAGAACTATAAAATACACTTCTCTAACAAACAAGTTACCTTGTTGCATAATAATGCACTGTAAATGACGTTACTATTGAAATGTATTGGAAATTGAGAGGAAAGGGATTTTCACTGGTCATAAATTAATATAAAAATTGTTGATAGAATATATCAATTACATTTTTAAGTATTAATTATAAAATGAAATTTAAATTATTCAGCTATTGGAAGGAAAGCAACGGAATATCAGTGGTCAGGAATTAATACAAATTAATACAAATTAGTGGTAGAATACAGTTAATATATTACATAATTCCAGTCGGTATATATTTACTATACTCATGCAACGTAGATAATTTTACTGTAGAAATGTATAGTAAATTGGGAAAAGAATTGCCATTTGTGAAAAATTAATGCATACATTACTAGAAGAATAAAACTTTCATTTATATTAGATAAACAGTCATAATATAAATATTTAAAATAATATAATACTATTTATTATATTATTGTAACTTTTATTTATCTATTTGCTATTATATATATATATATATATATATATATATATATATATATATATATATATATATATATATATATATATATATATATATAAAGACATTTTTATGTTTAACATTCTTTTTATAGATACAAGTATTTAAGTAAATTCTCTGTGTATAATAAACAGTATTAAATAAACAGTATTAAATATTTTCTATGAAAATTTCTCGGACATTCAGGCCGGTAAATGTTATTTAATACTGTTTATTATAAACAGAGCATTTACATAAATACTTGTATCTATAAAAAGAATGTTAAACATAAAAATGTCTTTAAATAATTGTCGGACTTTGTCCATTTCATTATATATATATATATATATATATATTATTACGTCAAACATTTATATTATATATATGTATGTATGTTTAGCTGGCCACTCGTATTCGAGGATTCCCGTCTGCTAGGGCGGCTAGCCAGTCCCTATTGCAGATGCTTGCTCAGGCACATTTGTGTTTGTTCAACACCCACAGAGCCCACCTGTGGTTTATACTGCAACTATGCTAAGAAAACTTTAGTTACAGTTTCTGGGGAAAGAGCGTGTAAGCGTGATCAACAATTTGAACAAGACCAGCACGCTCAAGCCCTCAGCGACGATGACTTGTGACTTCGTGCTAGAGCACAGCTATCGACGGCACCCAAGGGTTCCGTCTACCCAATTTCACACACAAGGCGTGGTATGATTTCCAGGCACTTTCCAAAGGTGCCGCACGCTGCGGACGACACCTCCATTCCGATAACATCAGCAAGTCTCCTTCCTGTATGGTTATAATTAATATATATATATATATATATATATATATATATATAAACTTACGGCATTTTTTTAACAGAAATCCATGATATTTTTAATAGTTAACTTTCTTGTTCTTGTTAACCATTAAATCTTTTCAGTTTTCCGTCTTCGGTTTCAACCGTCATTTATTTTATTTCTCTGGGTTAACTCCTAGTTTTCCCAGACTTCTATTTAATTTTTTTTATTTTCTTAAAGTTTATTGTTTTTAAGTTCTTTTTTCTCGTTTTTTGGGTGAATTTTCATTTTTGTTCGTTCGCCAAACTTTATTTAATTTTTTTAATTTAAATTTAATTTTTTTTTATCTTTCGCCGAATTTTATTTTTTCTTTCGGTGAAGTTTAATTTCTTTTTCGTCGTTAGGCCAATTTTATTTTACATCGTTTTATTTCATTGTTTTATTCTTTTTCCAATTTATTGTAAATTAACACAGTTTATTTACCTTTTTCGACTTAAGTCGAAGTGTTTTCTTTATTATAGTAAGTACTTTTATTTTATATTAATTTTTTCTCATCTTTATTTTCGTGTTGTTTATTTGATTGGAATTTTCTTTAACTTCTCTTTGAAGAAGAAATTATTTTTGGATTTTAACTTTTATTTTTGTTGGCCTTTTCTCCCCACCACCCAAACTTACTTTAAAAAATAATTTCATGAAAATTTTTCCCGCTTGGCATTAATTGGAGATTACAATTAACAATATGGCCGACAAAAGTCGCTTGGCGAGAAAGGACATTTTCAGGTCTGCTTCTAAGACAGACCCACCCGAGAAAAAATTAAAATGAGACTCGCCACCCAAAAGTCGAAAAAAAAATCTAAACACTAAAGACATCAAAAATAAGGAACTTAAAAGTAATAAAGTCAAGGACAACAGCAAAAATGTGCCCAATTCAAGTGAGGCATCGAAAATTACGACAGACGGGGAATCGCCCTCATTTTGGAAGTCCCCCCAGTTGTAGTATTAACATCACGTCATTTTTGGAAAGGGCCAAAAACTATGAACGTCTCATAAAAGTAGATGGACTTTTGACAGACTCCAAGAATTGCAAAGGTTCGAAAAGAAAAGTGTGTCGATCTTCGTTTTGGACGAGTGTTCGCGCAAATTTTGTCACGAAAGACACATCGATGTCCCTTGGGTTAAAATCCCAAAAGTCTGTTTTTTTCACGTGAGACGTACAGCCGAAGATTGTGTCAAGGTCACCAGCCGCGAGCTGATAACGAAAGACCTCATCTTGCGGACCGAATATGAGGGTCGTTTTATATAGCAGCATCAAACAAGTACTGACGTTTGCCTATCTGAGTAGTGTTTTAACAGAGGATGGAAAATGTGACACCAAAATCCGAAGTTGCATTGGGATAGGAAAAGTTGCTTTCCAAAAGCTAAGTAAAGTAAAAAGAAACAGGAAAATTTTGTTAGAAACAAACAACACGACATGGAGAAGAATAAGAGCAGTGGTTCTCACACCTTTGTTTTTTTTTATTCCATAACCGTAATTTTTTTTCTAACCTTTTAATGATTATCCCGTTTACATAAAATGTTAGTTTTTAATAATGTCCGACTTTAGAACCAGCTTTTATTCCTGAATCACTGTATTTAAACAATATTTAAATAGGCCAAAATAGGAACCATCACCATCTATAGATTTCTGACACTCTACAGTTACAAGTTTATTTATACATTTGAAATTAAACTTTAAAAGTTTGGACGCCAATAAATCTTTGAATACATTTTCTGCATCTTTTTTCAACAGAATGAATTTTAACATAAAGAATTGTCAAGATGCTTGACAAAGTCGTAGTCAGTGGGCGAGAGACCAGGGGAATATGGCGGATGGGGTAAAGTCTCGTATCCCAATTCGGTGAGCTTCCGCAGTGTCATTCTGGTAACATGTCATGAAGCCGAATTGGACCTTTTCGATTCGCCAGTGCTAGTCGCATTTTGCTTAACTGGATGTGCATTTCATTCAGTTGCTGGCAGTAAACTTCGGCAATGATGCTCTGGTTAGATTCCAGAAGTCTTTAATGGATAAACGCCAATAGCGGGCCACCAAACAGTCACAATAATCTTTTGTTGGTGCAATTTCGGATTTAGAAAGTTTTTTGCGTCCCGATTATGATCAAGCCATTGAGGCGATCGTTTACGATTGTCATAAAGAATCCATTTCTCATCACAAGTCGCTAATCGACCAAGAAATGGATCATTCAAATTTCGCAGACGCAGTATCGAACGCACTTCAAAACGTCGAAATCTTTGTCTTTCATTCAGTTCATGTGGAACCCATTTATTGAGTTTCCTCACCTCGGCAGTTTTCTTGAGATGGTCTGATATTGTTGAAACCCTAATAGTCATTATCCGAGATATTTCTCTGGCATTTAGAGGTGGGTTTTGTTCGACTAGTGTATTCAGATGTTGAGTGTCAATTGCATATGGGCGTCCTCTACCAGCTTGATTTCCAAGATTCGTATATTCACAGCGGAATTTCAGAATCCATCGCCGTACTGTCTGATCACAACTGAACCCTTCACTCTATTCCATTCTCTGTTAATGTTGGCAGCAGTTCGAGAAGGATTATGACCATGCTTAATCTCATGCAAAAAAGTAAACGCATCTCTTCTTTTTTTATGTTTAAGATGAGATGTATATAATATTTTAAGTTAAATTCTGAAAGAGATTGTTAAAACTTAAGAAAGAGGGCACTTTAATCATTAGGAATGATTAATATATTTTTGTGCAACTGTTATAATAATACATTAGAACACAAAAGATTTATTCTAAAATCGGACATTATTTTCCGAACAACCTAATAATTTAAGTGAATGTTATAAAATTAACAAAGAGGACACTTTAATCATTATGAGTAAGTAAATTCTGAAAGAGATTGTTAAAACTTAAGAAAGAGGGCACTTTAATCATTAGGAATGATTAATATATTTTTGTGCAACTGTTATAATAATACATTAGAACACAAAAGATTTATTCTAAAATCGGACATTATTTTCCGAACAACCTAATAATTTAAGTGAATGTTATAAAATTAACAAAGAGGACACTTTAATCATTATGAGTAAGTAAATTCTGAAAGAGATTGTTAAAACTTAAGAAAGAGGGCACTTTAATCATTAGGAATGATTAATATATTTTTGTGCAACTGTTATAATAATACATTAGAACACAAAAGATTTATTCTAAAATCGGACATTATTTTCCGAACAACCTAATAATTGTGAGTTCAATCCCTGGGCATAGTAGCACAGACTCTGGTGTAATGGAAACAGGACTTGCAGTAACTGAGCAGTATTAAAAAGGAACGAAATTAGATATTGTGAAACTAAATAATTTAAGTGAATGTTATAAAATTAACAAAGAGGACACTTTAATCATTATGAGTAAGTAATAGGCACGGTGGAGTAAAGGATAGCGGCTCAGATTGAAGAATCGGAGAGCCGAGTTCGAATTCCAGTCGATTCCATTACATTCATTTACGTGTTAATACCCTTCGGATAGGTATGAATCTATTCTCTACCCCCAGCTATGGATAAATAGCAGAACAGACCGTGTTCTATAGCCTTGGACTGCAACAGGTCTACGGCAGTAAGAAATGGCAACCTACTGCTTGGATGTCAACAGGTCTACGGCAGTAAGAAATGACAACCTACTGCTTGGATGGCAACAGGTCTACAGCAGTAAGAAATGGCAACTTACTGCGGGGGAAAAACCTCGTCAGTCATGTATCAAAAGATACATGATCGCCTAAGCGAGTATCACGCATGGTACAAAGCTGACTGAATATATTTTTGCGTAATTATTATTATATTAAGAGATAAAAGGCTTATTCTAAAATCGGAGATTATTTTCCAAACGATTTAATATCTATACTAAATTCACTAATCTCTTATACTGCATAGATTCTTTAGTTTCGTAGTGACAATTATCAATTAGAGCACTGATTAACAACGAGTTAGCAATAAAATTAGTGAGAAGCGAGAAAATATTTTTGGCAACTATATTCCTAATACATGAATTTGTTTTTAACAGCGCAAGTCTCAATTCTGGAGCTGCCATTGTGAGCCGAGTTCGATATTTCTCCTTCTTGTGGCATATTATTGTAAACCCTGTTTCATGTAGGTGGGGGAAATATGTGTAGAACATTCACGGTCCTTTGTACTAAATTAGTGTACATATCATCCCCATTGACAGCCCAAATCCTTCCAATTCCTGCATCTTGAATTCCATCCAGCTAAGTGCTTCCAATTTCACTTGAACAAATTATCCTTCACATCATCAGTGAGATCAAGGTAGGGTTTTTGTATTGTGAATCTCTACCTGATCAGGTTTGTCCACAGTGCCTTAAGATGGTCACTTACTTGAGAGTAAAACTAAAATGCATTCGCTATGTCACTAGAGTACAGGTCCTCTACACCCACACCTTAGAGGGATGCATCAAGATGAAAGGGGAGACCAAAGCGACGCTGGACCGATGACATCAGAGATTAAATAGGGAGAACGCCGGCGGAGTGCACTGTCGTGGCGAGGGAAAGGTGATAGTGGAGCACATTGTTGTAATTGTCCATGGTCTCCGACCGTCTGGAAGCAAGAAAAAAACTTGCCGTATTGAACGCACACATTTATATATATCATTAGATCATTATGAATAATTAGAAAATTAGAAAGCAAAATGTTACATACTCACAGAAAAACATTTATTAGTCAAGTACATAGGTTCCATTGGTTTTAACAACGGTCTCCTATTGTTCTACAAGCTTGTTGATGCCATTTTCGTAGAAACTTCGTGTTTTTTTTTTGTTGGAAGAAGATTGTGGGATAGTTTTCGATTGACTGTACAATTTTTGTCAGTTAAAATATTCTGTACAGAACGGAACAAATGAAAATCCGAAGGAGTCAAGTCAGGAGAATACGGCGGATGCTAGAGGATTTCCCATTTCAACTCTGCAAAGTCTATTTTGCAACATGTGGACATAGCGATGTCGTGGGTGGAAAATGACACTTTTCTATATGACAAAATCTTGAGCCCAAATCTCTTCAGGTGGCTAAAGGCAGTTGAGATATCGATTTCTAAACTGTTAGTAATCTCTTCCGCCGAAAAATCTTCGGTTTATTCTCCACCATGGCAACCAGAGCGTTTTCATTGACGTGGGAAGATCATCCGGAGCCTGGTTGATCGTTTAGGTGAAATTCACTCTGATGAAATCTGCCAAACCACTTTTTTGACCATCCGAAGAGCTGGAGCACGATCCAAATAAACCTACTAAATGGTTTTTTTTTGTCACAGTTACGACACTTAATTCTTTCCGAAATTCATAGAGCATAATATGGCGAAAGTGAGACTTTTCATCCTGCATCTTTAGGGCATTCATTTCCCTACACGCAAGCCTTCTTCTGGTGGCAGCCATCGGCGGGCCACCGGTGGATCTCTAGCATTCCGCCAGTGGTAACATTGCCGAGCGGAACACGGTAAAACGCTAGTGACATGCCACCCAGTGGCAGATTGGTAGCTTGCGTGTAGGGTTGTGGACAAAACGCAACTGAACGATACAAGGTTTCAATTTAGAACACACTAGAGATCGCTGCCAAACCACACGCCCGTGTCAAGTTGCGGTCATTTTATATTAACAATGAAAATCGGTTACGAACATTTGCGGTGATCTGATAATTTTCATCATCTTTCCTTCTTATTGTGCAAAAATTTTGACTATAAATTTTTAAAAATCAAGTTTTATTTTTGTCAGGTGTCGATTAAGTGTACAACGAGACTTCCAGTATAACTCCTTTCAAGAGGGAGCGTGTTTTGTTTTTGTTAAACTCTCCAATTTCTGATGTTTTGTAATTTTTGTAAATGGATCACGGCTCACATCTGAGTATACTTGTCTCGTAGGATGTCTAGCTAATCCATGTTGCAATCACCTGCTCAAGCACACTTGAGTTTATTCAACACCTACAGAGCCCACCGACAACTGAGGGATGCATCATGATCAAAGGGGAGACCAAAGCGACGCTGGACTGATGACATCAGAGATTAAATAGGGAGGACGCCGGCGGAGTTGAGCGAGCCTTAGTTAAAGTTTCTGGGAGAGAGCTCACAATCTGGCACGGTCATTAGTTGAACAAAACCAGTAGGCCCATGCCATTCGTCACGATGATTTACGACTTCGTGCCAGTGCAGCCGTCGACAGGTTCCAAACAGTTATGTCGAGCCAATTTCACTCGCATTCCACGCACGCAGGGCAATATTCCCGAAACCACCTCCTTGTTAAGGCGATCATCGTGTTATTTGAATACGGGTCCCATGTTTTTTCCTACCATTTGGCCACTACGATTTTTAACACTTGGCTGATAAGACTCATTCTCTCTTTCTCTCTCTTTCGTTTCACTCTATCTAGATTCAGGGCGTGTATGATCACAGTTCTCCACATCTTCCGATCTTTTGTTGCTTTAAGTAATTCTTGTTTGTTTATGTCTCTCCTTTGTCGTTGTGATAATGTTCCACCATCGGTCAGTTAAATGCCACGCGTGATACATGCTTGGACGATCATGTTTCTTTCGATTCTCATGACTGAGTAGACAAGATTTTCCCGCAGTAAGCTGCCGTTTCTTTCTGCGGTAGACTGGCTGCCAACCAAGGCTATAGGAGCCACTCTGTTCTGTTATTCAACCCATAGCTGGGAGAGAAGAAATTAATCCAAACTTTTTTCAAGAGCTTTTGCGCTTAAGTGAATGTAACGCACCCGACTGGAATTCGAACTCGGCTCTCCGATTTCACCGCCATACCAGCGTAAAAAAAAGAAAGAGAACAACATAACTCTTTTTTTCATTGTTATTTGTTTGCCACTTTTAAAATTCGTGATACATACTTAGATATATAAAGCTAGTCAGAACAGACGCTCAGGTAATTGAATTCTCGACGTCTTTCCTTTCTCCCTCTGTACCTCGCAGACAGCCATGCTGAAAATAGAAATCTTCACACGTAATCAATGATTGTCTGACGCAACGTGTTTTAAAAATGATACAGGTTTTTGCTTTTCCATCATTTTCGTGTACGCAGTTTGTATTCCATTGAGATTGTGTAAAGAAGCGTTTCTTAAGGAGGAGAAAAAAAGAAAGAAGCGATGGGAGGAGAGAAGGAGAAGGAAGAGAAGGAGAGAGAAGCGTCAGAAAGAACAGTGAGAAAAACAGAGTAGATAGATAGAGAGAGACCTATTCAGACCGGCGGACGAGTGACACACACACACACACGCACACACACACACACACACACACACACACACACACACACATATATATATATATATATATGTGTGTAGGGCGAAAGAGAGAGAGAGAGAGAGAGAGAGAGAGGGGGGGAGAGGGAGAGAGAGAAAGAAAGAGAGAGAGAACAAACCATACCGGGATAGATAGATAGATAGATACATATTAAACCAGACTGGCGGACGAGTGACACACACACACACACACACACACACACACACACACACACACACACACACATATATATATATATATATATATATATACACACAAGTATAGGATTGGTGTATACGGAATAAATTTCAATAACCAACAATTACTCTTCTTAAAAGAGTGCTCAATATAGAGTAGAGCAAATATAATTATTTATTTAAAGATTATAACATAAATATGTTATAAAATCACTACAAAAATAGCCATTTTGTTTCAACACCTCTGGTGTCTTATCAAGTGATGATGTTGAATGTAGAATAAAGGGTTTTAAAAGGTTCAAATTAATTAACGACCCCTCGTAAGGGGAAAACGCTGATACTTAATCTGGAATGACCACTCAAAATACAAGTATACGGGAATTAAAAAAACTTGACAACGAAGTAAGGTTATAATAGCTATTAAATGCTTTAAAGTTGGGGTTTATACTAAAATAATTCTAACCAATAAGTATTAAATTATATGATAAAATTTGAAATTAAAATTAAAAATTAAAAATTACCCATTTTAAAATCTAAATTTAATCTCTATTAAGTCTAAAATTATAAAATTACCGAGGAAAAAAGAAAAAAATAGATATGTTATTCTATTTATTTTGTTTTCATTGAAATTACGTTAGAATAGACGTTAAGATCGATTGCTCTTAAATTCATGACAACATGGATACATTTTAATTCCAAGTGTAGTGGTGGGATTATGACATCTTGCGAAAGACAATACATACACACTCAGATAATAATACATGAGGACCCAGACATATTTAGATATATACACTCACAAAAAGTGGAAGACAGGAAACATCTCCACGACCCTTTACAACCCCCCCAAAACAGGACACACACATACATACACAATTAAATATGCATGCAAGTTTCTATACACATAGACACCGATAAATACATGTACATACACCCACATACATTGACCTAGACAGTCCGATACAACAACCAAGAAATATTCAAGACTAAAAGTGTTATTAAACGAATTCTAACCACTTATTAAAATATAACTTATACGGGCCAATATACATAGATAAAAATAGTCAAATAGAACAGTGAAAGAAAGAATAGGGAAAGAAAGGATATTAAAACAGATATATACGTATAAAAATAACATCATCTAATATATAAAAAACGAATATTCCAAACACACAAATATATATGAAAATATTTTTTTTCATATATGTTTATATACGCCTTATTATACCTTAGGTGAAAGAAAATAAGAACTACATACAGATATATGTGTACAGTGTACACACATTCATTACTACAGACAGAAGCACAGAAAAGCCTACCTATAGATAAATATATACACACATATATACATATATACACATACACACATACACACATATATAACTACACATATACACATATACATATACGCATATGTATATATACACATACAGAAGCAAGCATAAATATATCAGCCCACACAGCAACGTAAAAAATAAACAAACCAAATATAAATATATTTACATACATACACATAGTTACAAATACACACATACACACACACACACACACACACACACACATATATATATATATACATACATAAATATATGTATGTATACATATACGTATATAAACTAAACATACAAACATACATATATACAAAGACATGTACAAACACACGCATATATATATAAAAACCATACAAACGTAAATTTAAACATACACCTATATAAACATATATACGCGCATACACATCCATATATATATATATATATATATATATACATATATATATATATATATATATATATATATATATATATATATATATATATATATATTGAAAAAAAACACTTAAACCATAAGGGATATTTATTTAATTGAATTCGATAAAAACGGCTTCAAATTTTCAAAACATATATATCTATTGTCATCCATCCACAGACAAACTGTTTCGCTGTATCATCACAGCTCTGCAGTGGGGCTAGACGTCCGATTGCTTCATTCGGGATCGAAACCCGACCGATTTGACATCAGTCAGAGATCTTACATACACACATATATATATATATATATATATATATATATATATATATATATATATATATATATATATATATATATATATATATATATATATATATATATATATATATATATATATATATATATATATATATATATATATATATATATATATATATATATATATATATATATATATATATATATAGAAAGAAAGACGTGGTCGAATCAGATGGTGAATGAAAGAGAGAAACGAGAACGAATAAATATTTCAAGTGAGAAAGCGGGTGCAATAAAAACGGAAAGAGAGGCAAACAGGCCTAACAAATCCGGTTTACATGTATGCGTACGTGTCTGAGAGAGAGAGAGAGGGGGGTGTGGGAAGAGATAAAGAATGAATGAACTGAGAAATGGTTGAATAAGAACTTTGAGATAGAAGAAAGAGGGGAGATCAGAGATCGAATAATTATTTTTAAATAAATAAATCGAATGCATGCAACAATAGGAAGAGAGCAAAGAAAGAGAGAAAGATAGAGAGAGAGAGAGAAAGAATAAAAGAGAAATAAAGAGAAAAATAGTTGGAAAGAGAAAGTAGATAAATATGAAGATTGAGAAAAAGAGCGATTAGTAAAGAAAGAGAGAGAAAGTGAGCGAGAAAGAGGCAGAAAGAGAGAAAGAGAGAGTGAATAAGAAAAGGTAAGAGAGAGAGAGAGAGGAAGTAAATAATAGGATTGAGAAAACGAATGATGCGACATAAATGTGAACAAATAAGATTTAAAAAAAGAGTGATTAGTAGAGAAAAATAGAGAGAGGGTGAAAGGGCGAGAAAGAGAAAAAAACAGGAAAGAGGAGGGATAGAGAAAGAGAAAAAGAAAGAGAGAGAGAGTGAGAAAGAGAAAAACAGGAAAGGAAAGAGAAAGAAAGGGAGAAAGGAAGAGAGAATAAGAAAGAGAAAAACAGGAAAGGAGAAAGAAAGAGAAAGAGAGAGAGTGAGAAAGAGAAATACAGGAAAGGAGAAAGAGAAATAAAGAGAGAGAGAGTGAGAAAGAGAAAAAGAAAGAGTGAGAGAGTGAGAAAGAAAAATGGGAAAGGAGAGAGAAAGAAAGAGAAAAGAGAGAGTGGGAAATAGAAAAATTGAAAAGGAGAGAAAAAGAAAGAGAAAAAGAAAGAGAAAGAGAGAGAGAGAGAGTGAGAAAGAGAAAAACAGGTAAGTAGAGCATGAGAATGAGAGGGGGAGAGTAGACAAATAAGAGGATAAAGAAAACGAAAGGTGAAATATGACTATAAACAAGCAAGAGATAGAGAAAAAGAAGAGCGATTAGCAGAGAGATATAGAGAAAGAGAGAGAGAGAGAGAGAGAGAGAGATATTAGAAAGTGACAGAAAAGGAAAGAGATAAAGAAAGAAAGAAAAATCAATAGAGAAAAAGAGAGTGATTCGTTTTCTACGGCTTATCAACCCTTTGCGGATTATTTAATGCCAGAAAATATTTTTAGATTCCAAGAATATTTGGAGGAGAGATAATGATTTAGTGATACAACTGTTACTAATTAACCCATAGCTGGGGGAGAAGAAGTGGTGTTTGCGCGTAGGTGAATATATCGAACCCAACAGCAATTGGAACTTGGCTACTCCGATTAACATTCCCGAGCCGTTATCCATTAAACCACTCGTACACTCAAGCTTACAGCACGTGGCATTTCCAAGCTGTCATCCATCTCGGTACTGACCAGGCTCGACATTGCTTAACTTCGATGATCGTACGAGAACCGGTGTTTCTAAGTGGTGTGGCGATAGAAACAGAGTGACAGAAAGAGTAAACAATTAACAGGATTGAGAAAGCATATCAGTCAGTTATGTGTCATATGTGATACACGCTAAGGCGATCATATATCTTTTGATACATACATGACTGACGAAGTAGATTTTTTCCGCCAGTAGGTTGACATTTTTTCTGCGGTAGACCAGTTGCCACCCAAGGCTATAGAACCCGGTCTGTCCTGCTACTTACCCCTAGCTAAGGTGGGGGGGGGAGAAGAGGATTAATACCTTTCCGAAGGGTATTAGCACGTAATTGAATTGTAATGGATTCGACTGGAATTCGAACTCGGCTCTCCGATTCCTCAATCAATGAAACGTAATAGGAGTGTGAACATGCGGTATATAGATAAAAGGAAAAGAAAGAAAGAATGAATGTAAGAAAGAAATGAGCATTCACATTTGAAGGGCTTGCTGGTCGATCCGCGAACTTTTCGAAGCCCTCTTGTGAATTTCCTATGTCAGGTTTAATTTTGCTTGAACAATTCCAACAGTTTTTTGGGGTAGTTTGATTGTTGTTTCTTTTGCATTATATATTATATATTATATAATATGCATTATATATTATATAATATGCATTATATATTATATAATATGCATTATATATTATATACGTAATTATTGTCATTTAGACAAGCCTTATTCACTTTGGTTTCAATCAGTTGGCTGACTACCACTGAAAATTCAGACTATTACAGCAGAATTTAATTGACATTCAACTGCTGCAAAAATATTTTGCCTATAATCACTTTGGAAAGCCGTCTTAAAATATGAATGCGGTTTTCTGAAAATACAATATAATAATGTATTTTTTGTATTTAGGCTAAATATTCTCTTTCTAATATATTTTAAAGACTTTCACTGATGAATATTCACAGCACAGCATTATGACTCTCAGAGAGCTGTTCGAGATTATGAGATTTTTTTTTACTTTGCTGTGTCTTTTCAGGATGTAGGCCATCATAGCTCTCCGTAGATTACTTTTTCTTTAATATACGTGAACTATGACTTGCCATGTTTCCCCATTGCTATCTGCGTGGTTTTGTATTTAGAATTTTTCTTTTAGACTGGTCACTAACCAAGAGTAGAGAGCTCAGTTTGTCCTGATATTTAACCCGTAGATGGGGAACAGTCTTAAGGCTATTAAGAAAGGTCAAATTTTTACAAGTACTTGGGGTTCGTTGAAATCGCTAATTTAACGACGTATAAACTCTTTAGACGTTATTTCATGGAAAATATAAGTCTTATAGACCAAAAGCAGATTATAGATAAGTAAACTACAGTAACAAAGACAGACTTAGCTCTGGTTAATACGAGAGTAAAAAAAAAGAAGACATTGGTTCAGTTAACACTAGAGGCAAAACGGTAGACACATGTTTGGTTAACACTAGAGCCACAAATCAGATATAGGTCCGGTTTACACTAGAGCGAAAATGGTTGATATAGGTCCGGTTTACACTAGAGCCAAAAAGGTTGATATAGGTCCGGTTTACACTATGGTAAAAAACAAACAAATGTTGGTCCAGCTAACACAAAAGTAAAAAAAGACATAGACCCAATTACATTAGAGTCAGAAATTAGATATAGGTTTGGTTTACCCTTGTTAAAAAGATGGACATAGATTTGGTTAACACGAGAGTAAAAAGGACAGACATAGGTCCGCTTTACACTAGTCTAAACGTTTATTCGTGAGTTTGAAAAGTGGTTTCTTTATTTGGTTTGGTTTGTTTAAGGAATTATCAACTGCTTATAGGTCATTTAATGCTGAAATTTTATTTTCCTGTGAGACTTGTTGATTTTTTTAAAAATGTATTTCTGGCAAATTTTAATATATTTTTATATTTTCATCTTTTGACCCCAGTTTGCAGGTTCACTATTTACCTTAACATGAATAAGGCAATAAAAGATATGGTAGGAGCAATACCAATCATAAACATCGAACGACAAAGGATCAAGTGGTTCGACACCTCACTCGTATGCCTATCAACCAACCAGTCCTATGAGCATACACCCTCAGGCACCCTGGCTGGAGAGCGAGAGGCAGACCAAGAAGACGTTGGAGCGACTCAGTGGCAGACACTCTCAGAGTCCACGTGATATTTCTCCTCCAGGTCAGTCGCCTTGTTGCTGACAGACGACTGTGTCTCCCCGCGACGCCTAACAGCACAAGTGGAAGGAAAAAACTAAAACTATTTGCCCATAGCAGTTGGTACCACCCTGAGTCAGGGTGGTCCTGGGAACAACAGCAACTGGTTCCACGCTACTCAAAACCTCTTGATTAGAGACCTTGCTACCGGATGTAGTTTATCGTCATACCCAGGGTGTGTCTTTATTTTTTGTGGATGGGGTGGTGACTTATATTCTGCATTTAGTTAATCAATAGACAGAGATTCTTTTCTATATAATATTTGATTAATTCTTAACGTCTTCAAGAGAAATGAAGAATAGCCACGGCTCGTAAGGTTGTCTAACAGAGAAGGTAAACAAAATAATAATAACACACACTCTCCCTCTCTCTCTCACACACACACACACATATATATATATATATATATATATATATATATATATATATATGTATATTTGTGTCTTTAAGCAGCAATCCTTTTATGCACATTTCATTGAATATGACAAATAAGGTACTTTGATTTAGTTTTTTTATATAATTTCTCATGCAATCTAATAATTTTTTTCTTTTAAGATGATAAATTATATAAAAACTGTCCGAATGTTCTTTGTTTCCGGGCGCTTTCGGCTATACGGCTTGTTGACAACACAAATATAATAGCATCATCTACATGCAAAAAAAAAGGCTAAAAATAATGGAAGGTTTATTAATAAAAGCAAAAAGCAACAAAAAAAAAAACAACACTTAATAATATCAACTATGATCATGGACACAATATCTTGACCGTGTTTTGAAAAATGAAAACATTATATAAATACACACATGCAACTAACTATTTCTTATTTAACAGTTAAAATATTTCAGCCTTGAAAATGGCTAAATGTATAGCCGAAAGCGCTCGGAAAAAATGAACATTCGGACAGTTTTTATATAATTTATCATCTGAAAAGAAAAAAAAAATTATTAGATCATATGAGAAATTGTATAAAAAAAATAAATCAAAGCACCTTGTCTGTCGTATTCAATGAAATATATATATATATATATATATATATATATATATATATATATATATATATATATATATAAAATATCAAATAAATGAAAACAAAATCATTGACTACGTTTCTTTGGAAAGGCTGGCGGGTAAGCAAAGTGAATTGGTCTCCCAAGTCCAATTCGGAACCAAGTGCTGGATGACTTAAAGAATACCCGCTGAAACTGATAGGCAATAAGGACGTAAGAAGGGAAATCCGAATAAAAACAGAGAGAATCACAGATCGATTGTCCTTCTTTGAAAGCCTTTATTGAATGTATTAGACTAAGAAGCCTTGAGTACTAGCGTTATTAGCAGGGTTAATCTTTGTGTCATGGAAATCTCAGTGATGACAGTTTAGCAGGAGTGAGTGAGAGAGAGAGAGAGAGAGAGAGAAAGAGAGAGAGGGGGGCGAGGGAATAGGGATAGAGAGATAAAGAGGGAGAGACAAAAGAAGAGAAAAAAAGAAAGATAGACGCATAGGGGGCAAGAGACAGATAGATAGAGGTACAGAAAGAGAAATAGAGAGAGAAAGAGAATGTGAAGAATAGAGTAAAACCGATAGAGGGAGGGAAAAAGAAACAGATACATACAAATAGAGAAAAAGACATAGAGAGATTTTGACATAAGTATAAACCAAACCTTTATGGGTCTAGTGTAAATCGGACCTATGTCTCCCTTTTTGATCTAGTATAAACCGCACCTATGTCTCCGTTTTTTGGATCTACTGTAAACCGAGACAACGTCTCCGTTTTTGGATCTAGTGTAAACCGGGACTATGGTTCCGTCTTTGGATCTAGTGTAAACCGGGACTATGTCACCTTTTTTTGGGGCTCTAGTGTAAATCAGATCTATGCCTCCGTTTTTGGTCTAGTATAAACCGGACCTATGTCTCCCTTTTTGGCTTTAGTGTAAACCGGACCTATGTCTCTCTTTTTGCTCTAGTGTAAAACGGACCTATTGTGGTATTTTGCTGCTGAGCTCAAATAAAGCGACGAATACTTATATGTAAAAAAATATATCTTTATTGTTCGAGTTGTAGTGAAAGGGTAGAGTGGGGGAGAATCACAGATGTTAGGATTGTGCTCGCAGAAATCGACGGAGACAAATCTTCAGTGAACCTCTAGTCTGTCTTTCTGTTCAGATCAAGAATCGGACCTGTTATATAACATTTGGACACCTACGCAACTTCACGGCCTTTCCTCAATCAATATCCAACACTATCTCGATCTTTCTGACTTTAGTGGACCTATTTCTACCTTTTGGGCTCAATTGCAAACAGGACCTATGTCTACAGTTCTGACTCCAGTGTAAACCGGACCTATGTCTACCTTTTTGACTCGTGTAAAATGGACTTATTTCTAGCTTTTTGGCTCTAGTGTAAACTGGACCTATTTCTACGTCTTTGTTTTAGCGTAAAACGTACCCATATCTACCTTTCTGATTCTAGTGTAAACTGGATCTATGCCTAACGTCATGGCTCTAGTTAAACATGTCAATCTTTTGAAAAATCCATTGTGATTTTTGTCCTGTGAGACATGAATTCGAGATTTTATAACTCAAGAAACGTTTAAATATAATTAAGAACACCAACCTAACCTAAACAATTTTATGTTGAACAAGTAGTTAATATCTTTATTGTCGTTATGATTTCACACCTTTCTCACCGATGACTCTGTTCATCCAACCCCACTCTCATTCAGACACGGTTATCAGAAATTTTGAGTTCCTCTTTGATAATGGCAACGGTAATGGTAGTATTATCCGTTTTCTTATGTGAATTCATTCAACATTCCTTGACCGAACAGTCGTTAAAATTTATAAAATCTTTCTTTTAATGTAACTTTTCCGGAAAATAGGTTTCTCAAGTCCAGTAACTGTTATCACTCTATTTAGTATTGATGAGGCGGTTTCCTTCCTAAACTTTTGCTCGAAGTAGTGTGGAAATTCAACATCTTGATAGAAACGTATATCATCACATGACGATATTTGTTAAGCGCTGAAAACTGCCCATTTTCATCCACACACGGTTACATCATGCAAAGTTAATACTTTGTTCTTTATAATATAACAGATTTTACAAGTATACAAATGTAGGTTTTTATTGACATTATTTTCTCTGCAAGTCACCTATGCAACGCATAATCTTCAAGTGATGTGGTTTCTGATATTGGTTAAAATACTTTGCGATTCTGTTGCGTCAGTCACAAGACGTACGGGGTTTATTCTCTCGAAGCCATTTTTTAAGCATTGATTTGAAAAAAAAGCGCTTGTATACAGCATTTGCTAGAGATTAAATACGAATAAGCAACAAATAATAATGAGGTACAATAGTGAGTTAAAGAGAATTAAGAATGGCTTTCAT
>OZ038485.1:53345667-53420667 GCA_964036315.1 Acanthosepion esculentum
CCCATCGTCGCATGATGTACATAGCTTCAGAAGGGAACACCTTGAAGGAGACAGAAATCAATAGTGAAATGCTCCATCGTCTCATGATGTCCATAGCTTCAGAAGGGAACACTTTGAAGGAGACAGCAGTCAACAGTAAACTCTTCTTTCATCTTGTCATTCCAAGAATTAAATCGTCACACCTCGTACTTTGTGTTTTCTCGATACTGAATGTGAATATATTTCACGTTCCATAGGCCTGTATCTAAAACGTAATATTTATGCAGCGGTCTAGAATTTCTGTTTATCTAAGCATTTTTCATATGGAATGCTTATTTTCTTGTCTGAACAGGTTTGCCCTTCTAGTATTTACGTAACAGAAATGCATACTTCTCTAATAATAATGGTAACGATAATATTAACCGTTTCTTTATAAGGAAACATTCAGCATTCATTGACCGAGCAGTAGTGCTGCTGTCTGTAGAAATTTATAAAATCTTTTTTATCAAAGTCCAGTAGTCATTTCTTATTTCCTGTTTCCTTCCTAACTTTTTATTTGAAATAATGTAGAGCGTCAACATCTTGATTATGCCATTGTTTTCTCTTCGAGTTACATGTGTCTTGTAAATAACGGCAAGGGTGTATTGAGGTTGGGGAAAACACCTTATTGATAGCTCTCCCAACCGCCACGCGTATAATAGGCAGAGAAAGGAAAGAGACAGGAGGTAAGAAAATGGCACTCTTTCAGAAGGCACAACAACTTTAGGAAGGAAATGTCCACGGGACCGAATTCACAAGACGCCGAATTTTGCCAACTGGCCACTTCTGATTTTCCCTTCACTTTTATTGACAGACGACTGCTGACAGAAACCCTGATCTAGACAATTTGCAGAGAGGCCCATATCTGAACATGCCAAGCTGTTTCGCTGCTAACGGGAAAGACCCGGATCAAAATGGTTTTGACAGACATGTCCGCATGCGATCCGGAGCCACTGTTTCGTCTGTACTAAAGCGCGTTCGCCATACTCCCCCTGATCTCTTGTACGCAGATACGACAACTTGGAGCGAGTTTCTTCGTCGAGTGATTCTCTGAAGGTGGTTGTGATGGGGGACTGGTTCGTGTTCCTCCACCTCGTCCCCATGTGATTCTTCCTCTGTTGGATCATCTGGCCTACTCACGCTCACGATGATTTCCTTCTCACTACTTTCTGACGTATCATCTTCACTACTTGTTGAACTTGAACTTGAAAGGACGAAGGTTCCTGAAATGGCGTGGCATTCCGTCCACCAAGACTAACAAGTCCAGTAATACGTCACTTTCTGAAAGTTGTTGTACTCCGTTTGTGTGGGGCCTTTACCTACACAGGGTCTCTCACCTTGTACACTTTGTGGTCCACTTCAGACATCATTGGAGGTACTGAATCAATCGCTTTAAGCCGAACCTCGTATCTGATGGTTTTGACTGACATGTCCGGATTTTTTTGTGTCTCTATTGATGCGCGTTCACCGCAACGTGATATCCACTTTAGCTGTTTCTGCTGTTGTGAGTCCTCAAGTGGTGTGATTTCTGTTTTCTGTGGCAGTTCTTTGTCTGTGATCCCGTATCGCACAAGTCCACAATGTTCGCAGAAGGATGGTCCTCACCAAGATCCACAGGCTTCACTACGACCAATTATTTTGATTATGATTTGAGAGTTGTTATTTATAGACAGTGAAAAAAAAAAACGAGAGCTTTTTTAAATATAGCAACTTCTATTGTACGCGAAGGCTAAATTCAAGAGACGTTAAAATCCATGCGCGGATTCGCACAAAGGAGCAGAAGCAAAAAAAAAAAAAAAACGAAGAAAAAAAACCCAAAACAAACAAACGTTTTAGTCACGTGGCGGGAAATTGGCGGGAAGCTTTATATAGAATTGATACACTCCTAAAGATAGATAGATAGATAGAGAGAGAGAGAGAGAGAGAGAGAGAGAGAGAGAGAGAGAGAGAGAGAGAAAGAAAGAGAGAGAGAGAGGCAGACAAACAGACAGACAGACATACACGAATACACTTCGAGATACATACGTGACTAAATGAAAAAGAGCGTCACGCCTAAAGTGAAGAGAGGAAAGAGAGAAGATATTTTTCAAACAAAAAACAGTACAGTTTCTAAAGAGATAAATACTGTGTGTGTGCGTGTGTGTGTGTGCGTGTGTGTGTGTGTGTGTGTGTGTGTGTGTGTGTGTGAGAGAGAGAGGGAGGGAGAGTGATTTTAAATGGGTATGATATCTAGTGAAACTGAAACCTAAAATCTGACATGTAAAGATAGAGACCGTCTGCATTATGACAGAAGCAGTTTAATAAAATAGTATAGATCATTCGTATCTTTCCATCTCCAAGCTATGGATTAAATAGAAGCGTAGACTGGGTTCTCTAGCCTTGTTTGTCAACCAGTTTAATAAAATAGCATGGCTAACTCGTTTCTCTCTATCCCCAGCTATGGGTTAAATAGTATGGTAATCTACATTCTCTAAACTTGGTTATCAGCTAGTTTTGGAAAAGGAAAACATTAAATATAAACCCGTATTTTAACTAAATAGCCACACTATCATTCTAGTAAACAGTTTGCAGATACTACGGATATATTTGATATTGTCGGGGGCCATGACTGCCTACGTCTTGCAATGGGCTAGGCAAGAGATGTAGTTGTATTAACTTACAGTACGTTAACATAAACATTTTGTTATTTTTCTTAAAAAGATTCAATTTATTTACTCGTATTTTATTATCTATCTTTTTTACTATATGTTAATGGTAGCCTTATACGGAAACATTCGGCATTCATTGAACAAGTACTTGGTGCTCCTTTCGGTTGAAATTTATAAAATCTTTTAAATATATAGACAACTTTTCAGGAAAACAGTGTTGTTGAAAATCCTCAAGTGATGTTATTTCTGTTATTTGGTACAGTTCTTTGTTTGTGATTCTGTAGCGCCAGTCCACGAGATTCGAAGAAGACTGGTCCTCGTTAAGCCCTACTGACTCCATTCGTTGGAAGCCATTTTTAAATCATTGATCTTAGAGAGCGCTTGCACACTGCTGATAGATTATATATATTTCGGAACGAATTTGGCGTCATGTACGACATCCATATGAAAGACGCAATTTAAGCAGATGTCTCAAGTTCTTAGGATAATGTTTTGGTTCCGTAGCACTTTACGATGTTTGGCGAAACTACTCTAAGTATAGCCTATTTTATTTTGAATTTCCTTATCTCCTATAATAAATTTGCTATAACTGACCCATACACCACTGTATTTGAATTGATTAGTAGTCACTAATTTCAAAACTTTGTCTTTTACGATGGATTCAGGCTAGGTGCTATAACCACCTCATTCCAAATCCAGGTTATAATTTCTATTTTGGAAATGTTTATGGTTTTCTTATTTTAAGCATTTCACGCCAAGCAAAGTGGGAGTGCCACTAGCACGCAAGCGGTTACAGAGAGTGGGAGCAAGAGTAAAGAGGCGTGATAGAGGAAAGGATGAAGAGAGGGACGGGGAATTGGATCAAGGCATCTGGAGATGTCGATTGACATTGCATTTGAATAGCTGGAGATTATAGCTATAAGGGAAGTAAGTAAGAGGAAGGGAGTTCCACAGACGGGAAGTGCGAGACATGAAGCTATCGGAGTAAAAGAGACGGTGAATTCTGTTTTTTTGGAACACTTGCTAGAGGATGTTGACTTTTTTTTTGTTCAAGATCATTCTTATACCAACTATGAGTACCTATGTCATCAGCATAGACGCCCTCATCATGAGTACATTGACATCGAGAGGGAAGTAAGAACGCTGTTTTCTATTAGTAAATTTCTTTGGATAGTATTTTTTAAAATCATTTCACCCCGTGCAAGGCGTTAATGCCACTAGGACGTAAAGGGATTACAGAGAGTATAAGTGAGAGAGAAGATTTAGAATAGGGAGGATAGGTATGGACAAAAGATGAATTTAAATTTCTGAAGATTGTAGTTATCAGGGAAGCAAGGAAACAGAAAGAAGTTCCACGGGTGGGAAGTGTGAGAAAAGAAACTGTTGGAGTAGAAGTGGTGGTTGCATTTAGCTATTTTATTTGAGTTATTGAACCTTGCAAGCAAGTTATTCCGCCATTAAGCTGTTAGAGCTAGTTCAGGGAAGAGATCAGCTTCCATGTTCTGCTTACATAGAAGTTTTAGGCGCACCCATTGGGGTTCAAGAAGACAGAAGATGGAGATCGACGTTGCATTTAAGTTTTTGAAGATTGTAATTAGCAGGGAAGCAAGGAACTGGAAGGCACTTTCAAATAGTGGAAGTGCGAGAAAAGGACCTGTTGGAGTAGAAGTGGTAATTGCACTTAGCTATTTCAACAGTAAAATGGTGGGACCTAGATGCCAATCTAGTAGCAAGCTTAAATTCATGTATTTTGGGTACCAGGGGAAAGGCTCGTCAGAGGAGTTGCCATAAAAATATTTGTAGAGGGAGAGCCGCATCACGTCCGTGAGATAGTGTGTTGTCGAGATGCCTGGTTATGATCAATTACATTATAGATCCTTATTTGGCTTTTATCATGAATCTCTAGATGTACAGTAGTGGCACCAGACCAGATGTGGCAACAGTATACAATGCACGGACAAATGGTAGGTTTGTAATTGTGCAAGATGGATTCTGACGAGAAAACTTTTCTGGAACGACACAGTAACACAATTTTCCTTGCAGTAGATGCAGCTATTGATTCAATATAGTCACCCCACTTCATGACAATGGAAAATGTGAGGCCGAAAAAGGCGTAGTGTGTTGTTCTTCTTGAGTCTAGCATCCGCCATGGAAGACAGAAACGTTTTTAAAATTAAATGAAATCCGTTTTGTTTTGGAGGTGCTAAAATTAGCAAACCATATCTTGCTCCAGTTAACCACTAGTATGGGAGTTTTAAATGTTACTGTCTACCACTTCCCAATTGCGTTTGTATATGTGCAACGTATAGTCTAGGAAAAGATTAAATAAACTAGGGCTCTCTTTTCTCCTTATCGTACTCCTGATGTAGTTTGAAATATTTCCGTACTGAGATCCTCGCTGGACATGTACGATTTTGTGACCTAATATAGTTCCTCTATCAAATCTAGACAGTCAGTTGAGTCAGAGCTTGGAAGGCGGTTTCTAATGAATTAAAAGAAGAAGTCCCTATTGATATCGTCATATATCGCTTTGAGGTCAACATAGCAGGTATATAATATTTATTTTGTGATGTATGCGATTTCCTGGAGTTAATTGATAACATCATTACACCCATTACAAGAAAGAAAAATTAAACTGGGTTGAGAGAAATTGACTTTCATAGAAAGGTGAAAGCCTAGTTAATACGATGTCCAGTAGTACTTTCATCATAATGCATCCAACTGTGATACAACTCTATGTGTGAGGATGTTCAGTATTATCTTTTTGTTTCCGTAGTGTATTAATGGCTCGTATATACTGCTCTTTTGCGAATGCGTTTCTGATACGAGACTTCCTTTATGAAATTGAGAAACTTGTTTTTAAATTCGAGGAGAGAGTATGTTATTTTCAAAAGTTCAGTCGCAATGTCTTTATTATTCTATATTTTATAGCTTCATTGACTTCCTCTTCATAAGGTTCTTTAATGTTTAGGTTTGTTTACAGACTTTGTAACGGTCGGATATATATTGGTGTATGTTCTATGTCCACATGCATCCTCAGTTTAGTGTGGTCAGGGTTTAAACGTAACTCGAAGTGTTTTTGATACAAGAGCTTTTCTTCTGTTTTGGTTTCGAATATAGGTGATATCGTAATTTTTCGCTTTTCTCCAACGTAACCAAAAAGATTATTGACCCTTGGCTTATGTAGTTTGTGGCACATACAGTCTATAAGTTCTATTTTGAATCTGATCTCAGACTTATTACAAAACTGACAACGCCGGCCAACAAAACAGCCTCTCTGCTTTTGCTTACATAAACCACGAAAGGCACCTGATTATAACAACCAAGCCCTGAAAAATGAAAGCGTAAAAGAAGAATTCTGTGATATAACTAAAATAAAAGTTGATGTTCTTATATTTTGACCAAAACAACAGTCTTTTTCATTATATCTCTATATTTCTGAGATGAGGTATTATGTACACTATTTGCATTATTCGGAATATTGTCCTCATCTTTGTTGCCATATTTATCACAACGTTTTGGCCGTTGTACGCTCCGGCCTTCTTCAGGTGGTTGGTATGTCGAACTGAACCCTTTATTTCACTTGTTGGGGTAGACAATTCTAGTTCCACGTCCCATGTCTAATGGATCTCAGTTATCAGTTATCTCCTGTTAATTGTTTTTCATGTGCCGTGTCCCATCAGGCCGTATGCGTTCATGGCTCTCCACAATATCCTGTCCCTTGTAACTCTTAATAAACTTTGTCTTTCTGTTATTTCTCTTAAAATCTGTTCCGCCATCTATTTACTCAAGCTCACTACGTATGTTATGCCTTGTCTTCATCTGGCCCTCTTGCCCTCTATCTGTTCCGTGAGTGTCAGTCTTTCCAAACCCTTCTTCCTGATTATATACTCCAGAAACTTCAACTGTCTCTTCCTGATGTTAAGCATTAGTTTTCTTTTTATTTTCCATTTTCACCAAAACTTCGCCGTTGCTCACATGTTTGGTCCACGGTATCCTTCTCAGCATCCTTCTGTAGAGCCACATTTCTGTTGCCTCGAGTCTCTCCTCCTCATCTTTGAGGAGATCGTCCAGCACTCACTGCCATACGGGGGGGGGGGGAGCAGATATCGCGTAAATATTTAGTACTTTTTTTTCTTGAAGGAATCAAACAATCTAATTGTACATTTGTTGGCAGAAACACGTAAGACCATTTCAAAGAATACCTAAATGGAAAATGATTCTCCTGGGGGACGGCCCTCTTGAGCTGAAAAGATTGATACAAGAGAAGAAACAGATGAGCAAGAACAATGGGACGTAGAAGACTAAACAATTAGTAAAGAAAAAGAAAACAAAACCAGTTAATGATCTGCGAAACCAATATCACCGGGAAATTGGAAACGAAATGAATGAAGCCAAACAGCAAAGACAGTGCGTTGACAACTGAAAAATCACAATAACATTATATATATATATATATATATATATATATATATATATATATATATATATATATATATATATATATATATATATATATATATATATATATATATATATATATATATATTAGTTGCTAAAAAGTTCACTGGCTCGATCTGACCAAAATACAATGTTTTCAAAATCCCTTCTTGGTCTTGTCTAAAAGTTTTCAATAACTCCTAATACGTATGAGTGTCAGACAGATCAGGTCCCAGAAACTGAAAGCCCGACACCCGCACAGGATTTGATTATAGTGGTGAAGGCTTTGTGCAGGGCCATCCACACTTTTTGGAGGGACGAATACAGGGACCTGATGCAACGGATGCCACAAGGTCCCCAAACGACCCTCCGCAGGTTTTGAATTCAGAGTTGTCCTTCTCCTAGACCAGTTGCCATCCAAGGCTATAGAACCCAGTCTGTCCTGTTATTTACCCATAGCTGGGGGGAAGAAGAAGAGGATTCACACCTTTCCCAAGGGTATTAGCACGTAAGTCAATGTAATGGATTCGACTGGAATTCGAACTCGGCTCTCCGATTCCTCAATCCAAGCCGTTATCCATTACTCCACCGTGCCTTCTAATATATATATAATTTGTGTATTTTGGCAGCAATCCTTCTTTCATGCACATTTCATTGAATACGACAGACAAGGTGCTTTTATTTAGTTTTTTTATACAATTTCTTATGCGATCTAATAATTTTTTTTTTCGGATGATAAATTATATAAAAACTGTCCGAATGTTCTTTTTATCCGAGCGCTTTCGGCTATACATTTAGCTATTTTCAAGGATTAAATGTTTTCATTTTTCAAAGCACGGTCAAGATATTGTGTCAAAAACCAACACTTAATAATATTAACTGTGAAAATGAACACAATACCTTGACCGTGTTTTGAAAAATGAAAACATTTTATAAAACACATGCAACAAACTCGTATTTCTTATTTAACAGTTAAAATATTTAATCCTTGAAAATGGCTAAATGTATAGCCGAAAGCGCTCGGATAAAACTAACATTCAGACAGTTTTTATATAATTTATCATCCGAAAAGAAAAAAATATTAGATTGCATGAGAAATATTTAGTTGTGTAACTCTACCGAGTGAAGATAGCTCTGGCTGACACCAAATTAGTTGTGTTTCAATCGTGGGTTGAGGCATTCGGTAGTCTAGTCGCACTGAGGAGCTGTGATACAGCGAAACAGTACTGTCTGTGAATGACATAATTTAGCTCTTGAAAATACATTTCAATTGAGCACTGTTGAGTGATAAGCTATTTCTATAAACAACAGCCACCTGCACTAATGCAAAGCTCTTCAGTAAAATTAATGGAGCACTTTGGCTGATTGGCATTTGTTTACATTTGTAAAAACAATACGCTAGATTTAGTTGTGTAACTCTACCGAGTGAAGATAGCTCTGGCTGACACCAAATTAGTTGTGTTTCAATCCTGGCTTGAGGCATTCGGAAGTCTAGTCGCACTGAGGAGCTGTGATACAGCGAAACAGTACTGTCTGTGAATGACATAATTTAGCTCTTGAAAATACATTTCAATTGAGCACTGTTGAGCGATAAGCTATTTCTATAAACAACAGCCACCTGCACTAATGCAAAGCTCTTCAGTAAAATGAATGGAGCACTTTGGCTGATTGGCATTTGTTTACATTTGTAAAAACAATACGCTAGATTTAGTTGTGTAACTCTACCGAGTGAAGATAGCTCAGGCTGACACCAAATTAGTTGTGTTTCAATCCTGGCTTGAGGCATTCGGAAGTCTAGTCGCACTGAGGAGCTGTGATACAGCGAAACAGTACTGTTTGTGAATGACATATATATATATATATATATATATATATATATATATATATATATATATGTATGTATGTATGTATGTATGTATGTGTGTGTGTGTGTGTGTGTACATATATATATAAATATATATTTCACAATTTTCTTTGGGGTACAGAACTTTATTATGGAAATAAAAAAGGTAAGACCAACTTTACCCTTCATGATAAAAAAAAACCTTTAAAAACCAACTAACCGACCGGTTTCGCCCTCACTCAACACAACTGGAATCGAGGGAATACATATCACAATATAAAATATAATGTGCATTATTAAAGGAAAAACAATATAGATTGAATTAACGTCAAGTCCTGAAAGACACTCCCTCTGTTTACAGAGGGAGGACTGTTTGTACCGGACATAAATGTAAAAGTAAGCGAACACTACTGAAGATGATAAAAGAGCCAGTGTGAAATTGACGGCACTTCATAAAAATTTCAAACTATGTGAAGATGGACTTTTATGTTTTTTAATTTATTATTATTATTATTATTAATATATATATATATATATATATATATATATATATATATATATATATATATATATATATATATATATGTATGTATATATATATATATTGTGTGTGTGTATTTTGGAAGCAATCTCTCTTTTATACCAGTTTCATTAAAAACGTCCCATATGCCACTGCGGTTAAGTTTTTAATTAATTTTGTTGCATTCGTACAAGCGATGTTTTTTTTCTGAACATAGAGTGTCTAAAGACTGTCTAATTTATTAGTCATTATAAAGGATACTTTTGTAATAATGTAATTTTTTTTAATATGTATATATAGGGATGAGATTGTTTTTTAATTCCGAACACGGTGAGCACGCCGTGATCGTGTTCATAATTGATATTATCGAAAGTTGACTTCTTTTTTTTTATTATAACCCTTCCATTATTTTTAACCGTTTTTACATGCAGATGAATCTATTATGTTCGTATTTTCACGCAAGTATGTTGCGGACACTTTCCAATCTCTGTCTGTGTACCAATGTTGCCTTTTAGTTTGTTTAATTTTATTTTTGAATTTCCCTCTCTCTACATGTATCGACTCTGAATTGTTTTGTGTTTGTGGGCATATGTCTGTTTGGGTGGAGTCGAACGAAGCTCGCCCCCACAATAGTTTCATCCGGAATGTTCGAGAAGGGATTTCTCGTTTGTTGAAACCTATAGAAACAAACCAAGACGCAGCGTGACGAAAACAATAATCGCGTCATTTCGCACAAAAGCGGAAAACCACGCTCTTCTAAAAGCCCTTACAAAAGGTCAACAACTGTACGCACGTTCGCGTAAAGTCACGTTCGCATACGTGATTTTATGTACTTGTATGAACATCCGGGCGTCTGTTGTTTAAAACACTCGGCACGCAGATATAGCTATTAAATTTCATTCGTGAAGGGGTGTCCTACTGGGGCTTTGTACCAGATTACTCCAATTTTCTCTCGCTCTCCCCACAATGTTTCCCTCTTATCCACGGTTTCTCATTTGGAAGTTTGGGTTATCCGCGGCCAACCACTGAAATAAACATTATCTTTTATCATTTCACCGCAAGCGAAGCTGTAATGGCAATAGTACGCAGGAGTGGGGGTTACAGAGAGTGAAAGAGAAGAAATAGGGACGATTGATGAGAGAAGAAAGGATGAAAGGGGTTCAAGGAGACAGAAGATGGCGATTGACGTTGCATTTCAATTTTTGAAGATTGTAGTTATTAGGGAAGCAAGGAAACGGAAGAGAGTTCCACAGGTGGGAAGTGCACGAAAAGAAACTATTGACGTAGAAGAGGTGGCTGCAATTAGCCTTTTCAACAGAAAAATGGTGGGACCTATTTGCTAATCAAGTAGCACATTTACATTCATGCAGCTGAAGCACTAATGAAAAAAGTTCATCAGAACAACAGCGATGAAAATATTTGTAGAAATGACAGAGGGAAGTCGCGTCACGTCGGTGCGAAAGTGACTGAAGTCGAGATGTTTGGTCAGGATCGATTACATTGCAGATCCTTCTTTGTATGTTGTCAAGAATCTCTAGATGTACAGCAGGAGCAGCAGAACAGATGTGGCAACAGTATTCAATGCGCGGACGAATGGTAGATTTGTAATTGTGCAAGATGGGTTCTGACGAGAAACATTTTCTGGCACGACACAGTAACTCAACTTTCCTTGCAGTATATGCAGCTATTGATCCGATGTAAGCGCTCCACTTCAAATAAATGGAAAACTTCAGGCGAAGAAGGAGTAGGCTGTTTGATAAATTCTAACTTAATATAGCGTCAAAATCGCAAGAGAAATCATGCTGGCAATGTGGATATTACCAAAAAGAGGTCGTAAAAGGGCTTCCTTTAAGTGAAAAGGTGAAAGTTCTCGCCTGCAATAAGAAGGAATTGTTTTCCGGTCCAGATGTCTTAGCAAATCCAGGAAAGGATTCCATCTTATTGCGGTAAAAACAAATCTAACCGTCATAAATTTTATTACAATATATTATTATAAGCGTTCTATTTTATTATTAGTTATTACTGTTAATCTTTTATAGTTTCAAATTTATAAATTAAAATTTATCATGGGTATGCAGGTATATAAAAAATGTAAATAGGATTTAATACTGTCTACGATTTCAGGTATCCGCTAAGAATTTCAACACACACACACACACACACACACACACACACACATATATATATATATATATATATATATATATATATACATATATAATAATCAGCACTGTAATATATATATATATATATATATATATATATATATATATATATATATATATATACAAGGTAACCAAAAAAGTTCTGTCCGTTTTTAAAGGAAAAAAAGAAAACGCTTCACAGTATGTGTAACTTATATTTAGTCTTCGAAGTAATCGCCATCGGCATCCAGCACCTTCTGCCAACGTGTCTCCAGCTGCTCACTGCCCTTGCGGTAGAACTCGGGGCGGTTTGATGCAAAGAAGTCCGTGAGGGCTTTGCGCAAGTCTGCTTCATTGGTGAAGGATTTCCCACGAAGATGATTATCTAGGGAGTGGAAGAGGTGGTAATCGGATGGTGCAAGGTCAGGTGAACAAGGTGGATGGCACAAAGTCTCCCACCCATGTTGCTGTATGGTATCATTGACCATTCGTGCAACATGCGGCCTGGCGTTGTCATGGAGGAAAAGCACACCTTTGCGATTCACCAGTGCTGGCTCCTTCTGGCGCAATGCTTGTTGCACACGTTTCAATTGCTACGAGTATAGGTCTCCAGTGACCGTTTGGCCTGTTGGTAGCAGTTCATAATGAACCACTTAACGACCTGTCCACCAGACACAAAGCATAATCTTGCGTGGGTGCATAGGCGGTCTTGTGATGTGAGGGACAACATCCTGAGGAGACAACCAATATCTGGAACGCTTGGGAGTTTCGTACAGAACCCACTTTTCATCACTGGTAAGCACTCGATTGAATAAGGATGCGGTACGGAGGCAAGAAAGGAGCAATACGCAGGCTGCCACTCGTTGTCCCTTGTGGACCTCCAACAGCGTTTGCGGAACCCACTTGCTCAGTTTGTACGTCTTACCTAGGCGGTGCAGATGAAGTCTAAAACGTTGAAATGTCTTGCAAGTTCACCACACGTTAGACTACTGTCCTCTTCAATGGCCGCCTTCAGGACTCCGTCATTCAAGACCTGTGGTCGTCCGCTGCGAGGCTCATCATGGAGAGACAAATCTCCCGACTTGAATTTTCGAAAACAACGCCTTGCAGTACGTTCATCCACAGCACTATCCCCAAACGCTTGACATATGCGGCGACTTGATGCATCTGCTGATAAGTCCCCCAAAAAGGACGAAACGGCCTTCCAGTGCTTTCTGCATTCTGTTGAGGATTCGTCAAGACTCGATGACTTAATTATGATTTTAGCGAATATACATAATATCCAACGTCGACAGCGCGACTTGGTGCTTCTTGTAATCTACAAGTATATATTTTTATTTTTGATAGGATCATGCGTATTGTGTTTTGTCTCGCCTATTTATATCTTCTTGTCAGTTGTGCATTATGGGCAACGAGGCATATTGAATTATCCTAGTGGTTATTGGGTTGGTGGTAACTCTTATGTTTCAAATTATTCTAGAGGCAATCTATTTCCCTCTCCGAGTGTGAGTTCAATACCCGGTTAAGGCAGTGGAGAACTCGAAGAGGGGAATTAATAGGAGATAACTGATAACTGACATCCATTAAACATGACACGTGGAACTAGAACAGTCTACCCCAGTGAGCGAAATAAAGGGTTCAGTTCGACATTCCAACCACCTGAAGAAGCGTACAACGGCCGAAACGTTGTAATAAATATGGCGACAAAGATGAGGACAATAGTCCGAATAATGTAAATAGTGTACATAATACCTCATCTCAGAAATATAGACAGAAACTAAACCAAACCAATTTCATTATTGATTACTTATTTGTTGTTGATTATTATTATTTTTATAATTACATTTACCTGCGTCTCTTCGTAGTTTGTTTATTTGTTTATTGTTTACTTAATTTGTTTATTTAGATCTTTTGCTTATTTTATTATTTTCTAGAGTTGGTTATCTTATCCTGTGACAAATCTCAAACATTCTTTCACTACCGTTTCCATCCAGTGTGCTAATTTCTAGTATTCACTGCCAAATAGGAGGGCTGACGAAATTTTCCTGTTTCTTAATACTTTGCTTAGCTTTAACATGTTTCCTAATTCTTTGCATAGAAAAATGCTCAGCATTCCAAAGAAACCAAAAAGCGAAAACGAAAGCAAAAAATCAAAGCAAAAAAAATAATAATGTAAAAACAGTATCCCATTTAGACCTCTAATATTACTAAAATTGTTACGAATAGCAAGGAAAGTGCTGAAATACTGAGGCAAATACTGAGAAAATCTTTTGTCACTTGACCGCCCACTGAGCTACTGATGAAAGATTTGTTGAAAATTATGTAAATCTGTACATTAAATCATTTCACACGCACACAGACATATGGATAGACTCATCAAACCTTCATGTGTACACTTCCATCTCATTTATCCGATTCATCCAAAGGTAAAGAGCAGATTTAATTTGAAACCATAATCAGATATTGACACGGGTAAAACAGTCAATTTGATTGGTTCGCATCATCACAATCTGGATTATGCATTATTTTCTGCCAATCAAACCAGTTTTATTTACTTGTACGTGTTCTGACTCAAATGTATATAAATAGTAAACAAAAACAACAACTAAAAACAAAACCACCCCAAAACACATATACAAGTTGCGATGGATAAATTGTCGTCCAAATCACGCAATAATGAAAATAACACTGACATCTCATTTTAACAGATGTATTTACCAAAATTAACCTGAAATACTAAAGAGTAAATGTATTCAATAAAATCGCCATTGCCTTAAATCACGGCCTCCAGACGACTTCGGAATCTCTTGCAACTCTTCTGGACGGTCTCCTTGTTTAAATTGGTGAATGCTGCCATAATCCTTGCCTTCAGTTCATATATATATATATATATATATATATATATATATATATATATATATATATAAATATAAAAGTGAACATAGAAGTCAACACATAGAGGCGACAGTCTGTTTCATGCTAGATGCAATCATCGGGTCATATATATATATGGAGAGAGAGAGAGAGAGAGGGGGGAAGAGAGGGAGAGAGGGTGGGGAGAAAGACAGTGTGAATATAGGAATCAACATTGTATGACTGTCTGCTTGATCTGAATATCGCCTTTGAAGCGGGAAACTAGCAGTCATCAGGCAGTGTTGATTCTTGTGTATATAGCTATGTACGCTCTATCTCCGATATTACTCACTTTTTCTTTATAAATTTAGAAAATTTTAAACAACACACACACACACACACACACACACACACATATATATAAAAGCATTTACCAAACAGCCCCTGTCGAATTTAACAAGCTTGGTATATATATATATATATTTGTGTGTGTGTGTGCGTGCGCGTGTGTGTGCGCGCGCGTGTGTGTGTTAATGAATATGCGTATAATCCCTCACACGTAGCACGACTTCATGGACAAGGTAATCTTTAGATTGATTTCAATTTTCATAAAATAAACTGGTTAACACAATGCACTGCTCTGTGAAAACATTTCTGGCAATTAAAGAATGATGGCAATACACCACTTATTAGGTGGGATATTGTAGCAAAATAGAAATCTTATAATGGGAAAAGGCGATAGATGTCATTTATGTCCTGAAGAAATATTAATTATCGTTACACACTTAAATCAACCTACATTATTAAACAAGAGAATTGAATTGATGGTTACATGAAGGCATAAATATAAATTCCTGTTGAAATACGTTGATCCAGATTAATTTTTAATGTAAATTATAAACTCTCTCCTTTTTAGGTTTGTCTGTTTTTTGTTTTGTTTTTTTAACAAAAATTTTATAAAAGAAATGTAAAAAATCTCCATTTTTGCTTAATATAAAATTAATATTAACAATTTCCATATATATAAAATAAAGAAAAATCTCGTCTATTTTAAATGCAAATTATACTTACAAAAATTCTGTAATCCCCATATAATACATAGACTGTACCAACATTGCGTCAACCAGATATAAATTACGTAACGGTCAGTCTATACTCAGCACCTGAACATTGCGTTATGCACGAAACTCCGAGCCGTGCTACCTGTGAGGGATAATATGTATATTTATTAATATATACGCAATAACTCTGTTATATTACACCGAGCACTGTTTTATTAACACCAGCATCAGATGTCTGGATTTATCAAATAGAACGCCTGCAATGTACGAAGAGTTGGCGAAATCTAAGAATCTAAAAGCCCGTATCTACGAACTTAAGAGAGTCTTACGTTGGGACAACCCTTTAAACCCGCTCGTAATAGAGAGAAACAAAACAGGCCATAAGTACCCTAATTAGAAAAGAACATAATTCTTTACGCAGGAAATACTTCGAGGGGATTCTTTTAAATAACTTACCATTTCTAAACACATATCAAACACACTTTATTATGTCACCAACTTTTATAAAATCCATACTTAAATAATCTAATCTAGGATATGTCTACCTGCTACCATAACTGCTCTTAACTTAAATTCTTTCAACCTCATACAACACGTTCGTCCTGGGTAAGACAATAAACTACATCCAACAGCAAGGCCTCTGATCAGGAGGTTTTGAGGAGCGTGGAACCACCTCTTAATTGCTGATGTTCCCAGGTCCACCCTGACCCGGGGTGGTAGCACCTGTTAGGGTCCCAGCTATGGGAAAATAGTGAAATCCCAAGGTGTGTTCGCTTCCTGGGTATGACGATAAACTGCATCCGCGTCCTGGGTATGACGATAAACTGCATCCGCGTCCTGGGTATGACGATAAACTGCATCCGCGTCCTGGGAATGACGATAAACTGCATCCGCATCCTGGGTATGACGATAAACTACGTCCAACCAAAAGGCCGTCGATCCGATCAATCGGCTGGTCATGTCATGCCCCATCACATCTAACCCATCCCAAAACAACTACAACTTACAATTAACTTTCCCTCCCAAACCCTACACTAAATATACTAACACCTTACCCCTAAAATGTGATGGGAAACAATGATGTTGCCAGCTATACGTTTTTTGAAACGATGATGTTGCCAGCTATACGTTTTTGAAACAATGATGTTGCCAGGGATACATTTTTTGAAACAATGATGTTGCCAGGGATACATTTTTTTGAAACAATGATGTTGCCAACTATACGTTTTTGAAACAATGATGTTGCCAACTATACGTTTTTGAAACAATGATGTTGCCAGGGATACATTTTTTTATGAAACAATGATGTTGCCAACTATACGTTTTTGGAACAATGATGTTGCCAGCTATGCGTTTTGGAAACAATGATGTTGCCAGCTATATGTTTTTGATATATCTAGTAAATACTGGATCTGGCATTAAATAACCCATAGTCGTTGATATGCCATAAAACCCCAAACAAACAAACAAAAATCACACAACACGTCTCCAAATCAACATACGGACGGTCACCAAACATGGATAAAAATGTGAGCTAGAGGCACACGCACAACGAATATACTTCATCATCCGAATCCCGCGCAGACAAACTAGAATTATGATACACATAAACACATGAATAATATGTATGGACGCTGCTTGACAAGACAGGTTCATATGTGGTCTGCTTAACCAATGAAAACTAGACAACACAAAAATTAAAAATATTATAATCATTCTCGTATAGATCCCATATTCATTCTCTGTTGAAGCTTTAATAAAAGCGAAACATGTCAGATTTATGCACATTTCCTTTTTGTTCCTTATCCTGTTATATATATATATATATATATATATATATATATATATATATATATATATATATATCCAAGTTAAGTCGTCTGAAGATCCCGGGATCGTGAAACTTGTGTTACGACTAGAGCTATCCTTTCATAGGATTTAACGTTGTTAAGCTTTTTTTTGCTTGGTCTAGGCAATCTAGGATTCGAGAACTTTAGTGAGTAAGTAAGTTTGCCTTTCGGCCTTTTTCTTTTATTCTTTTCAGTATAGTTTTTATTCGAGACTGTATTTAGTTAAGAGTTTTAGGTTTCGGCAAGTTGTCTGTTGGTTTCTTTGTTTTTCTTATATATATATATATATATATATATATATATATATATGTTTCAACGTCAAAAAATGAAAACCTTTTTTTAAAACGTCTTATAAGGTGGGGAATCACGATGTTACTAAAAACTTTTATTCAGAAATACAGTTATCGAAGCAAATATCACCCACTTCAGTCCTTTGGAAATTTTCATAAAAGGTGTTCTAGAATTTACATTTGGAGATGGAAGGGAATCTAAGCCATTAGTAATTGTGGGCGAAAAAAAAGAAGGGAAAAGGAAAATGTGAAAAGGAAAAGAAAAAAGGGGGAAAAAAGAAAACAGAAAAGAAGAAGAAAGTGGTCATGAGAAGAGGAGGAGGTAATAAGCGCTAAGAAGAGATAAATCTGGCCATGGAATTTCGTTAGAATGTAAAATTTGAACTCCTAGGTTGGTTAGGTCGATGCTTCAAGTGAAAATAATTTGTGGTCAGAGACAGTTAAAGTGTAGATTAAAATATTAGTTATCTTTTTAAGCCTTCGTATTATTTTAGTGATAAATCGTTGTCAAGGGAAAAATAATTCGAGTAATATAATTTTTAATTTTTTAGGGACAAATAGGTGGTGAAATCGATATAGAAATGAAAAGTATAAAAAGTAATATATATATATATATATGTGTGTGTGTGTGTGTGTGTGTGTGTTTGTGAATGTATGTCGTCTGTGGCTTCAGTTATTCTCTACTGTCAATTTGAGGCTCGTGCAATTCAAAATTAATGCTGTAATTTAGATTTTTTATAGTCAGAATTTTTGAACTTTTTGGTAGCGTCACGATTAAAGTGAGTGAAACGACACTTTATTTTCACTACCGATTGAACTCTTCATTTTTGACGACCAGAAGTTGTTAGTCTGGTGTTGGGAGAAGACAAGATGACTGCTCACTCGGGTGTCACGTGGTATAAAGCAGGCCGTCAATATGGCGACCGGTCGTTGCCTTAAGTAAAGGAGATCAAATCTGTGGCAAAGTGCGTTTATGCCATTTAACTCTGTTTGATGTACTGGCAAAAAGCCAGGTTTTAAAGGCGCCAAAGCTGGGGACACTAACACCTCCGCTCAATCAAAATTGACAGATTGCATCACTACTGGCAGCTTCAATCTAATCTTCTGTATACAGTATGCTTCGTGTATAGGTCGACTCCACTTTCTGAGATCAGTCCAACAGTCAATGGTGATAAAAACTACAGGGATAACATTGCTTCAACTAAAATAATTAATAAATTAAATTTTATTATGATATTTTGAATCAAAATCTTGCCAGTTTTATAATAATATAACATAATCCTATAATTTTCTTTCTTCCTTTCTTAGTTCCTTAGCATGTACGTTTTATTTTATTCGGTCGAGCTATCTCGGACTTTCATGAGTCTATCAAGCCAATCATCTTTGCTTTTTGTGTGTCATGTCCTTTCAGGACGTAGGTGATCATGGCTCTCTACCTCCCTCTATCCCTTGCAGCTCTTAACAAGCTCCTTCCCTCTGCTACCTCCCCAGACCACGTTTTGTCAACCAATTGCTCAAGCCCGCCAGGTATGTCATGCGTTGTTTTCCCTTGTCTCTCTTTCTGTCTATTCGACACGTGAGTATCAGATTCTCCGGGCCCTCCTTCCTCATTATGTGTTCCAGACGGTTCTGTATTAAGATTAGAAGGTCATTAGGGTGGAATTGTGAGTTATAACAAATCTGCTCAATGTAGATGGTTGCTGGACGATCAACTTATCTTGTGTCATGGCTAGATGTCTAGAGCAGTAGATCACTCACAAGTTCTTGTTTTGCCCACCTGCAAAGTGTCCTGTAAAGAGCATTCTGCGGTCAGATAAGATTGTAGGAATATCAGGGATGGGTCCATAGAGCTTTGATTTAGTTTGATGTTGTCTTCAAGAGATGTTAAGTATAGATCTCAGCATCCGAGTGTAGGTTCCATCAAGCTTAGGCTGTAGGATTTTAGCTAATGTCCAAACAGTGGCACCATTGATTAACAGTGCCTCTACAGTGGCTTGAATCTCAGGTGGTCTGGTAGATCAGATTTCCAGATTACAGCCATCTTATTCAAGGCTGTCCCGGTTTTAGTTATGCGAACTTTCACATCCTTTTCAGTAGAATTTATTTTACTTCTTAGATATGTAAAATATTCGACAAATTTTATTGATTCACGTGAGACAGTTGTGTATTGAGCTTTGTTGATTGAAGCCTATCAATTCAATTTTAGAGGCATTGACATAGAGTTCAACATCGTTGGCAGTATTTTCTAGATGATGTAGGAGAACTGTGGCATTGGTAACGGTGTCAACAGGGATAGTTTGGTCATCTGCATAGTCAATATCTGTCAACTTTCTTGCAGGATATCGATTTGAAAGTCTTGGTGATAAAGTAAAAACTAGATGATGATGTTTGACGAGGGTAATTCTTAATACATAGTCAAGAGTGATAACAAAGAGAAAAAAAGTGCAAGGGTGTCATCCTGAAGAACCTCTTTTTGATGTCGAAGCTAGTCTCTTCGTCTGGGGATATAACCAAACATATGGTATTTTTGTATAACATCCTTATGACAGTTATTGTCTGGGGGGGGGGGGGGTCGTATGCCAGAAAGACAGTGGGATGCCATGCAACCGCGGTGGCAAAGTAACTGAAGTCGAGATGCCAGGTCAGGAGAGATAACATTGCAGACCCGTTTTTGGAACTTGCGGAGGATCTCGAGATATATAGCAGGGACACACGATCAAATATGCCAGCAATATTCAATTGTAATATAATAGTGTCATAATATTATATTATTATAATATATTAATTCTAATATATAATATTATTATAATAATCCCTAATATTGCAATAACCGTATAATAAGAGAAATCGTATAATAATATAGCATTAGAAATGTTAGTATAAAATATAGCAGTACAATAATAGCATAATTATATAATTAATATCATAAAATGTTAATTGTAATATAATAATATCATAATAAATGTAAAAAAATACTATAATATAATAGTGTGAAATTGAAATATAATAATATCATAATAAATGTAAAAAAAATACTATAATATAATAGTGTGAAATTGAAATATAATAATATCATAATAAATGTAAAAAAAATACTATAATATAATAGTGTGAAATTGAAATATAATAATATCATAATAAATGAAAAAAAATACTATAATATAATAGTGTGAAATTGAAATATAATAATATCATAATAAATGTAAAAAAAATACTATAATATAATAGTGTGAAATTGAAATATAATAATATCATAATAAATGTAAAAAAAAATACTATAATATAATAGTGTGAAATTGAAATATAATAATATCATAATAAATGTAAAAAAATACTATAATATAATAGTGTGAAATAGAAATATAATAATATCATAATAAATGTAAAAAAATACTATAATATAATAGTGTGAAATTGAAATATAATAATATCATAATAAATGTAAAAAAAATACTATAATATAATAGTGTGAAATTGAAATATAATAATATCATAATAAATGTAAAAAAATACTATAATATAATAGTGTGAAATTGAAATATAATAATATCATAATAAATGTAAAAAAATACTATAATATAATAGTGTGAAATTGAAATATAATAATATCATAATAAATGTAAAAAAAATACTATAATATAATAGTGTGAAATTGAAATATAATAATATCATAATAAATGTAAAAAAAATACTATAATATAATAGTGTGAAATTGAAATATAATAATATCATAATAAATGTAAAAAAAATACTATAATATAATAGTGTGAAATTGAAATATAATAATATCATAATAAATGTAAAAAAAATACTATAATATAATAGTGTGAAATTGAAATATAATAATATCATAATAAATGTAAAAAAATACTATAATATAATAGTGTGAAATTGAAATATAATAATATCATAATAAATGTAAAAAAATACTATAATATAATAGTGTGAAATTGAAATATAATAATATCATAATAAATGTAAAAAATACTATAATATAATAGTGTGAAATTGAAATATAATAATATCATAATAAATGTAAAAAAATACTATAATATAATAGTGTGAAATTGAAATATAATAATATCATAATAAATGTAAAAAAATACTATAATATAATAGTGTGAAATTGAAATATAATAATATCATAATAAATGTAAAAAAAATACTATAATATAATAGTGTGAAATTGAAATATAATAATATCATAATAAATGTAAAAAAAATACTATAATATAATAGTGTGAAATTGAAATATAATAATATCATAATAAATGTAAAAAAAAATACTATAATATAATAGTGTGAAATTGAAATATAATAATATCATAATAAATGTAAAAAAAATACTATAATATAATAGTGTGAAATTGAAATATAATAATATCATAATAAATGTAAAAAAAATACTATAATATAATAGTGTGAAATTGAAATATAATAATATCATAATAAATGTAAAAAAATACTATAATATAATAGTGTGAAATTGAAATATAATAATATCATAATAAATGTAAAAAAAAATACTATAATATAATAGTGTGAAATTGAAATATAATAATATCATAATAAATGTAAAAAAATACTATAATATAATAGTGTGAAATTGAAATATAATAATATCATAATAAATGTAAAAAAATACTATAATATAATAGTGTGAAATTGAAATATAATAACACAAGAATTTTTTACACGCTGACGCGTGATGAAATCCTTACAATCTTCACGCAAACATTTTTGTCAAGTATTACAAACTCTCAGCAGTTATGTGCCATGCGTGATACAAGCTTAGGCGATCATGTATCTTTCGATACATGACTGACGAGGCACATTTTTCCCCGCAGTAGATTGCCATTTCTTTCTGCGCTAGACAGGTTGTCATCCAAAGCTATAGAACCAGGTCTGTCTGAACTGCTATTTACCCATAGCTGGGGAGAGAAGGAAATACATAGCTTGCCCGAGGATATTAGCACGTAAGTGAATGCAATGGATTCGACTGGAATTCGAACCCGGATTTTCGATTCTTCAATCCGAGCCGCTATCCTTTAATGGCGCAAATCACTCGATGAAATTTGAATAAGCTGATTTCTTCGGAAAAATTACTTTGACAAAACCCCTACTTTGCGGTTTTAACGCACACAAGTAAAACCAATTGTACTTTGTGTCCCCTTACCGGTTTGCACTTCTCTCCAAAATTTGGTTTGAATCAGTCAATGCATTTATTTTAGATGTTGTGACGGACGGACGGAAGTCATAGAATTTTATATATAGATAATAAAATAATGATATAATAAAATAATATAACATAATAGAAATATAATAGTATAAAAGGAAGGACAATGGAAAACAGTGCAAATTGCAATGGGAAACCACTCCATTATTTTTCCAAGAAGTCATGGCAATTCACAGATAATGCAGAAAAAGAACATGTGGAGAGCCATGATCGTCTACGTCCCGAAGGGATATGGCGCAAGAGATAATGTCAAGTATAGGCTCAAAGCAAGACAAGTTACCTTTATTATCACCAGTACGTTCATGTACTTTTAAAAATTTGAAATATCTATCTTCGTCGTTGTCAACGTGATTTTCCTATGCACATTTTCCCGCCATATTGCAATCTGTCGTTCCCCCTTTCAAAAAAAAAAAGGTTCAATGTATAGAATTGTGTCTTGCTGAAAGATCAATATTCTCACCGTTAGAATCTGCCACGGTCCTCATTCTCGTTTCCCGCAATGAAACTCTAAAATCTACCCTCCAGGTGAGGAATTCTATCCTGAGTTGAGAAACCCTGCTGTGTCTTACAGTTCAGTTCAAAGTGAATGCTCTAAAATTATGCGCTTGTGTGTCAGACTAGGCAGACTTAGTAGATTCCAGTTTATATTTTGAATAATACTAATTCAAAATCTAAAATATCTAACGCAAGCAGAAAAAAAGAAACAGGTTTTTTTCCCGCCTCTTTCCCCAAATGCAAAACATGGAATAAATATGTCTAATGTAACTTTATTCACTCCTTGCTTTTTTGTGTCGCTTTTTATACCTTACCAGCCAGAACTGAAAATACGTTTTTTTTTTCATGACTGTATAAAATGTTAATTCTGCATCTGCTCGTATTAATAAAATTCTACTGATTTGACAACAATATGAAAGAGGACGTCTCATAACTATTTCCAGTGATGCATGCGCAAATATACCCATTGTTGTGGGGAATGACATGAGTAGAACTCTTTTTTGTCGAGTTGTTTGCGAACATAAAGTGGAAAGGAAATGAAATTATTTGGTGCTTGCAATACTCTTGACTGCGATTAGGGTTATCGACTTTTTACAATATGGCGGAAAGAAAGAAAAAGAAAAGAAAGAAAGAACGAAAGAAAGAAAGGATAAAAAAAATATGCACACTGAATTTTAAGGAATTGTAGATATTTTTATGCTGTAAATCGCATTTGCTTTTGCGCACAATGACATGGACACATACAGCTCCACAACATCTACACATGACTGAAGATGTGTGTCCTTCATGTAGAAGTAACAGTGTCATCCCTTTCTCTTGGAAAAAAAAGTGGCGTAAATATTAAACAGGAGTACACGATTGCACGCACACAAAGTTCCTTTTTTTTTATTTACTCACACACACAAACACACACACACACACACACACACACACACACACACACACACACACACACACACATAATTTCATTATGTCAGCCCTTTTCTTAGTCCACTATAAATCCAAGACTTTCCCTGACTTCTCTGAGACATATATAGTGATTAATATCTCTATACTCTGGCGTGCTAAAAGTCATCGGTTACTAGTATGTAAAGGTAATGGTAGGTGATACCACCGTAATTTGATATCTTAGTAACACCCAGATAAACATGACCTGACATCCGGCGAGTAAGTGTCAACACTGTCTGGGCTTCTCATAGCAAGGCGACGTGAATTATAAGAGTTCGAACAAGGCGCATGATAGCGGATGCCAGACGAAATAGGACATTAAATTTTCTGAAATTGGGAGAATATTTCACGTACCTCAATCTACGGTGTCGTGTATGTACAGAGATTGTCTGATAGAAAGCATTACTGCCTACCATGAACAGTGTAGTGGCCGACCACGGGTCTTTAATGATCACGACCACAAGCGCCTGACAAGAAGTACTTTTTGTAATAATCAATCGGCACAGGCTCAAATCACATCTCCATTCAATGCAGGAAGTACCAGTCGCATATCCAACAGGTCAGTTCAAATGTTCTTCAACTTCCATGAGATATTAGAGCAGAAGACCCACCAGGGTGCCCCTGTTAATACCACGATATCAGCCACAGAGCCTCATATGAGATCGTGACGTTGCTAATTGTACCTTTGTGTGATTTCAACGTTTGGGATGGTTCAGTGAGTCAGGGTTTCAGTTATTTGTGGTACGCGATAGCGTTCTGGTGTAGACTCCCATCAAGCCATAGATCACAGTTGTCAACAAGAACTGTGTAGGCTGGTGGTGGTTGAATAATGATTTGGCTAGTGTGGTATCAATTAGGAACCACTGCTGCAGCTAAACATTTTATTGACCAGTGATATATATGATGTATGTATTTGCATCCATTCACAGACTCCATATACCCTAAAAACAATTACCGTATCTGACGGCATATAAGACGCACCCCAATTTCAGCAGGGAAAATCAAGAAAAAATAGCAATTAGCAAAATTAGTAAAATTATTAGTAAATGGTACAGCCTAGGATATATTTATGAGGCAAGCCATGATTTCAATTAAACGAAAAATAATAGGAAAAAAGAAGACGAGCCTATAAATTTTTTTTTATATCCAAAGGTAAGAAAACAGGATAAAAAGCAATCAATTATTACAATTGAACAAAATATTACAGTTACCATTAGCATTTTATTCATATTCAAATCCATAAAATTCGTCGCCTTCGTTATCAACATTCTGATACTCATTTTCAGTACTACTATCATAGTCGTAAAATAATGAGTCATTTTCCGTTCCAATGACAGCATTGCTAATGCCACACTTTTTAAAAGATTTCAAAACAATTTCTGGTCTAATATTATCCCAAGCTTGCGTCACACATTCACAGATTTGTGCAATGCTGGGTCTTTTTATTTTCCCTGTAAGTGTAAGGTCGTGATCAGGCATTGCTATCTACTTGTTCCATTGCTCCTTCATGTTTAAGTCTAAGCTAATAGGAGTTGCCATGTAGCTAATTTCGGCCGACTATCGCGAATTTTAAACCTACATATGGCATATAAGACGCAAGGGAATTTTAAATGATATTTTTAATAAAAAATAATTCGCTTTATTTGCCGTCAAATATCTTTTAAAAAGAAGAAAAAAGATGACGATTGACGTTGCATTTCAATTTTTGTAGTTATCAGGGAAGCAAGAAATCTGAAAGGAGTTCCACAGGTGGGAAGTACGAGAAAAGAAAATATTAGGGTAGAAGTGGCGACTGCATCTAACTAATTCAACAGTAAAATTGTGAGACCTATTTGCCAATCTAGTCGCATGCTTAAATTCATGTAGTCGGGGCACCAGGAGAAAAAGCGCATCAGAGCTGATGCCATGGAAATATTTGTAGAAAAGGCAAAGGGAAGTCACATCACGTTTATAGTAATAAAAATAATGTAGAATATAAAGAAATCCTTCCAAAATTTACACACAAATATGTATATAGAGATATAGGGTTAGGTAAATGAAATAACTAGACATTATCAACAGTATACGCGCGTGCTGGCGTGCATACGTTGGTAAGCAAATAAATAATTACCAAATTTAGCCAAGAGGTGTAGGCATAATAGTGCTCAATGTGACTAGACAGAGCTAGGAAATATATATTAATAAATACACATGTACCTACGTTTGGTGTGCGACTTAAATTTCGTTGGTTACCCAACTCGTCTGGAACAAGATATAGCTTATTGTTTCAATACTTTACCCAATCGCTTCACCGACTGACCCACAGAGGAGCGTTTCGGTTAGCAAGGTCGATTTTACTGTTTTTAAACTACAATTCTCCATGATTTCCTAGATTCCTGTCGGAGAAGGCATATATTCTATGAAAATTTCTCGGACATTCAGGCCGGTAAATGTCGTTAATACTGTTTATTATAAACAGAGGATTTACTTAAATATTTGTATCTATAAAAAGAACATATAAACATAACAAAATGTCTTAAAATAATTGTCGGACTTTGTCCATTTCATAATGTGTGACGTCATTTGTTTACATTTGGATACGCATCGAGCAGATATGAATGTACGAGAGAAAGTCATGGAGAATTGTAGTTTAAAAACAGTAAAATCGACCTTGCCAACCGAACGCTCTTCTGTGGCTCAATCGGTAAAGCACATCTGGCTATATGACGGTTCCGTATAGGATACAGGATCGATTCCTGTCGGCGGAGGCATATTTTCTATGAAAATTTCTCGGACATTCAAGCCGGTAAATGTCGTTAATACTGTTTATTATAAACAGAGCATTTACTTAAATATTTGTATTTATGAAAAGAACGTATAAACATAAAAAATATCTTAAAATAATTCTCGGACTTTGTCCATTTCATAATGTGTGACACACACACACACACACACACACACACACACATATATATATATATATATATATATATATATATATATATATATATGTATATATATATATATATGGGTAGTAATCTGTTGGTATAATCCAGGCGAGTCCTATTAACACAACATAGAATTTGAAATATGTTAAAACTGACTTACAAAAGAATTATTAAAACTAAATTGTGCAAGTTTCAGTTATTTAGTTTCAAACGATTATACCGTTGACAAAAGTAGACACATTAAAAACATCCCACTTTATCAAACAGTTTTGCATAAGCTACTAAACCTAGGTATGCTGCCTTTTGCATTTGTATTGCGCTTTCTGATGTCACAACTCAAATTTAACAAATTATTGTAGCAAGTTGGACTGTTCTGTAAATTTGCCTTTAAGTAGCAACCTCTTCGCCAGTGTCGAGACTATAATTTGTTTATTTTGTAAGATCATTAAAGTTAATAGACACAATTGTTTTACTGTTATTTACTCAATACAAGGCCCAAGAGTCACTCAAGGTAGAAGGTTACGAAATTAGATTGTTGTAGGAGCGTGCAAGGAGAGAACAAGAGGTATGAACAATGAGGATATGTAGAATAGATAACGGTTGATGCTTGACTTGAAGTGGTTAAAATTGTCGTGATCAGGGAAATGTGCTCTCGGGAGCCTGTACTACAATGTAGCAGTTTTGGGAGAAGCTGCCTGAGTACAACTTCCTCCTTACCAATGAAATAGGGATAGGGATGAGTCGAAAGTCGAATTGACCTGGCAGGTCCTAGCTGTGAAGGTTTGAACTGGTGGAACAAAGGAATGTAGTTCGGCAGAATATTTGCCATGAAGATTAGTGATAGAGTAGTGAGACGCTAGTAACGTTTCGTCTGTAGGGTGGAAAATAATTCATCACCCACAAGGCCGTGTAAACACTTGTGAAATCCGTCAAGCCTGAAAAGTGAAGATTGGGCAGCTCCAGCTTAAACATGGCACCAATACTCCATTTTTGGCTTTTGACTCTTTTAAGAGTCAGGTACTTTCTGGAATTGTACCAGGAACCGACCAATATCTTCAGCGTGTCAATTGCTGTTAATAATAGATGTTTAAAAGAACAATTTCTGTCCAAATATACTAAATTATCGTTATGCTTCAATTTAACGTTAATGTCATGTCCCTGAAAAGACCTAGTAGATCATGGCTCTCTACAGATTCCATTTCTTTATTATTGATGAATTTCTATGATATCTCGAGAAAGATAGTGAAGTGGTTTCCCGTTGTCTTTTTGGACAGTGTGGAATTTAGATTTTTCCTTTTCTTAGATTGGACGTTACATTCACTTACGCGCATTAGAAAAGGTATGATTCCATCTCTTCTTCCCAGGTATAGGTTAAATAGTAGAAATTGTATCTGGAAAAAAATCGTTGTTATTCTCAAAAAGTTGTTAATGCAATATTCACTCGCACCCCCCCCCCCCACAAAAAAACAGAGTTATTCTTACGATCCAAAATATGTTTCGTCTTTAAATAACTCAATAAAAGCTATTTAACCCATTTTGGGGGGCGAGAGGAGAAAAGACGGATTCGTGTTTACACAAGAAAAGGGCACGCAAAAGAATTTGAAATCGATTTGTCGATATCGCTTTCGGTGCCGATAATCTTTGCGCTACCAACATGTCCATATCTAAGAGCTAGTACTGTTGCTATTATTAGTCTGTCGTGTTTAACCAAGATGGCAGTTTCACTAAAGGAAACTTGTTTTTATGATGCAGATTATACAAAAAATATAGTAGCTAAAACAAAACGAAAATTATTCCTATCAGTTAGTCTTGAGTTCGGAGTAAAAGAATGTATCCCGTAAAAACAGTTATTTAAACTGAAGTTACTGACATTGTTTTGATTGTCTTGAACAATATTACGATCCTTAATTGGATACCAAGCTGAATTTGATTTTTGAGACATTTTGTGAGCATTGACAGTGCTTATTTTACGTAATTTACTGAATGTCACTATGTGTATATTTTGTTGCGGAAATTATCTAAATGGCTCCCATAATTCAATTTCCTATTTCCGCTTACCACCATGTTCTTCCATTTTTTCTTGTTAAGACTTTAGAAGTAATTTCTATGAACGCAGAGAATATTTTATATTTCTACATGAATAGATCCTGTCAAATTCTTCAGAAAACTGTCTTGCAAATTAGGACAGCGTACAAAGCCTCCCCTTTCGATCGCCCTTTGTATATATATATATATATATATATATATATATATATATATATAGACGCACTGGTATATATAATATGGGTGAATACACGTGAGCTTTTATTAATGTGAGTGTGTGCAAAGAAACTAAAAGTAATATCAGAAGCAAAGAAGTAAAAGAAAGGAAAAGAAGAAGAAAGAAGAAAAATGAAAAACAGGGAAAGAGGAGAAAAGAAAGAAAGAAAGAAAAAGAAAGAAAGAAAGAAAGAAAGAAAAGGAAAGAAAGAAAGAAAGGTGAGATGGTAAGCGAAAAACTAAAGGGAAGAGTAGGCGGAGAGAAAAACTGTTTTGTTTTTTACGGCTTATCAATCTTTTGCAGGTTATTTAAAGCCAGTAAATGTTTTCAGTTTGCAAGAACTCTTGGGGGATGATATTGATTGACTGATACAAGTGCTACTAATTGACTCGTAGCTGAAGCGAGAGAAGAAGTGGATTCCCTCGAGGGTATTTTCCGCGTAAGTGAATATAACGAACCCGACTGGAATTGGGACTCGACTATCCGAAATTCCAATTCGGAGCCGTTATCCATTATAACACGTGCACGTTCAAGCTTTCCAGCATCTGGTACTCGAAGCGGTGACCAGGCTCGACGTTGCTTAACTTCGGTGATCGTACGAGAACTGGTGTTTCAACGTGATATGACCGTAAGCCTAGGAAAGAAAATATAAAGAAGTAAAGGAAGAAAGAAAGAGTGATAAGTTTTTGAATAGGTGACATAAATGTCAGTATATTTGAATTTTTATTTTGAACGATATATATATATATATATATATATATATATATATATATATATATATATATATACTCTTTGAAATTATTCATACGGATTACCAAATAATATCATTAACTATATATATATATATATATATATATATTTTTGTCATCCACAGACAGACTGTTTCGCTGTTTCACAGCTCATCAGTGTGGCTAGACGTCCGGTTGCCTCTAGCTAGGATCGAAACCCGACTGAATTTGCGTCAGTCGGAACTTCTCCCACTAAGCCGTCAGCGCACGGTCAAGGATGAAGGTGAATTTTAGCGTGTTTATTTTTAGATTTAGATAAACACACAGTGACTGACAGTGACTCAATTCTGCTGAAGAGTCGTGCAATATTAGCTTAAATAGTCACTGTTTACAAATTCACACCTCAAACCAGAGAGCTCAACTGAAATTAATTTTTTCAGGAGCCAATATATATATATATATATATATATATATATATATATATATTAAGAAATATGCACAATATCTTACATTAATTGCACAACTCCGAATTTCATGGCGATGCAATTTTCAAATGCTGAAATTATTACATTTATTTTTATTTATACTTTTTATATAAATTATGTATATTTCTTAATATATATATATATATATTAAATAGCTCTGTTACTTAATATTGAGTACTGTTTCTTTCTTACACTATAGAGTATTTATACATATTTGTATACGATCACTAGTACACCTACCTATATTTAACCATTCGGTTACACACACACAAATATATATATATATATATATATATATATATATATATATATATATATATATATATATATATATATATATATATATATATATATATATATATGTGTGTGTGCAAATAAATGTTTAGTACCACACCATAATAAAATGTAATTTAACATTTCACGGTTAAAATCGAATAAATTAAATATCGCCTAAGGCGCCTTTCAACCGACACTTCGTCAGAAGTCAATATCAGAAGTTATATTTATTTTATTCGATTTTAATCGTTAAACAATTAAATTATGATTTCTATCTTAAAACTTGTTATACATATAAGAGTTAAGACGTTTTTTGTAACCCTATGTTCCTGTGTCATAAATCGATAAACGTTTGCTTAAAAGTAATGAAAATCTATTAATTTGTTTGTGTTCTTGAAAAAGTCGACCCCAAACCGAAAATTCGATTTTAACATATGCGCAAAAGGATAAAAATCAAAATATTTCAGAAACTGTATTTTTCAATTTGCTAAAGATGTAAATATTTATTATTGTAAAATACAATAATTGCGGCACATTGCCAAAAAAGTGGGGATTGGGGCGAGGTTGGTCATCATTAACTATCCTATACCTAGCTAATCCGATTCACGACCCATTCATTCATTAAAAATAACACATATTCCGAAAGAAAATATACTTCGCCTTTCACTTCTACAAATAACACAATACCCCGTACACAAAGGGAAGCTACAAAATAAACCCCATGATTTAAAAATTTCTTGTGTACAATATTTCCTTTGTACAAATGAAATGAAGGGGAGGGGTATGAATCCCAATTATAAACACAATATAACAAATGTAAAACAGAAAATAACGGATGTTATTGGGACACGTCCACTCCCACAAAAATAAGAGTTGCCACTGTATTCTGTCATCAGACAGAATCAAGAAACTAACTCTCTAACGGAATGGGAAGGATAAAATAAAGCGACCGAGACAGCGCAAAAGCGCGCGACTGCTTTCTGTTCACCTGTACCACAGCACTGGGGGAGCGATACAGGGGACTAATCCACTTGCAGAAGTCGGGTTTGAATCCGGCGGCCTGAAGGACAGCAGCCAGATACCGATGGTCGACCCTATCAAATGCCTTGGACTGATCGAAATTGATCAGCGCGGCTTGCTCGTCGTCTTTTACACCCTCTAGTATCGTGCGGATCAGATGCAGGTTGCTCTGAATTGTTCGGCCCTTCACAGCATAAGCCTGATCGGCTACAAACAGACTCTCGGCAACTGACTGCAAACGTTCCGTCAGGATCTTGGCCAAAATCTTTAACTCTATGTTTAGCAGAGTTATGGTTTTTTTGCCAATGATGTAATTGGACAGTACGCATTTAACAATTTATAGATATAGCATAACATACAAACTTACCAATAAACAAATCAATTTATAGTAGGTTCCATAAAGTTCTAGATGGGTCCAGGAAGTTCAAGAAGGTTCCAGAAAGTGCTAAAAGGCCCCAGAAAGTCATAATGTTATTATACTCTATTTGGGTGATATTTAAAAAAATAAACTGCATTAAACGTTTTTTCATTGTTTTTTAACAAAAATTTCATCGAATTATGATACAAGAAATCAATTATTTTACAAAATGTTGTAACCCTAATATATATATATATATATATATATATATATATATATGTGTGTGTGTGTGTGTGTGTGTGTGTGTGCTATTTATCAACCTCATTGCTGAAAATCGAGAACCATAGACAATTGTTACTGTTTTGAATTCAGAGTTGACAATCACGGATAGGGAGCTCAGTCTGCCCTGCTATTCAACTCATACCTATGGCGGAGGGGTGGAGAAGAGCTTCGGTTGGTTCTAAATCCGCTTCCAACCATTACTCAGAAGCTGGTTACCGAGCCACATCTCATCCACCTTGATCACAAAGACGAAACTTTACATGCGGCAGCGAGGGCCTCTGATCGGAAGACTGGAGGTTTTGAGGAGCGTGGAACCACCACTAAATTGCTGTTGCTCTCAGATCCACCCTAACCCGCTGTGGTAACACCAGTTAGTGTCCGAGATTTGGGCAAATAGTAAACCTCCAAACAAAAATCAACTATACATTTTTATAATAAAATGACCAACAATACATTTTTATAATAAAATGACCAACTATACATTTTTATAATAAAATGACCAACAATACATTTTTATAATAAAATGACCAACTATACATTTTTATAATAAAATGACCAACTATACATTTTTATAATAAAATGACCAACAATACATTTTTATAATAAAATGACCAACTATACATTTTTATAATAAAATGACAAACAATACATTTTTATAATAAAATGACCAACTATACATTTTTATAATAAAATGACGAACAAGACATTTTTATAATAAAATGACCAACTATACATTTTTATAATAAAATGACCAACAATACATTTTTATAATAAAATGACCAACTATACATTTTTATAATAAAATGACAAACAATACATTTTTATAATAAAATGACCAACTATACATTTTTATAATAAAATGACCAACAATACATTTTTATAATAAAATGACCAACAATACATTTTTATAATAAAATGACCAACTATACATTTTTATAATAAATTGACAAACAATACATCTTTATAGCGAAATGACAATCAATGCAACACTAACAAAATATAAAAAAACATTTTTATAGTAAAATTACCAACAATACATTTTATGATCTACAAAATATATATGTACCTTTACTGTGAAAGTTTAAAATTACGTACAAAATATCTGAAGTATAATATTACGTACAAACTATTTAGATTTCAGCATTAAATCACCCATACAGTTTGATATGCCGCCAGACAAAATCAACCAACCAACCAACACGAAAGAACTCTTTCATGAAATTAGTCCATATAATATTCTACAATTTCTGAAATCGAGCTGTATTCCAAAATATAACTTCAACAAAACTACAACATAAAGCATACACCCCCTCTAGTAATTACGTCCACACAAACATGTATATGCACAAAAGATGAGTATCATTTACCACATATTCAACTGTGAAAGCAGAATAACATATATCATATTTGTATTACTTCAAAGCTCCCAAAGAAATTTAATTTCGGCATGAAATAACCCATAAGGAGCTGATATGCCGTTAAAAAAAACAAATCAATCTTTATTTGAAATCGAACACCTACCTCTAGTTTTGAAGGAAAATTCATCATTAATATTTCCCTCGTGGTGTGCCCTTTCATATATAATATACAGATTGCTCCTTTTTTAATTATATATATTTATTATTTTTACCTCGTATTATTATAGAAGTATTGGGGGATCAAATAGAAGGATCCAGTGCTATATCTTTATTATCTTTAAACAATCGTCTTCTCTTAAGAGACCGATCATAACACAAAGACAAGCATAAATCAATAACCAATAGGAAAGAAAATTCAAATGAAACGTAATTTGTGACGAATCATTGATCTTTTATTACATGCAGACGTTTAGACTTAATCAAATGTTCCACCTACCAGCGAAAAATCCAATACACCGATGTAAGCATAATTTAGACTTGGTTACCAAGAGCAAAAATAAGCAATGAATAAATAAAATGAATAAATAATATATATCTTAACAAAATCTATTGTTGGTACAATTTTGGTGGGGTAATAACGCCATCGCGTCAAAGAACATTTCAGAATATACAAGAAGTTATTGGAATGTTGCGATTTCTGTGGCGAGATTAATAAACGCTGCCCGTAAATATATTTAAAAAAAATCAGCAATAAAAGAAAACCACAAAAAGAAAAAGTGACAAAAACCAAAAAGAAAGCGTACGCAAGAATTCGTGAACATTCGTCGATTTTAACACGCATGCGCATTGTGAACTTTCAGTCGCAAATAAGTGAAGCGTGTAATAAATGAGGTGCAGATTATACTATATTGGAAGGGGCCCGACAAAAGGTTACAATAAAGTTGATCTTATTTATTAAGCAAAGACTTAAAATATGTAACAAAATACACGACTATAAGCACATTCAAAAATACACGAACACACGCGCGTGCGCGCGCGCACACACACACACACACACACACACATATATATATATATATTGTCTTCGCGCGATCTGTGGCTATGCTTTTGATTATAGGGTGTCCAATGTAGATCTCGCAAAATGCAACATTGGTGTAATTGAGACTTTCCTGATACAGTCACAAATTCGCTGGGCTGGTCATGTCACAAGGATGAGTGACAACATAACACCTAAGGTCCTCATGTATAGCCACCTTGACAGTGGACAATGGATTCTTGGACGATCGTGACTTAGGTATAAAGACAACCTAAAGAGTAAACCGTTCAGCTGTAAATGTGACTCATACTAACTTCGAGCGAGATGCGCTGGATAGAAATGACTGGAGATATTTTTGCCAGAGTAGTATCAGAAATTTCGAAATCACTCGAAATCATTAACCGACTAAGAGGCGAAAGACAACGGCGAAAAGCATCGGCAAATATCCCTGTGGCTATATACCGAGACCTTCGTTATTGCACAATATGTGGACTTGTATGCAGGTCGCTAACGGGACTGATCTGCCACATACGAAACAAAATAAAAACTGAATGAGCTTGTCGGATCCTCATACGTGAAAATCGACGAGAGAGCCCATTATATATATATATTACATGAATCATTCATACAAAAAGCAGATTAGTGAAGTTAATGATATAAATGGCGAGAATAGATCTTTGCAAACAAATTTATTAAAATTACATTAACCCACGAACCTCTAGATGAATGTTATGATCCCTGTTTTTAATAAATTCGAGCTGTATAAGGTCTTTTTTTGCTAGTACTTTCATCTGTTCATATAGACATCATCAGGCATGGAAATTGATTTATTTTTTTAGTACATCCAGGTAATAACGGGACATGAATGATTAGATGTGAATCGAAATATGTTTGTTTATAGAAATGTGTTATTGTTAACTGTAAGAAATTTTGGAGCGTGCGCTCGCAACGCTAAGGTTGAATTTTTTTAAATTTAAGAGAGCGCGTTTTTTTTTTACTAATATGGTAATTGGAGAATTCTTTTGTTGTAGTCGATGTGTCATGAACTAAATTGTTCAATAAATAGAGCAATGTTGCAGCTATTATCCCGAAAGTTGCACGTCGGATCAGTTCTTTTTAAATCAAATATGTGGTGCAGTTCAATTTATATTACATGAATCATTCATACAAATATATATATATATATATATATATATATAGTCATCAACAGACAGACTGTTTCGCAGCTGATCAGTGTGGCTAGACATCCGGTTGCCCTAAGCCGGGATTAAAACCCGACTGATTTGGTGTCAGTCGGAGAAACTACCGCTAAGTCATTGGCGCACGGCAGCAATGAAAGTGAATTTAGACCTATTTATTTTTAGATAAACACGCCAGTGACTGTGAGAACTCGATTCGTTTTAACGAAGAGTCTCGCATCAGCAGCAGTGATAGTCACTGTTTACAAATTTAGTTTTCCCCTCAAGAGCTCAACCGAAATATTTTTTTCAGGAGCATGTATATATTGTCATCCACAGACAGACTGTTTTCAATACATACATACATACATATATATATATATATATATATATATATATATATATATATATATATATATATATACACACACACACAAGTTCATTAAAGACGACTCACAAGGTTGTGTGATTAAGCTTTTTATTTATTTTTTCTTGTGTTCATATAAACTAACCTTATCATCAAAAATAACAACACACCTGCAAGATCTAAATCACAGAGAACCAATATTATTTATGAAATCACATGCCCATTAAGGGACTGCGTTTCTGATCAAACGAAATTCATGAATAATTATATTCGACATACCACTACATGCCTATCTAGAAAACTCAAGTTACACCTCTTTGACCATAGTTCAATTAGGATTCATTTAAATACACAAGAAAACCTAAAAAAACTCCACCAGCAACATACTAGTAGATAATACAAGTATAATAGCCTCACCACATTAAAAAAAAGTCTAAAAATAATGAAAGCACTAATAATAAAAAAAAAGAAAAAGCCAACACTTAATAATATCAACCACGTACACGGTTACAATCTGCTGGCTGTGTTTGGAAAATAAGACATTATTATAACTCTAGATACATACATGAAAAATCCATACATTTAGTTAAAAATAAAAATAAAAATATCATCCTTGATAATGGTTAAAAGATTACCCGAAAGCGCTTCGATATGCAAAATATGTGAACAATTTTTACACCCGTTGTTATATACCGTGCCTGTGAACACAAATGGGTATGTCCCAATCCTCATAAATACGTTGGGCACTATTGTAAGTGGGGGTAATATGCTGTCTTAAGTAGTCCACCACTAACAGTGGTTTACCTACTTCACGCCGCTGGCGAGTATTGTATTTTGTTGATGTTAATAATGATTACCATTTTATTTCCAAACTCCGTTTTGGTTATTCCTCATTCAGTAACCCTTTTTAGGTTACAACAGTTCATATCTATCTATCTATCTATCTATCTATCTATCTATCTATCTATCTATCTATCTATCTATCTATCTCATTTTGTTCATGTTATATACCGTACCAATGAACACTAATGAGTATGCCCTAATCCTCATAAATACGTTGGACACTATTGTAGGTGATGGTAATATGCTAAGTAGTCCACCACTAGCAGTGGTTTACCTATTTCACGCCGCTGGCGAGTATTGTATTTTGTTGATGTTATAAAGATTGCCATTTCATTTCCAACCTCCGTTCTGGTTATTCCTCATCCAGTAAACTTTCTAGGTTACAACACCCTTTATGTTCAGAAATGAAAATAGTTATTCGAACACAAAAAAATAGGCCAAAAATTTGAGGCTACCCTCTCGATTTCTCAGAATCGCTTAAAAATTTTAGCTGGCATAACTTTTTGAAAACTCATTTACGAGTCCACTTCGGGTAGCAACCGACTGTCACCCTTTTCGATAACCGCAAAACGTATTGATTGCAAAAGTTTTCTGTAATGAAATCCATATCCGTGTGTTCGACGAAAACCTTTTCCCATCAAAACCTGCGGAATTTTATTCAAAAGTCATTTCAAATGAAGGTGAATATACATATATATTGTTTCTTTCTAGGTTAACTGACATCTGCCTGTTCAACAAAGACTGTTCACCCTGTCAGTCAAAAATCATCAACAGCAGATATGACGTCATCATTACAACGCTACTGGTTCTTCAGGTCCTTAAATGAGAACCCTATAATGCCAGATTTTGTTCATTTTCAAGAGATGCCGCTACTAGTCACTTCTGAAGTCATCTTTTAACCTGGAAAGAAACAATGCAGTTATTAATAAGAAGAGTTGAAATTAATGTGTGCAAGATTTCACAGTTCTAGCATCACAGTCATCCTATAAACTTTCCAGTGCACCCCCGTATGCTTGAATAAAACGTAATTGTACTTTACATTTTGGAAAAATAAAATTGATAAACAAAAATGGAAAGAGTTGTGAGTTCAATAACTGGCCACAGAGGAGGCGAACAAAAAAATTGGAGAGTTGAGTTACTAAAGGGTATTAACTGAAAAGTGAGATATCCAGAAAAGGTATGGCACGTGGAACTAGAAGAATTTACTCCCATGAACTAAGTAAAGGGTTCGGTTCGAAATTCCAACGTATATCACCTGAAGAAGGCCGGAGCGTACAACGGCCAAAACGTCGTAAATATGACAATAGAAATGATGACATCTGTCTGAAGAATGTAAATAGTGTAAATATTAGGTTGGTGCAAGAATAATGTCGTTTTTTGACGTTCAACTTAATGTGAGAAAACGACATTATTTTTGCACCAACCTAATACAAAAATGGACTTAACCTAATAAAAAATTAATAACATCCATCGTTTTTTTGTCCCCTGATCTTGATCAGGAGGAAAAGATCTTGATCACGAGGTAGAACCGCGGAAAAGATCCGATCAGCAAGCATATAATTTAAGGGAACAAGAGAGAATATTATTAAAATATTTGTTTATTCTGCGCATGGGAACATTAACGTAACTGTTATTGCAATTCAGCTTGTTTGATGGTTTATTTTTAATCTTTGAAACATCAGTCAAGCATCTGGAATGTTTGTATCTTTCCGTTTGTAACAGTTTTTCTTACTCATATATATTTATATATAAAACAGAAATTATAAGACAACTTTTAATACAGTATCGCTATTTAATCGGTATTTAATACAACTTTTAATACAGTATTTTTAGCTGAAACATGTAGCATTTTACATCATCCGTAACACACACGCATATATATATATGTCCAGTAAAAATAACACACACACACACACACACACACACACACACATATATATATATATATATATATATATATATATATATATATATATATTGACGTATACTTATAGAATGTAGATATCCGAATTTATTTTTCATTGAGAAAGGACACTGAAACATTTTTCTCATTGTGTTTCTAATTTGTCTGTTGGCCTCATAATATAGATGCAATAGATATTATTAATATTATTTTTTTTTCTCGAATTTCTTTAAGGTGCATATTACATATATATATATATATATATATATATATATATATATATATATATATGTAATATGCAACTTAAAGAAATTCGAGAAAAAAATAATATATATATATATATATATATATATATATATATATATATATATATTAATAAACAATGTGGCTTTTCTGTTTATCTGTCAGATACGATTACTCAGAGACATCTTTTTCACGTAATATTTTATTTGGATAACATCGCATCCCGTTTCTTTTATTTCTGAATTTGAATCCATAAGACATACTTAATAGGCAAGCACATCTTGTCTATCTTTCTGTTTATTGCTCTACCTATAAATCAAATAGATACCATATATTATACCTATCTGTTCCTATATTTCCCCATTTTACATTCTCTCTTCCTGTCTATCTTTTTGCTTGTCTTTCTCTTCGTGTCTACCCCTCTATTTTCTCACTCTCCCTCGCTCTGTATGCTCCTCCTTCTCTCCTTCTCCATTCTGTTGCTTTTTTCCTGTCTTTCTTTTTCTTTTATTTATTTCTTCCCACCTGTCTATCTCGCACTTTTTTCTTTCTCTTTCTTCTCCCCTATGCCTGTTTATCTGCCTCTCGTCTTTCTCTTTGACCCTCTTTCTCTAATTCTTTACATTTCTGTCTGACGCTTTCTTTTTTTTCTTTATCTGTTACTGTCTGTCTGGTTTTCCGTCTTTCTTCTGTCTATTTATCTCTTTTTCTTTGACTCCCTGGTTGTATGACTCTCATTATCTCTCGCTGTTTTTCTCTCTGTCTCTCTCTCTATATATTCCAGTCTTTCTCCTTTTCTCTTCCTCTCCCTGTCTGTCTATCCTTTTCTCTCCCTGTATGTCTCTATCTTTTTTCTCTCTTTTCCTATCTGTTTCTTTTTCTATTTCTGTCTGTTCTTTTTCACTGTGTCTGTCTTTCTTTTCTTCTGTTAAAGCGATTAAAATAGCTGTTATATTCCTTAAGGCCAAGGAGAAGTGAGTTCAAACCTCACCGAGAACAAATGGGCCGTGATTGTCTATTGGTTAGAATACTCATAAAGTCAAGTCGACTGTAAATAATTTCATCTGAGCCAGAAGTAACTGGCATTTTATGACAACCAACTGCATCACCAATAAAATCGAGATGTGATACCTTAAAAGCAACCAACGTTCGTAAGTAGTGGGAAAAGTAACAAAATGTGTAAATAAAAAAAAACTTTTGTGATCGAGTGACACTTGAGTGGAATATAGGGAATTCCGGTCATGGGCTTATATAACCAAAATACATTATAGAATGGTGAGTCACAAGCCGTATGTGATGTAGAGATGTCCAGTGAGAGTGATAGTCGCAATCAGAGATGGACAGAGGAGCAGTCTGAATTCTCGCTGACCGAATGGGTAAATCTGGTCCGTTAGTCTGTCGTGAGAGAAATTAGAAGTAACAGCGGAGACGACCTAAATATCACTTATCTATCCCCAGACAGTGCCAGGTTAATCTATGAATAAAGAACCCATTGTATCGAAAACAAGATTAGTGTGTTTTTTTTTTCTTCTCGCCGTGGCGATGTTTTACCTTCCGTTCTTTTACTGAACGTTTCCCAGTTTTTATCCACACCGACACTAATAGGAATCGAACCGCGGTGTCGGGCGGAAGCTGACCAGTCAGTGGAAAACTGTCTGGCGTATGTACACACTAATACTTTATTTAAGCTCTTGCGCTGCCTGCATACTGCTGTAGATTGTCGGCGCGAGTAAAAGTTTGACTGTCGTTTACCGGGTATATGGCCGTGAAGCAAGACAACAATTTGAATAACAATGACTAAATGGAATTATCCTAATTGACTAAAATATTGATGCACTATCACCACAGTATTTGAACGAGTACATCTCAGACCTCATTGAATAATCACACCGCCATAATTGAACTATTTTGATGACTTTATCTACCACTAATTATATAAAGAGATTGATTATAACTCTACTATGATTTCGAAGAAATAGGACTCAAACCTTTTCAAAGTAGAAACTATGATCCGGAACTGAAATGAAAGTAGTGACGTCACCTACCCTGAATCCATCATAAAATTTAGTATGTAGAATTAGTAAAAACTAAACGCTTCAAATACATCAGCGCATGGATCAGTTATAATAAATTTAATATAGGAGAAAAGAAAATTGAACATAGATTAAGCTGCACCAAAGGTCGTTTTGCCCAACACCGCAAGAAAAACATTAACCTGAAAATTCGAGTCATGTTCTTAAATAGCCTCTTCAGATCTAGACGTTCATATGAATGGCATGGCACCAAACCTGTTCAGAAATATCTAAACTGGCAGCTATATATAACGGCTTTATAAGATCAATGGTTAATAATGGCTTCGAGCGAGTGAAACTCGAGGGTCTTGGCAAAGGCGGCACAGAATCACGAACGAAAATATGTACCAAATAACAGAAACCGCATCACTCGAAGACTTTCAACAGCAGCAACAACTAAAATGGATTGCACACGTAACTTAAAGAGAAAATAATGACATAACTAAGATGTAGACATTCCACCCTACTTCAAATAAAAAAAAAGTTTAGGAAGGAAATCCCCATCAATACTGGAAAAGCGATAGCAGCTATTGGATTTGGGAAATGAATTTTACTGAAAAATTGTTTTAAGTGAAAGATTTTATAAATTTCAACCGACGGCAGTATTGGCTGCTCGGTCAATGAATGCCAATTTTTTTCATTGTATGGAGATGGCTACTATTACCATAATTGCTTATTGATGGATCTGGTACAGTAGTAAGCGAGGTTATCTTATTGAAATTGCTATTTCTTATTCTTAGTCTTTCTTTAAATTCATTCTTCGTCACCGTAATTATCAGTACCGTATGGTTGTTTCTACGCTTATCTCAGATGTAGCACAAACCCCTAAGTATGCAACACTCAGTGAGAATCGAACTTTCTACACAGCCGTAATTGTTCTAATTTGACAAACTTGCTAACCAATAAAACACGTTGAGGTGTACTCATCAGTAATATATGTGTGTGTATCAATTCAGTTTAGTAAACTATTTTATTCAAGTCACTTTCTTTCTCCAAGACCGGATGTCCGGTAAACGGTAGTCAAGCCAAAGTTGTGATAAACAGTAACTGAACATTAATATGACAGTAAATACTAACCGCAAGTCAACGTTAATAATTGACAATAAAACTAGAATAAAAATAATACCATTGAACACGCGTCCCATACCCGTGGAAGTTTGTCTAATATGGACTTTTTTTAAGCATTTCACACCAACCAAGGCGGGAGTGTCACTAGCACGCAAGGGGTTACAGAGAGTGGGAGCAAGAGTAAAGAGACATGATTGAGGAAAGGAAGAAGAGAAGGACGGTAAATTAGATGAAGGCATCTGAAGATGTCGATTGACATTCCATTTGAATATTTGGAGATTATAGCTATCAGGGGAGCAAGTAAGAGGAAGGGAGTTCTGCAGACAGGAAGTGCGAGACATGAAGCTATTGGAGTAGAAGAGACGGCTACATTTAACCGTTTCGACAGTGAAACGGTGGGACTGAGAAGCCAACCTAGTTGCACGTTTAAATTCAGGCAGTTTGGGAACCAGCGAAAGTAGCTCGTCGGAGCAGTTATGGTGGAAGTATTTGTAAAAAAGACAGAGGGGGCGGCGAGGACACTTCTGTGAAAGAGCGATTGTAAACGAGATGCCAGATCAGAGTCAATCACATTGCATATCCGTTTCTGGACTTTGTCGAGGACCTTGAGACGAACAGCTGGGGCTCCAAACCATATATGGCAGCAGTATTCCATTCAATAGCGAACGGTTGATTTATAGATTTGAAGGATGAACTCGGGCGAGAAGAAGTTTCTGGCGTGACTCAAAGAACCAACTTTCCTTGCCGTAGATAAACCTCTTGATTCAATGTATGTGTTCCATCTCAGGTCAGCGGATAGTGTGAGATCAAGCAGTCGCAGAGAGGCGTTCTTGTGGAGTTGAACCTCAAACATTCTAATGGAAGGCAGGGAGGGTTCTCTGTGGTGCGTTAAAAAGCGCAGTTTTGTTTTTGAGGCATTAAAGTTAACCGGCCATTTCTTGCCTCAGTCAACAACAGATTGGAGGTCCTTTTCTTCATCTTACTGATGAAGCAACTGTTATGCCTAATGAGTTTATCGAATAAGGTGGTCACTATAGGTCGATTTGACCCAACGCTAACACCGTTGGGGTTAGGTCAGTAAAAATCTGTCGCTTGTCCACAGTACATAGTTGCGAAGGGAAAATGAATGACACATAGGCACAGATGTGTATCGCAAAACAAAGTCACTCGATGTGTACGAGCTTCTGGCGATCTTGTTTGATACCCACTTAGACCAAGTCTCTGGTTAAAGATATAGCCCTTCTCTCGTCACCTCTCGCAACTTCACGCTGAGTCCAACCGAGTAAGAGGTGATACCTAATATCAAGAGAAATGAGTAAGCAAATATTCAAATTTATTTATATAGTTATATTCTACTACTAACATTTTGTTTCCTTAACGCCATGTTTTCTTTTTACATCTTGTAAATTCATGGTACTATGTGGGTGCATATGGAACCCCTTCCCTCACTTGTTACTAGAACTGAAAACTAAACAGAAGACTAATTTTGTCTTTATAATCTATTTTCATAGATTGGGGTCAAATAATATAGCTCAACACAATGTTATTGAGCTGAGCGGCGTGATTTGTCTAAAATCATTACTGCTATTAATTTTCAAAATAACTAAAAAATAAGTTCCATCTTCTATCTTTTGTTTTTTATTGATTGATTCGTTTGTTACGGCTTATCAACCCTTTTCAGGTTAATTAAAGTCAGAAAATATTAGACTGCAAGAATTCTTTGGCGATAATAATAGTCTAATGATAGAAGTCTTACTTATTAAATCATAGCTGGACGAAGAAGAAGTGGATTCGTAAATTCCCTAACGATATTTGCGCGTAAGTGAATATAACGAACCCAACTGAAGTTGGAACTTGGCTCTCTAATTTCCAATTTCGAGCCATTATCCATTACACCAACTTCACATTCAAGCTTACAGCACCTGATATACCCAAGCGGTCTCCCGTCTACGTACTAACCAGGCTCGACATTTCTTAACTACGGTGATGGTACGTGAACCAGTTCGTCCTCAGTGTGACGATAAACCATATCTAGTAGCAAGGCATCTGATCGAAAGATTGAAGGTTTTGAGGAGCGTGGAACCACCTCTTAACAGCTGTTGTTCCCAAGTTCACCCTGACCTGGGATGGTAGCAACTGTTAGGACCCCAGCTATGAGCAAATAATGAAAACTATTCTTCTTCTTTCGCCTTTAATCCCGGAAGGAGTCGTTGGGGTGCTGACGTGTTGAGCTATTCATCCTTCTCCTACATCTACTGCGGTCGTGTGTTAGAGCCTGTGTCTTCGTGAATGATTTTTTTTGTGTGTACTCATCCTGAGGCGTATCTTGGGCGCTTTAACCTGGCGGATCCCATCCCTCCCCAAACACCATGAAAGTATAAAAATACATTTTTATAGTAAAAATACCAGCAATAAATTTCTATATAAAAAAGTTACCAATAATATATATTTATAGTAGATTTACCAACAATACATTTTTAAAGCAGAATTACGAACAATAAATTTTATAGCAAAATGACAAACAATACATTTTATCTGTAGTTGAAGCCATAAAACTATGTTCAAAATATTTAGATTTCGGCGTTGAGTAACCCATAGAGATGTTGATATGCCGCTAAACAAAATCAAACAACCAACATGAAAGAACACTTTCAGGACATTAATCCATATAATGTCCTCAAATTTCTACAAGAAATCAAACTGTATTTCTGTTGTAACTTAGAAAAGGTTACTGAATGAGGAATAACCAAAACGGAGGTTCAAAATGAAATGGTAATCTTTATAACAACAACAAAATACAATATTCACCATGTAAATCAATGCTAGTAGTGGACTACTTAGACAGCATATTACTATATTTACCTGCCTCCCCGCGAGTTAGAATGCGGCACAAGGCCAAATTTAATGTGGAGAAATCCGAGCCCGTGGGCTCGGGCAAAAATTGCCCATAGACCCTGCATACGTGGGATCTGGTGTCTGCCTATCTCCCCGGACGAGACTCTGCCCTTCGGCATAGTCTCGTCCGGATTCCTCTCTGCCCAAAGGTAGAGAGTTCGACACGGCAAGAGCTTCACACGCTGCCAGCTTAGACAGCATATTACCGCCTCACTTACGATAGTGTCCAGCGTATTTATGAGGATTGGGACATATCCATTAGTGTTCATAGATACGGTGTATAACAATTCCAAAATATAAGTTTAAAAAAAAAACTACAACTTAAAACACTTATTACCGGCTCTTGTAATCACGCAAACATGGATATGCACAAAAGCTGAGTATCATCTACCATGTATTCCATTGTGAAAGCAGAATGATTTATATATCGTATTTTTATTACTTTCAAGCTGCCAAGAAAATTAAATTATCGTCATTAAATGACCCATATGGAGTTGATATACCGTTTAACAAGTCAAACAATCACTCAATCAATCATGTTTCTGGGAGGAGGAGTTACTATTATCTATCTTATATACATTCAGACGAATGTCCTCATTCTTGTTGTTATCACAACGTTTCGGACATGGGCGATGGGAACGAGAACAGTATACCTTCGTAGATTAAATAAAGGGGCTAATTCGAAATTCCCTGTTTCCTGGATCGAGGGACACCTGAAAAAGGATGAAACATTGTAATAATAGCAACAAAGATGAAGATATTAGTTCGAAGGTAAATAATGTAAATAGGAGTTTTAAATTTTCCGTATTTCTCTGACACAGTTTAAAAAAAAATAATTTCATCCGAAGCAAGGCGATAAAGCCACTAAGACAAAGATAAAGCGGGCTACTTGGTGTGAATGAGAATGAGGGCAGGGAAGCAAGAAACCGGAAGAGATTTCCGCAGGGGGTTAAATCTAGCTAGTTCAACAGTAAAGCGGTGAGACCTAATTGCCAATCTAGTAATGTGCTTGAAAACTTTTATTATTTTTTCTTCTTAGCTAGTTTTTGTCGCTTTTTATAGCTATAGATAGGTCGTTTCATTCTACAACCGTTAAGTGAAGTGAAGAAATCAGAAAATAAAGAATCAATTTTATTGGTCCGAATCATGAAATTATTAGATTCGGTCATAAATAATTTTCGCTTTTTCTTGTCAATTTTATTCTTGAAAAAATTAAATAAGATTGTATTTCATTAAATCTCATGAAATTATACAAGGTCTGATCCAAAAGTAATGAAGGTGGTTCTATGGAAAGAAAACTACAACACATATAAATTCGCCATTTTATCTCCTTCGAAGTAATCCCCTAAATAGAAACTGTCGAAACGGTTAAATGTAGCCGTCTCTTCTACTCCAATAGCTTCATGTCTCGCACTTCCTGTCTGCAGAACCCCTTTTCTCTTACTTGCTCCCCTGATAGCTATAATCTCCAAATATTCAAATGGATAAAAAGAAAAAGGTAAAGCGTGTACATAGAGATTAAATTTAGTACGTTAATGATTGACAATAAAACCAAAATAAAATAATACCATTGAAAAACGCGTCCCATTATCCAGCACCGTTTCTATTGATGGAAGCATTCTTGGAAGTCCATTTGTTGGGATAGTGAGCATGCACTAGCCTCGTCGCATGCACTAGGATTTTTCCTCGACGTCTTGAAATCTTGTTCCTTTCAAGTGGGATTTGTTTGTTTCTGAAGATGAAAGGTCACAGGGAGCGAGATCTGGGGAATATGGTGGTTGTCTGCACTGGGGAATGTTGTCCTTAGCCAAAAACTGCTGCACAAGCCGTGGTCATTGATGGCGTGTGTGAAATGACAACACGCTACACACTTTCCTTACAAACACTGAAAAAAAGAAGAGAAGCGAGTGATAATGTTATAACTTAGTGTGGATACGCAGTAGAGTTCAAGGTAAATCTGTCAAGCAGCTTTACTTTGCGTACTTTAGCCGTGCTACCATAGCGACAGTCCCGCTACTTTTTGATCGGACCTCGTATATTCACCATTATTTGCAATAAAGTGTTGCTACTTATTAGGTAGCTCTTCGATACCTTTTGAGTAAAAAATAAAAAAAATAAAAAAATCCGCTGGTTTTGAGGTGAAAAAATGTTCACCAAACTATTGAATCTGGGTTCCTTATGAGAAGCCCCCAAATCGATACATGCGTTTTGTAGCGATTCAAAAAGTTAACAGTCAATTAATGCAAGATCAGGTGAATATGACGGATGCGGGTAAAACAGACCAACCAAATTTTTTCTTGCATTTTTCTCGCTGTCTGCAGTCTTGGGTTGTCATGTAGGAGAGTAACCTATTTTCTATTGACGAGCTTAGAACACTTTCCGTTCAAACATTTATGGACATGTTGCTACTGCTGGATGTATAAATGTGCATTTAATGTTTCATCTCGTTTTAACGACTCTAAATAAATAATACTCCGATAATGCCATATCACGCATATTATTTTTTCTTCCATGGAGTTCAGTTTTCGGTATCGGTTGTGGAGATTTCTCCTTGCCAAGCCACTGCTTTTGCCTTAAACATTGTCGTTTGCTAGTGTACTCCAAAATTTATTCTTAACTGTCACCTATAATTAGTAATTATTCGCTGTAACAATTGGTTCCCCGAAGCGGAAATAGCTCATGATTCTACCTAATAATAAAGAACGTGTAATTTACACTCGGTTCCAGAATGTCGTTTTCGTGTTCCCATCAACATTTTATTAAAGCGTCTTGGCGAGAAATATTTTAATAATCAGAGAATTAATCTGTAGACGAGAGAATTCCAATCACGAATGAAATGTTAGCGCACTTTCGAGAATTTTGCAATTAGGCGAGAAAAAACGAACGCGTGTACGGCGCTAGTTCCGTTGAACATTTTCACGCCCGAGCAGATTCAACTCCGTTCGTAATGACCAACTCTCAACACGAAGCTGAAATCAACAAAGGAAGATATTGCACATGCGCACTAGATATACGTGCGAACGCCTTTATGGACATGCGCAAAAAAACAAAACAAAAACAAAAAAAAATCGCATGGACACACCTCGGTGAAAAATTGATGAAGTCACAAACAGATGATTAAGTTAGGATTTCAAATGGGATACGTCAGTAAAAAAAAAAAGAAAGCAAGATAAAAAAAAAAGGTAAAGCGTGTACATAGAGATTAAATTTAGTACGTTAATGATTGACAATAAAACCAAAATAAAATAATACCATTGAACACGTGTCCCATACCCGTGGAAGTTTGTTGGATATGGACGTTTTTTTTAAGCATTTCACCCCAAGCAAGGCGGGAATGCCACTAGTACGCAAGGGATTACAGAGAGCGGGATCAAGAGTAGAGAGGCGTGATAGAGGAAAGGACGAAGAGAAGAACGGGGACTTAGATCAAGACATCTGGAGATGTCGATTGACATAGCATTTGAATATTTGAAGATTATAGCTATCAGGGAAGCAAGTCAGAGGAAGGGAATTCCACAGACGGAACTTGCGAGACATGAAGCTATTGAAGTAGAAGAAACGTGTATATTTAACCGTTTCGACAGTGAAAAGGTGGGACTGAGATGCCAACCTAGTTTGGAACCAGTAAAAGTAGCTCGTTGGAGTAGTTACCGTGAAAGTATTCGTAGAAAAATTAGTCAGAGAGAGAGAGAGAGAGAGAGAGAGAGAGAGAGAGAGAGAGAGAGAGAGAGAGATACCAGATCAGGGCCAATCCTATTGCATCTACCCAAGCGTAGAAACCACAGAACAAACAGATATTTAAGCTTATTCCGTTCATTTTTGAAACAATAAAATCTCGTGACGCCGTGAACGGGTGTCTACATCAGATGTTAAAATTGGGGTTGGATGTAAATAAGATGTTAAAATTGTGGGGTGTTAAGTCAGACGTTAAAACTCGGGTAGAGAGGGGTTAAATAAATTCTTCTCATCGAGTCGATAAACTACACTGATCCAGTGTTGCACACAGAGCCTTGCCTTGTGGGTTAAGGTTTCAAGGTCGTTAAGTTGTTCATGAATCTTCAAGACTGGGGCAATCTAGAAGATGAACCATAGTTTGTAATTGGCCGAATGGACAGTTGAGATCGTCAACGGTGATATATCCACATTTCTGAAGGTTGGCTCCGAAAAGTTGTTGGTCGCTGAGGCGATTCAGGCAGGACCACTGGAGTTAGGGTGTAGGGAGGGGTTCCGTAGGGCTGAGAGGGAGCCTGTGTTCCACGCTGTTAAGGTGTCTGCACTACAGAGACTGATACTGACTAGGAGCTCAATTGAATGTAGAAAGCTGTGTCTTGATTTGAGCCTCTTTGTCATTGGTTCACGTGGGATGGATGGTCAGTTTCTTGAGTTGTGAGTGGACTGTTCTGGTGCAAGCAGGGGCGATGCCACTAAGCAAGTGGAGGTCATCTACTTTGGTTGGCTTGAGACACCGATTGATTGATCTGCAAGAGGCGTTTAAGGTAGGGTCGATTTTCTTTTCATGTAAAGATATGCTCCATACTGCTAAATTAATCAAGTTTTACTGATGGAGTGGAGCAATGGATAGCGGCTCGGATTGAGGAATCGGAGACCCGAGTTCGAATTCCAGGCGAATTCATTACATTCACTTATTTGCTAATACTCTTGGGAAAGGTATGAATCATCTTCTTCCCCCAGCTATATAGTAAACAGCAGGACAGACCGGGTGCTAACGCAGAAAGAAATGTCAGCCTACTGCGGGAAAAAAATCTGCCTCGTCAGTCATGTATCGGAAGATATATGATCGCCTAAGCGCGTATCATGCATGGCACATAACTGACTGATCCCTGCTAATATACTTACACTATATAGATTCGGACTGTTGTCCTCATCTTTGTTGTTGTCCTCACAACTTTTCGGCTGTTGCACCCTCCGGCCTTCAACAAGTGCATATCTATCTGGGTAACCTACAGGGACTTACGAACTGATCCCTTTATTTCATCCATTCTATCTTTATTTTCCTCGTTCCGCTTGGATATTTCCTCTAGTTCTGAATCTTTTTGCTCGCACTGTTTGCACTGAGTTCAAGTACACACTGCCCTGTCTGAAGATTGAACCCAGAATTCAGTCAGTTATGTGCCATGTGATACACGCTTAGGCGATCATGTATCTTTCGATACATGACTGACGAGGCAGATTTTTCCGTTTGCCATTTCTTTCTGTGGTAGACCAGCTGCCATCCAAGGCTATAGAACTCGGTCTGTCCTGCTATTTACCCATAGCTGTGGGGTGGGGTGGGGGAAAGAAGAGGATTCATACCTTTCCCAAGAGTATTAGCATGTAAATGAATGTAATGGATTCGACTGGAATTTGAACTCAGCTCATCGTGCCTCCTCAGAATTACTATGCTTTAATCTGCTGTGGAGAATTTGGAGCCTTAAACTTAACCTGATGATGAGAGCTGCTGCTGCTGCTATTTGTCATGCTCGACTGCACTCAGGGAAACTTTTCTTTTTTGTTACAGCCTGCTGCTCTTGTTCAAGAAAGGTTGTCATTGGTCTTTCTTTATTACCTCCTCCCATTTCGTATTTTTTTGTTTTATCTGATCCTCTTGTAAAATTAATAATTTTTGTAAAAATCTGTTATCCTACAGTAAATATTTTATTTTTTTAAATAGATATTTTCTTTGCATTTTTCTTGTACTTTTTTCCCATACAGTTTATGTAAATATTTTAGAAGGCAATCTATATATAAAATTCTGAGACTTCCGTTAGTGACTAACAGTTAGTCCTTCACACTTTCTAAAATAGCTATTTCTTGACCGATCGAAACCAAATTTTGGGGAGGAGTGCAGCTAGGGAAGGAGGTACAAAGTATACTTAGTTTTACTAAGTCGGGGAGCTTAGTACAATAAATTTCATTTTATTTTTTTTTTGAGTAATTAATAGTTCTATTTATCTATATATAAAATTCTGATATTTCCGTTAGTCCGTCCGTACATGACACCCTCTAAAATTGACCGATCAAGACCAAATTTTGGGAGGAAGTGCACACAGATAAGGGAGTACAATGTACAGTTCGGTTTTCTAGAGTGTGTAAAAACAGCAAAGTGGTGTTTTCGTCAAAGTATTTTTCGAAGTAATTCAGCTTATACTTATGTAGCGGACCGTGGGGGTGAAGATGCGAAGAGATATCAGAAGGTTAAACTTTCCTGCTGGCGGGTCCAGCTACATGGGAATGTCGGACTTTAATTAAGGCCAATGAAGACACAGAAAACAAACAAGACCGATATACATGGGTAAACAAATATATATTAATAACAAAACAAGTTAAACAAAGACATGGACTGTTACATAGAGTTTGTATGGAGAAATTATGTGTGTGTGTTGTAAGTGTTCGTACGTACGTGTATTGTTCTTAGCGTGTTCCCAGAATTTGGGAAACGCTGTATCTGAGAGAGGTCACATATTGGCCTAAGTGAAAAAGAGAGAGATTTTACCTCACCTCTGCACGAGGTAGCGACCCAAGGCCTAAGTCGAAAAAGAGAGAGAGAGAGAGAGAGAGAGAGAGAGAGAGAGAGAGAGAGAGAGAGAGAGAGAGAGAAAGAGAGAAAGAGAGAGAGAGAGAGAAGGATCAGCCAGTATTTATAACCAGGAGAGAGAGAGAGAGACCCCTGTTGAAGGATTAAGGAACTGAGGAGGAGCTAACTCCGACACTTATTTCATCGGTTGGTTTGCGGAATTGAACAAAATGTAGTTTGTAAATCTCGACAAAATGTTAGCGATAACTTCAACAATATTAAATACGGTGAGAATTTCAACACGCGTGGCCAAAAATTCTAGTGCTTAAGAAAAGAAATAAATAAAAAACAAACAAACAAACAAAACGGAAAATGAAGTTTTCCGATTTATTTTGAAAATTAATGTCAGTAATGACTTTAGACAAATGATACAGCTCAGTCCATTAACATTGTCATAGATTGGAGCCAAGAGTTAGTTGTTTAGTTCTCAGTTTTAGACAAATCTGCGGCGGGCTTGAATTGTCGATAGCACTGGGGATGATCACGAAATAATTTTCATCAAAGCTAAATCACTAAAAGTAATCGCCGAGTAATGGATTTAAAAATATCGCCTTTAATTATGAATTTATTACAATTCATAAATAAAATAATTAAATCTAAGTTATTTTTTAAAAATATATCACATCTTTCTAAGGTAAACAGCGTAAATAACTTCGGACGTGGTTCGAACACGCATTGAAAAGTTTCCAGAATGGACTAGCAAATTGGTTTACATTTGAAAGCCTAACGCTAGTACATTTTGAATTGACTTTCTTCTATTTAGTAGCTCAAGTTAACCTCAACATTTTGAGTTGGTTGTTTATACGTTAGGTCATCATTTGGGGGTTTATTTAGAGTTACAGTTAATCTTTTGACACGCATACGTATATATATATATATATATATATATATATATATATATATATATATATATATATATATATATATATATATATATATATATATATATATATATATATATATATATGGCAAAACAGCGCATGACGTACCTAACGAGCTTGCGTAAATGGTGACAGAACAGAGTTTATGAGAGATACCATTTACTAAGTGCTAAAAAGGACAGGAAACTGTGAAGGGTCATGATTGGCGAAGTCCCGAAGGCACACGGTACACAGAAGAAGATATCACTTCAGGATATAGGCAGGCATGATTATCCGCCGTTTCTTTTTTATCTGTGAATGTGCATGACCTTTTGAGAAAGATAGTAGAGTGACGATTCTCTCTTTCTCTGCCTCTCTCTCTGTCTCTCTTTGTTTCTCTCCATCCCTCTCTGTCTGTCTGTATCTCTTCCTCTCTCACTCCCTCTCTCTCTCTCTATATATATATTGCTGATACCCACGAGGAGTGGACAGAGTAATTATCGGAGTGTCCGTCTACGAAACTCTGGAGTCGGAATGCTGAAGGTAACATCAATCAAATAAGGGATAAACCTTTTACTTTTATTAATCACACACACACACACACACACACACACACACACACACACACACACACACACACACACACACATATATATATATATATATATTAATCATTTCGCGCCAAGCAAGGCAATGAAGCCACTAAGATGCAAGAAGTTACCGAGAATATGAGAGAAAAAACTCTTAAGGAGATAGTCCGTTAAAATAACACGAATTAAGGAGACAGAAGATGATTAGCATTTCATTTAAATTTTTGAAGATTTTAAAAGTTGACTGGAAAGCAAGAAGCCGAAAGAGATTACCAGAAACGAAAACACTCCCACTTACCACTTATATATATAATCCGGATGTTCATTTGTACTGAGGAGCTGTGATACAGCGAAACAGTACTGTCTGCGAATGACATAATTTAGCTCTTGAAAATATATTTCAATTGTGCACTGTTGAGTGATAGGCTAATTCTATAAACAACAGCCACCTGCGTTAATGCAAAGTTCTTCAGTAAAATGAATTGGAGCACTCCGGTTGATTGGCGTTTGTTTACATTCGTAAAAACAATACGCTACATTTAGCTGTTTCTCTCTGTCGAATGAAGATAGCTCAGTTGTAGAAACTCTGGCGCCAAATTGGTTGGGTTTCGATCCGGGCTTGAGATATTCGGATGTCTAGTCGCACTGAGGAGCTGTGATTCAGCGAAACAGTACTGTCTGCGAATGACATTATGTATATATATATATATATATATATATATATATATATATATATATATATATATATATATATAAGTAATCCTAAGGAGCCAGCTTTACCCTGAAGATCCGTTTAGCTGAAACCTAGGTAGGTTTGCCTGGCTCCTTAGGATTACTTTAGGTTCGCTCTACTTAGTGTATTGAGCACTTTACGTAGTTATCTTTTACCCTTTTTACTCGTTTTTTTTCTTTGGACTTGGAGCTTAAACACCTGACTATTGTTTTCGCCTTGTTTTAATGTTCTTGGTTCTTTCATTTTTATTTCCCATTTTTTCTCGGGTGCTGATTTGTTCTACCACAAGTTAAGCTATCCGGGTTTTTTCCAAACGTGTACCACCATATATATATATATATATATATATATATATATATAAAGCAAAACAAACCACTTTAAGGTTCCATGTAATTATTTATTTCACCATAGCCCTTATATATATATATATATATATATATATATATATATATATATGCCTGAAGAGAGATACTTGTTTAGTTTGTGAGAGAAATCTCTCTCTCTCTCTCTCTCTCTCTCACACACACACGCATATATATATATATATATATATATATATATATATATAGAGAGAGAGAGAGAGAGGGAGAGAGAGACAGAAAAACAGGGAGGCGGAGGGAGAGAGATAGACAGAAAGATTTCGCATTTTGCGCTATGACAATTGGGCAACATGATTGACTAACAAATTGACATGGATATGAAAATGACCAACTATATATACACGGGGGCAATCACTTGGTAAAAGATATTACAAGACTAATAGAAAACTATATTCATCAGTAAAACCTGTTTATGATATCAAACTGATGATGGAGGGAGAAGCACACTTTATTGTTCCTAATCACCCCATGGCACCATTAGAAGCAATGAACCGCCGGTGTCAAAGGTCGCAGGTCGAATGTGTGCAAAGACGGAGAATAGGAATTTGTAGAGGCACATAAGTTTCCAAGCCCGCACGAAGGTGACAACTCTAAAGATTTCCCCACTTAGCACTACATCTAGCTGCTAGTAAAATCTTCGCCGGTGGAAGCCGCTGAAGTGATAACTCGTACGTACGTTTCAATGTACACCTAAGCACTCAGCGTACAACCAATTTACACCTCCGCGAATAAATTAATCCGGACTGGCCCGAAAATTTACATTTCAGCGCATGCGGGGGCACGTGCTGATAATATAGTCGACAGCTACAATGTAATGCACATGGTGCGTGCGGATATTGCACGCGCGCAGGCACACCCACAAAGCTTATTGCTTATCTTGTCACAGAGCTTGTGCCTTAGTGGCTTTACTATCTTACATGAGGTGGGGGAGTTTGAATCAATTAAAAAAAAAGTGATTTCGAGCGCCGATCTTGTTAGTAGGGAGGGTCCGCCTTCTTGTTTTGAAAATCAGCTTTGGATAATTTGCCTGGGGGTGGTGGAAAAACGCATCGATCATCGAAACGGAGATGACCTTCCACCGGTGCACATGTACACACACACATACACACGCGTGCGAGCACACACACACACACGTAAGTGCGTGAGCCCCCTCACGCCACTCCCGACAGATAATTACATTGGATTCTTTACCTGGGCTCGGACATCGATCTCAGATTTCAGCGAACGGTGGAAAAAAAAACAAAAAACGATTCGAATGCCGAAACGGAGATGACAATACATTGGTGCACCTGTGAACGCGTTCATGCACACATACACGCACACACATCCCCGCACAGAAAATTACTTATCTTATCTTAACTTGGCAAAGGGCTAAAGAGCCATTAAAAAAATGTTATGTTGTGCCGATTTTGTTAGTAATGAGGTTTAGCCTCCTTGCTTTGAAAGTCAGCTTTGGATTCTTTGCCCGGGTTCGAACGCTGATCTTAGATTTCGGTGGGCGGTGGAAAAAATGTAGCGGACGCAGAGTCTGGAGATAAAGCTTACGCAGGTGCACGTGCACGTGCACACGCACACACACAGAGGCGAAAGAAAGGTGCTGGAAAGTTCTCAGCGTAAGCCATTTCCCGAATTTAGCGAAAAGACCAAACATCAAATATATTTCTTCTTGATCGGGCAGATAACTTTTCAGCACCTTCTCTCTCTGTCTCTCTATCTCTCTGTATTTGTCTGTCTCTGCCCTCCTCTCTATCTCTGTCTGTCTGTATGTCTGTCTCTCTTTATATATATATATATATATATATATATTTGTGTGTATTAGAGCACTCCACTATAAGAAAATTTGAAGTAATAAAAATGTCGGATTAAATATGCATACATTAATTTTGGGGCGTCTGTATTTCACAGATATCCACTATGATAACGTTTAAAGTAATATATATGTATATATATATATATATATATATATATATATATATATATATATGTGTGTGTGTGTGTGTGTGTGTGTGTGTGTGTGTGTGTGTGTGTGTGCGCGTGTGTGTGTAACATTAATAAGTATAATTTGAATTGTTCTTAAGAAATGCAAAATCACATCCCTTTGCAATATAATCATTTTTATAGAAAAATAAAGAACGCATATTTCATTCTGCCATTCCCACTTACACCTCCCAACCCCATATGTATATATATATATATATATATATATATATATATATATATATATATATATATATATATATATATGTGTGTGTGTGTGTGTCTGTGTGTGTAATGAATCTATCTAGCTATCTATATTTCTATCTATCTATCTGTCTATCGATCTTAAAACTCCTTTCATTCTTCAAGCTCTTCCTTTCTTAAAACTTTCTTTCTTTTCTCCAGTTCTTTATTTTATTCTTTCTTTCTTTCATTCTATCTTTCTTTCTTTCTTTCTTTCTTTCTTTCTTTCTTTCTTTCTTTCTTTCTTTCTTTCTTTGTTCAAGCTCCTTTTTCTTTTCTTTCTTTCTTTCTTTCTTTCTTTCTTTTTTCTTTCTTTCTTTCTTTCTTTCTTTCTTTCTTCAAGCTCCTTTTTCTTTTCTTTCTTTCTTTCTTTCTTTTTTCTTTCTTTCTTTCTTTCTTTCTTTCTTTCTTCAAGCTCCTTTTTCTTTTCTTTCTTTCTTTCTTTTTCTTTCTTTCTTTTTCTTTCTTTCTTTCTTTCTTTCCTTCTTTCTTCAAGCTCCTTTTTCTTTTCTTTTCTTTCTTTCTTTCTTTCTTTCTTCAAGCTCCTTTTTCTTTTCTTTCTTTCTTTCTTTCTTTCTTTCTTTAAGCTCCTTTTTCTTTTCTTTCTTTCTTTCTTTCTTTCTTTTTTTCTTTCTTTATCTTCTTTGTCCTTTCTTTCTTTCTTTCTTTCTTTGTAAGTACTCTTTTTTTTACCAATTACTAGTGCTGCTCTGAAACGTCATGTTGATGGTCATTTTTCAACTTATTTCATTAGTCGGGTCTCTTGTAATAAACGTGCCGGTTCGTATAATAATGCCTGAAAATATTTCGGAAATAATATCAAGCGTGACGTACCAAAAAAGCACCATGCCAGGCCAAACGGTGGGTGGTGGTGGTGGTGTCGTAAACTAGAAGAATTAATTTAATCATGCCGGCACTTGTATTTAGTACACAAATTCATATATCTGCCTCAGTCTATTCGTATTTATATGTACAAAAAACAAATATGTATAACCGCAACGTTTCCTACAAACACACACTCACATGCAATCACTCTCATGTCTTTCATCACAGTCCATATGAACACAGACCCCCAACTCACACTTCCAACTACCGCATCAGATATTTAAATCGCCATCCTACGCACTTGTTGAGCCTTGCTATTGCAAGAAAATCTCCCGTACATCTCTCCACAGTGGCACAAGTACTTAAAACACCGAAAATAAATTAGAAATCTCAATGTATAGCAGCCAAACGATATTGCAGGGAAACACGGAATATACCATTCCTCAAATGCCACAATGACAGTAGCGGCGGGTTTTACAGTTCCACATATAATGCGACACAAGTTGCAAATACCGCTACTGAATCATTTCTTTATTTGTAGGAATTCTTTTTATTTCGTCAAATTTCTACCCCGCCTCTTTCTTTCTTTCTTTCTTTCTTTCTTTCTTTCTTTCTTTCTTTCTTTCTTTCTTTCTTTCCTTCGCTTCCCCATCTCCTCGCCGCCCGCCACATCTCTCTTTCTTTATCTTTTATTTGAGGGATTTTGGTCTGACGTCATAGAGTGACGTCAGCGTAACCATTGCTACTGAAGTTTCGCTCGCATAAAAGCCACACAGGAAAAAGGGGTGTGGCTTGCTGAGGGGCACACACCTTCCGTACTTCCTTTATGATCAGAGTTTGTGACGTAAAAGAAGAAAGCGACGGGCCTTTGTGCATAGTACAGGCGCATGCGTGTGTAAGTTCGCATAAAACAGTATGTGGCTTTGGAAGGAAAATGTCTTAATGTGCGTCGAGGCTTCTATCTCGCTGTCTGTGTGCGTAGCTGCATCGATAGACGTTTGTATGATACTACGCTACTGTAAGCGAAGGCAACGCATCATTGTATGGAATTTTAACACATAGGTGCACGCGCAAAAACACACTCAGTCACACACACCACACATACATACACACACACACACATATATATATATATGTATATACATACATACATACATACATACATATATATATATATATATATATATATATATATATATATATATATATATATATATAAGTAGGTAAGAATATTAACATATTGGAAAGCCTACCAGTGCATTTATCCGGGCGTGTCCACGAGTGTATATGCTTGCAAGCGTTTGCATGTGTTGAACTTCATGTTGTATGTACGTATTGCTTTTGCGTATGTATATGCAATTGCATATGCCTGGCTGTTACGAGATGCACGTGTGCATATATTCATATATGCACAAACTGCCGCTTCGTAGGCAGCTGCGTCGGTATATAGTTATTTAGTCGTAAATACGCTGTATAACGTAAATTCATCTACAGGTATATTATAGTATATCTGACACACACACACACACAGACATTGGTATGACGCACGCGAGTGCGTTCACACACACATGCACTCAAACACACACATACACACGCACGCACACACACACACACACACACACACACACACATATATATATATATATATATATATTGTGGAGAAATGAGACAAACTGGAAAAGCTTTGTAATGACAAAGCGTTTCGCCACTTTGTGGTTGGCGTCCTCAGATGAATGAAAGACAAAACTGCAATTTTTTTTTATTATAAGCGTCAATTGCACAGTTGACATCTTCTGGTCAGAACAAAAGAACAAAACTGCGCTCTTTTTTTTTTTTTTTTTAGTCGTCAATACCTGTTTGCTAGGTTGGGGTCTTCTGGTTGTAATGGAAAAGCAAAATTGCGTTTATTATTATTATTATAATTTTTCTTCTTATTATTTTATTTCCTAGGCTTTCTGTTGTATATACATTTCCTTCCTGCTCCCAACCAGAGGCTTAAAGTCAGTAACAATTTCACGACATTTTCCCCTGATCATTTTTTGTAAAAAAAACCTAAAAATCTAATATCACAAAACTGCGTTTCCTCTTCTTCTTCTTCTTCTTCTTCTTCTTCTTCTTCTTCTTCTTCTTCTTCTTCTTCTTCTTCTTCTTCTTCTTCTTCTTCTTATTATTATTATTTGTGTTGTTATGTTTCCTGCTTTGTGTAGAGCCGGATTCAAACTATGGTTCTTAGGCACAATGGGAGAATTGTCGTTTAATTGTCATTTTTCTTATAGGAGATGTTCCTAGTAAGGTGATCTTCTGGACAACTTGTATGCTGATGTTACCTGAGACACTGTTAGTAAAAATATCCGTTCCTTTTCTCACGAGGCCCAGAGCTCCGATTACTATTGGTACAGTTTCAGTCTTCATTCTCCACATCCGGTTAATCTCGATCTCCAGGTCCTTGTATTTAGACAATTACTCGATAATTTTTATGGAGGTGTTTCTCTCAGATGGTAGTGCTATGTCAGTAAGCATGCACTTCCTGAATTATTAAAGCCATTAATGTCTGGTGGATTTTAAATTAACTCATTCCTCGTAGATTTCTGTTATTCTCGCTATTAGCTCGTCTACCGCTACGATAGCTTTTGAAATGGTCGGTAATATTATGTATGAGACTGGTCTTAGGTTTATTGTCGGGAATTGTGAAATCAGTGCACTGTCAATACATTTTCTTCTATCCTTCTAGCATGCATATATATATATATATATATATATATATATATATATATATATATGCGTGTTAGCAGTATATAGTATAGTATCTGAAATAAGTGGATAAATAAAAAAAAAGAAAAAAGCAAGCTATACCCCTTTGTTTCAACATATATACATATGTTCATACACCTGTATTCTTGAATATTTCGCGGGAAATTATTGGAGTTATCATAAAAATTATGTATTTTTGTGCAGAAAATATTATATATTCTTAAGTGATTTGAATGATTTGAAGTAGATTAATGTTTAGCAAGTTAGTCTCACAAATCATTACTCGCGTGTTCGATCCTCATTGGGTTCCACCCACACTTACAGCCTACTGCCAATATTGCAATCTAATCTTTTAGATAATTTATATCTATCGTATGCTTGAAATTGCTCATTATATATGCACGGATTGTCATGTTTGGCTTAGAGCGATACGTGCATAGGTAAAGGGATATTGTTTATAATAGGACAAACGCACTGCTACACACACACACACACACACACACACACACACATATATATATATATATATGTAAAGGGTGTTTCATTAAGACAGATTATATATAAGGGTGTTTCATTAAGACGGATCAAAGTCAGCAGTAAATAAATCAGTGTTATTGGTGAAAATTTATTTCTTTTTCTATTGGATCATGTTATTTAAGTCATGGCAATTATGTGTTAAAAATAATATCGCCCTACTCTCCGCCAAATCTGAAAGAAGAAAAAAATCATTAGGCGCTTAAACTTAGTTAACATTTAAAATCGGTCCAAGTTATTGGAACTCCCTTTATATACGAAGAAACATAGTTTTAAGGTATGCTATATTTATGGGATAAAGTGCTCAATATCAGAGATAGAGCGTATGTAAATATAAAATTGAACATTGAACTCAATACTCAGATGATTGCGTTTAGCATGAAACAGTCTGTCGCTTTTGAGTGTTGACTTCAATGTTCACACACACACACACACACACACACACACACACACACACACACACACACACACATATATATATATATATATATATATATGTAAGCAAATATGTGGATGTAGATCCGACGGTATGATAAAAATGTGGAAAAGACAAAGCAAAATCCAAATATGTGAGAAAAAAAAACAAAAAACAAAATAAAAAAACAGTAAACTCACATATTCGGATTTTGCTTTGCCTTTTCAACATATATATATATATATATATATATATATATATATATATATATATATATATATATATACACACACACACACACACACACACACACATATATATATATATATGTATGTGTGTGTGTGTGTTTGCGTGTGTGTCTCTGTGTGTGTGTCACATTTTGGCAGCTAGTTGTCTTTTTTATGCTTGATTGAAAACACGGAAATATTTCGGTTCAGAACATTTTTTTTTATTGAGGATATATCTCTCGATATTATAATAATATTGAACAATCAGTGAAAACGCTTGTAAGAAAACAAGAACAAAAAACTTCTCAGAAATATGTTTTGTGGTCTTCAATCCAATATCCAACTCCATGAAAGACAATGAACTTTGGATGAAATTTGTCTACGGAAAATGCGACACCAACATTCAGATGCACACTGGACAAGCAGAAGTACTGATAAACATAAAAAAAAAAAATTGGTTAGAAACAGAGAAAAGAGTTCCGATCCGCTATGTGATACCCGTCCTTTTATATAGCCGAGGATGCTGGACAATCAGCTCCATCACAGATGAAGAGAAAAGTTTGGGCAACAGAAATGTCCCTCTCTAGGAGAATAGTGCGAATACCATGCACGGAGTGCGTAAGCAACGAAAGATACAGGATATACTGACATTCACAGGATATGCCGAAGGTAAAAGGGGCAGGGTAAGGCAGCGGATCAACTACCTGACAAACTTGTGTAAATGGACGGTGTAACAAGGGATGGAAAGTTTGTTAAAGTGACAATGATTTTGATTTGATTTGTCTGTTTAATAGCATACCAACAACTTATCGATCATTTAATGCCGAAATTTAATTCCCTTACAAGCTTGGAAGTAATAAACATGTTATTCTGCTTTCGCAATTGAATACATGGTAGATGATGCTCACCTTTTGTGCATATACATGTGTGTGCGGGTTTGATTACTAGAGGCAGTGATATGTGCGTTTTATGTTGTAGTTTTGTCGTTATACGAGGGTCATTCAATAAATAAGGTGAATTTTTCGGTATAAGGACTTCTAATACGGATAGAAGCTTACTCTTTTGTTATTTTATTTTGTTTTACTTCTTTTTCACATGGATTTAATTTCTTTTGCAGATTAAAAAAAAACTTTGAGAGTTTTGGTGATTAACAAAGATGACCGACCAAGAAGCATGCTCCAGGATTGAACAGCGGTCAGTTATCAGGTTTTTGGTTGCTGAAGGATGCAAACCAGTTGAAATTCATAGGAGAATGTCAACTGTGTATGGTGCCACATGTTTCAGCCAAAGAAATGTCTACAAGTGGGCTAAATTGTTTAAACAAGGACGGAGCAGTGTTGATGATGAAGACAAGCCTGGGAGGCCTACAGAAGTGAGGTCTCGAATCAGTCAATGAACTCATTCAGTCTGACAGAAGGGTGACAGTGGATGACATTGCAAGGACTTTGAGCTTATCTGTTGGGACAAACGCAGGGGTCATCAGTCAGAAGGAGTCAACTTGCATCATGACAACGCAAGGCCGCACACAGAAGACCAAACGGTGCAGACCATCAACGAGCTGGGCTGGGAACTGCTCCCTCATGTCCCTTACAGCCCAGACCTTACCCCTTCAGACTTTCACCTGTTTGGTCCCTTGAAAGCGTTCACGAGAGGCACGAAGTTTAAAAGTGACGATGAAGTCAAAAGTGTTGTGAGCGACTGGCTGAGACATCAGTCCAAAGATTTTTACGCTGAGGGAATACGGAAGCTTGTGCACAGATGGGAAATGTGTGTGACAGTGCTGGGAGCCTACGTTGAAAAAAAAAGAAAAAAGAAAAAAAAGAAAAAAGTAAGCTTCTATCTGTATTAGAAGTCCTTATACCGAAAAATTCACCATATTTATTGAATGACCCTCATATTTTGGAATACAGTTTGATTTAGAAAAATATAAGATATTATGTGGATTAATGTCATGAATGTGTTATTTCACGTTGGTTGTTTGGTATTAATTTAAACGGATTTGGATGAAGTTACTCCAATTTGTTAGCATGTGAGTATTATTGGTAATATTACTATAAATACATATTGTTGGTATTTTTTATATAAAAATGTACTGCTGGTATTTTTACTATAAAAATGTATTTGCATACTTCCTTAGTGTTTTGTTTGGGTGTTCAGTATTTACCGATAGCAGGGACTCAGGGAAGAACTCAATAGTCTAGAAATTAATAAGTTTCAATTGACTCATTTTTCGACCAACTTCAAAGTTTCGCTTATACAATGCCCATCAGGATCAGATAAATCTATTGAAGTATTGACAGATACATTTCTACTCTCCATGAGAAACGTTAATCATTGACTCCAAACCACTTTGATATTTTGTACTGGGCTAAAATCAATTAAGCACATGAAAATATCTAGTCATGATACCAACAGTTGATGTCAAGGTCATCTTCAGGATCAAACGTTGGCTTTTGATAGTGAAAAATTAAAAAAAAGATGCCCCTATATTATAAACTTGGCGAAAAGGTGGGCACTTGTGCCTACTACAAGTTTTTTTTAGCTACAATATGTTGTTATAGATACCAGTGGGCACATAACGGTGCCTCTAGTCAGAACCCAAAAGGTGCAGAAGTTTTACAAAGCTGAATTCTAGCCAGCGGATTTCTGGCTAACGTCTTGAACCCGCGATACGACACCGTTGAAGGAATTCGGGGTAGGTCACCCAGAAAACCTTTTACTCTAACATCAATATCTTCAAACTGCCTTCAAGGAGATGGTGCGTTAAGATGTCTAACCACATTGCCAGTAAACAGCATAGAAATTACGGTTACATCTAGCCAATTCAACTGTATATCGATAAGACCTTGTTGATAATCTAGTCTACTTCATTATGTGCCGTGTCCACACAGGACGTGTGCGATCATGGCTCCCTACAATTTCTGTCTTTTGTAGCTCTTAATATATTTTGTATTGTCGCCAGCCATTTCCTCAAGCCCATCAAGTATGCTATGTCCTGTTTTCCTCTGTACCTCTTTCTCTCCATTTTTCTTGTGTGTATCAGATTTTCCAAGCCCCCCCTCCTCATTATGTGTCCCAGAAATTCTGTCTCTTTCTGATGTGTCCTTTTTGTTTCCATTTTCTCCAAAACCTCGTTCTTGGTCACATGTTCGGCTCATGGCATCCCAAGCCTCCTTCGGTAGAACCACATTTCTCTTGCTTCAAGTCTCTTTGTTTTTGTGGAGATTGTTCAGCATTCACTGCCATATAGGAGAATATATATCACGTAACAGTTCGGTACTCTGCGCTTAAGTTCATAAAGTCTCGGTAGCATCACGAAGAAGTGATCCGAACAATTATCATGAAAGTATTTATAAAAAAGGCACAGAGAAGCAATTTTACGGCGAGGGAAAAGTGGCTGAAGCTGAGGTACCAGATCAAGACCAATAATATTGCTTACTTTTCTTTGGATTTTTTCAAGGATCTCTAAATATATAGCAGGAGAACTGGATCATACGTGGCAGTAGTAGTCAAGGCATGGATGAATGGTAGACCTATAGATATGTGAGATAGATTCTGGAGAGAAAATCTTTCTAGAACGACACAGTGAACCAATTTTCTTAGTAGCTGAGCTAGCAATTGATTCTATATAAGCTTTCCACTTAATGTCAGCCGAGAATGTTAGCCCCGAGAAGGCGCAAGGATGTTAGCATTAGCCAAGCTGATGGAAGGTAGAAAGGAGTTTCTCAGATGATGATTGGTTAAGTGAGAAAAAGAATTGACCAGTGTGGAATTCTTCAGCGCCAGCACTTCGCAATGTCACTATAACATTGTTATAACGTTAGGGGATGAGTGGTCATTTTGGGGTCAAGAAAATAGTTGAATCCATCGTTCCAGTAAAGCGTCAACGTCACATCTCAACCAGCCAAAATACAATGCATTCGCAACGTTGCAAGGGCGTTCCATATTAGTTAGATACTATACTGAACTCGATCCTCACTGAATGTTACATATTCTGGGACTTGTGCCAAGCATAGTAAATATGTATTTGGAAACTGATTTGAGTGTAAATAAAATATTGTGTGTACATGCGCATGCGTGTGTCTTAGTGATTTCCCACGTCGTCAGTAGTCGACGCCATCTTTATTTTTTGTTACATATGCCATATGACAACTACTGACTCCAATATTCAATAAGGCTTCTTTCAGATATCGTAGATTTTCACAGATTTACCTTAGCTTTCGTCTTCTGTGGAATACTGAGGAAATGGACATCACCGCGTAAATCTCTTTGGTCGGAGAAATGGTGAGAAATGGTGAGAAGGATGGTACCCCGGCGAGAATTCGATTTTGATGTGACTTCATTGTAAAAATAATGTTTTACTATGCTTGTGTGTCGATAGGTTAGTATCGTGTGGACACGAATGTAAATTTTGTAGCCTTGTAAATTTGTGTATCCGTGTTAATGTAGACATGTATTTTTAGCAGTTTCTTCAGTAAATAGAAATAATTAAGCGTGCGACAATGTCGGTAGGCTTTTTTATAGACACATTCAAATGTATACATTCTATCTATCTATCTATCTATCTATCTATCTATCTATCTATCTATCTATCTATCTATCTATTCTTAACGATTGTTAAAATAAAGAAAATACTGTCTTTTAAAAAATTACTTTATTTAATTTCAAATTGATTTGTTCTGGAGACATTGACCATCTAGAGGCAATATATTCTAAGGGCAGAACTCAGCAAGTTACATTTGGGAAATGGTCAATGGTAAAGTACCCGTGGAACCTTTCTCAGATGACACCGTGTTAAAATCCATGGAAACGGCTGACGTCATAGGGGGAAAACGCGTGATCAGCTAATGCTACGATCATCTGCCCAGGTGCATGTGCACATGTTATACCTGTATTTACACGTGCTTTTTAACTTGTGTCATATTCAAGATGTGCCCGTGGCTATATTATTATAGGAAACACATATTATTATAAAAATACACTCCTATTATTGCGTGCACTATTATATGTAGACTATTATTATAGGGTACACACTATATAATTATATGTGTATACTAATATTTTATATGCACGTACTGTATTATTATAGATTCATATCTATGTATCTATCTATCTATCTATCTATCTATCTATCTATCTATCTATCTATCTATCTATCTATCTATCTATCTCATTCTGTTTTTATCTATCTATCTATCTATCTATCTATCTATCTATCTATCTATCTATCTCATTCTGTTTTTATCTATCTATCTATCTATCTATCTATCTATCTATCTATCTATCTATCTATCTTCTTGAATATTCGATTAACAAGAAATGCAATATCACGTCCAGTCTCGTATTGATCTATTGGAAGGTAAATGTGTTCGTTCTTTGCGTGAATTTACGCGGTTTAAAAAAAATCCTTTTAAATCTTTTTCTATACGGCAATAATTCCGTTGTCAAATGATGAAACAAGCATGTATTTTACATAATGAAACTTCCCAACATAATCTCCTCCCTAGTTAATGCACTTAATTCAGGAGTGAATAATAATTATATGGGTGAAGAATTATGAATTGAAGATTTCGACACTTCGACGTGGTGTAATGATTAGTAAATTTGTATTTGTTAAATCAATTTCTATTGAGAAGTGATTACGATCGCCACTGGGTGCTACTTACTTGTGGTGTAGTGCTGCATCTAATTTACGCGTATTAAATCACTATAGACATATTGATTCAATTGCTTATTTGAATATTTTGTCGTAAAGGTGTGTGCGTAGAGTATACATGTACTTAAGCTTATATGCGTGCGATAGGACCATAGTGAAGATAATTGCTAACATAACTCCAACCATTTTTCTTATATGTGTTGTATACCTTCAGGACGTGGGCGATTATGGCGCTCCACTACTTTCTATCCTGTGTAGCTCTAAGAAATGTTTGTTTCCTTTCTATCCCTCTGTTCTGCTGTCCATTTCCTCAAGCTCGTTAGGCAGATTACTCGATGTATCTCTCAGCTACTCTTGCTTTCAGTAGGCCCTCTGAAGGTCATATTCTCCAAGCCCCCCTTTCCTCATTATGTGTCTCAGAAACTTCAACTGTCTCTTTCACATAGTGAACTCCCAAACAAAAATCGACGGTACATTTTAAAAATAAAATGATCATCAATACATTTTTATAGCAAAATGGAAATCAATTCAACACTAAAAAACAACAACATTTTTATAGTAAAACTAGCAGTATAACCCATCTTCGACCGGGTCTTTCATTACTGGGAATTTTTGACGTTCAATTGGAGCAGTTTAAGTTTAAAGTCAGCCCACCCGAAAATCAATATTATTAACAACAATTGGGTGCAACTGAGGCACATCCCCAATGGAGGGGGATAACAATTTGAATGGGGTGTGGCCCTGAAAAGAGCCGTTTTTGCGTTCTCAATCTTGCAAGGAAGGAACCATTTCCATAGACCGCCATAATAATAATATACGATAAATTTATTTATAATATAATTTCTTTTATAATTCTAATAATCTTTTGCGTTAGATTTCAACTCTCTAATTTGACTGTATGCTGTTTTTTTACAGACATTAAATTTTGCCTTTGACTTTTGCGCAAACTGTAAAAAAAATCAGATTTTTCGATTTTTTGTAGTTTTTCCAGCCAATTTAGACTCAAAACCTGCACTGAAAAATTATCTATCACACAAAAAGATTTCAATGAAAACTGTAGAAACGCATAAACAACATCAGATCACATACACACACACACACACACACACACACACACACACACACACATTTTGAGAATTATAGATATAGATTACAAACAATACATTTTATAATCTACTAACTATATATCTAAAAAAAACATACATTTACACGAAAAGGATAAAATTATGTACAAAATATATTCAGTTGAAACCATCAAAATATTTAGATTTAGGCATTAAATGACCCATAGAGGTGTTGATATGCTACTAGACAAAATCAACAAGCAAAAAACAGACAACAAATATATGCAGATGCAAAAAAGTTCTTGGCCCTACCAAGAATTTTCAACTTTTGGTTAGATTTTGGAAAGTACTGGTCGGCAATATTCTAGCTTCCGCTCATATGTATTCCTTATCCATGGGCGATATATTCCAAGACAGGTAGGGAAGGCATGAAATCGCGGATACTATCAAAACCTTTATAAACAAATATTTCCTCACTCCGATACGCATCAACACCCTCTCTACATTTGACTTTTTTACGCTATTAGGTAAGCTTGTTAAATTTAGTAAATATTAATAACTGATGTCTCTGCGATATGGTTGTCGTCCTTTCTTATTTCTAAAGTACTGTTTAATATTTCGAGGGCAGATGACCTTTGACATTACGATAACCGAAAAATTAAAAAAAAAAATATAGCTTTTGGGTTGAAATTTTCGAAAATTTTAACGATAAAAAATTCCAAAAAGTATTGATTTACATTATTGATATCTATCTATCTATCTATCTATCTATCTATCTATCTCGCTCTTAATAAATCGAACAATTATTAAATAAACCGAACGCACTTTTTGGACAATTCAATATTCAGGTTGTTCGTAAAGTCACTATGCAGTTATATTTTTATCAACAGGCATTATTACTACCTTCTCGAAGTGCGTGTTCGTCGAGAAATATCCATTCTTCAGTTGTCATACCCATATTGGCGTGAAATCAGAAATTTAAAAAAATATGATTAGAAAAGTTCACAGTAACTTTCCGAACACTCTGTATTCTTACTTAAGAATTTAATTACTTATGAAATGTATTCATATTTAAATCAGCAATTTTGAATCCATAGGTTGGCGAAACATAGTATCTATCTATCTATCTATCTATCTATCTATCTATCTATCTATCTATCTATCTATCTATCTATCTATCTATCCATTTGTTCATTATCTATCTATCTATCTATCTATCTATCTATCTATCTCTTTTGGGATGGATTTTTATCCAACACCATGTGTGTGTATGTGTTTGTGTGTGTGTTTGTGCGTGTGCGTGTTTGTGTGTGTGCGTGTTTGTGTGTGTATATTTTGGACACTTAATTGGTGACACCTCATATCTATCTATCTATCTATCTATCTATCTATCTATCTATCTATCTATCTATCCATTTGTTCATTATCTATCTATCTATCTATCTATCTATCTCTTTTGGGATGGATTTTTATCCAACACCATGTGTGTGTATGTGTTTGTGTGTGTGTTTGTGTGTGTGCGTGTTTGTGTGTGTGCGTGTTTGTGTGTGTATATTTTGGACACTTAATTGGTGACACCTCATATCTATCTATCTATCTATCTATCTATCTATCTATCTATCTATCTATCTATCTATCTATCTGTCTATCTATCTATCTATCTGGAGAAAATGGAAGGGAAAATACCAAACAATTAACAAAGAAAAAAAAAAAACTCTTCGAGAAACCAGCATCTTCGGAAAATTGGAAATTAAATTAGTGTAGCCAAGCAGCAGAGACAATGTGTTCAAATGTGCACAAAAGCGGACAATCACAATATCATGCAGTCCAAACCTAAGCAAAAGAAATGTCCAGGTCTCAAAAATAAAACACTGAATCAAATTTCAATTCTGTCCACACTAAACTTAAGATGTCCGCAGAAATAGAAAATATACCAGTATTCATCAAATCATTACAAATTCCGCCTCCAAACATAAACAATAATGAAGCTACTCATGAGGAAATTAAGAAAATTATTAAAACTAATGAATAATTAAGCATCACTCGACAATGAGGATGAACTTTTGAAAATAACTTACTTTCTCCTAATATTCAATAACATGTTTCGCTATTTTATGAAGGAAATCTGAAATTAAAAATGCTTTCACAAAATGTGGGGTTTATCACGCATTATGGAAGCAGAAAGGTAGCCCTCAAGACTCTTACACATACAGAGTTAACATTATGGAAAGAGAAAGTTATCCCTGAAAACCCTTACAAATACAGAGGTTGCATTATGGAATCCTAAAGGTAGCCTTGAAACCCTTACACATACAGAGGTAACATTATGGAAACAGAAAGTTAGACCTGAAAACTCTTACACATACAGAGGTAGCATTACCTATAAAATGTATCCTTCTTTGAATCTGCCATTTTAAGAGTCTTTTTAAAAAAAATCATTTCACCCTAACGAAGGCAATAAAGCAAGAGGTTACTGAGTGTTAGAAAATATGAGAAAATCTACTATTACGGAGAGAGGACAATAAAAGAATAAGAATTAAGAAGACAGAAGATAACGATTGACAATGCACCTAAATTTTTGAAGATTAAAATTAACTGGCAAGCAAGAAGTCGGAAGAGAATTCCACAAGCAAGAAGTGCGAGGGAAGAAACTGTTAGCATAGAACTTAAGGTTATATCTAGCCATTTCAACTGTAAAATGATAAAAACTTTCTATCAATCTTCTCTTAAATTCATAGAGTCTAGGTACCAAAGATTCTATTGATTAGTTCTTTTTACGGCTTATCAACCCTTTGCAGGCTATTTAAAGCCAGAAAATATTTTTAAATTGTACGAATTTCTTTTACCGAAATCTGAATATTTTGTACGCAGTTTTATTTATTTTTGGATAATAATAGTGTTAGCGATACACGTCTTACTAATTAACCCATAGCTGGGAGGAGAAGAGGCGGATTCATGCCTTTTTCATGGGTATTTGTGCGTAAGTGAACATAAAAAACCCAACGGAAATTGAAAGTCGGCCCCGCGATTAGCAATACCGAGTCGTTATTCATTACATCACCAACGCATCCAAACTTATATCACCTGGTATTTTCAGACGGTCACCCATCTAGGTACTGACTAGGCTCGACGTTGCTTAACTTCGATGATCGTTCGAGCACCGGCGTTCCAAATTGATGTGGCCGTAAGCCAAAGAGGAAAGGGTTATTGAAAGTGACGGAAACAGAGAAAAAAATTTGATGAGGAAAAAAGGACAATAATTGGAATCTGATTCAAACGAATACTGGATGGGGAATTTTTGTTGCATTTAAATTAGATCGTAGTTGAGAGGAAGACGAGAAGCCAGAAGAAAGCTCGACAAGCGAGACGTAGGCGAAAAAGAAACTATTCGGAATATGAACTCGGCTCGATAAACGTTTCGCCCCAGCACGTTCGCAGGAAGGATATATACAGCGTGTATTCGTATGGGGCGTCCGAATGCTGGAGATGTATCACTTAATTTGAAACCTTTTACACGAATTAATCTGCATATTTGATTATTTACTGTAATCGATCAGCATTGCCTGTACGTTTAATCACGTGTAAATTAAAGCGCATCTTCATGATGCTACCAATTTTCTTTTATTGATCGTTGTACGGCGCCATGAACGTCATGAAGATTCTTCAACCATTCGCCCTTGCATGGAGTATTGCTGCCATATATGCTCTGGAGCCCCTGCTGTTTGCCTCAGGGTTCTTGATAAGATCCAGAGACGGATATGCAATGTAATCGGCCCGGATCTGTCATCTCGTCTGCAGTCGCTCTCTCACAGACGCGACGTTGCCTCGCTCTGTCTTTTTTACAAATACTTTCACGGTAATTGCTCCGAGGAGCTGCTTTCGCTGGTTCCCAGGCCTCTATGAATTTAAACGTCGCACGAGGCAGGCATTCCGTTTCCCCACCCCTCCACCTTTGAAACTGTTAGATGTAGACGTCTCTTCTACCCCAATAGCTTCATGTCTCGCCTGTGGAACTCCCTTTTCTTATTCCTGTTTCCCTGACAAATATAATCTCCAACTATGTAAGTGTAATGTCAATCGACATCCCCAGTTGCCTTGATCTATCCACTTCCCTTCTCCACATCCTTTCTCCTTTCATTCCTATCTGCTCTCGCTCCAAATCTTCTGTAACCCCCTTGCCTTGATCGGTCCACAATCTTTCTCCACATCCTCTCCTTTAGCAATCCTATCTGCTCTTCCTCCAAACCTTCTGTAACCCCTTGCGTGCTAGTGGATTCCAGCCTTGCTTGGAGTGATAAGCTTAAAAAAAAAAGAAGTTCTACCCCACGACAATAGCGTCGTACATCTTGAGAGGGCAAGCCGGAGAAATCAAATGCCGTTAGGCAGTGTTACGTGATGAGAGCCGACTCTGCCTTCATTTAAATCCATGGTTTCCAAAGGGGGCAATTTGATTTTTAAGGGGAGGGCAATTCGAGAATGAGTTATTAACAGTGAATTATTTTCTTGTGAGTCTGTGTGGGTATGAGTGTAGGTGCGATTTAATACATACGGTGTATACACAGTATGCATATATAAAAATTATATATATATATATATATATATATATATATTATTTTGTGAGGATTTTTTCCCTCAGTACTCCAACTGTCCTTTCGTTGTTTTATTTTTCTCTTTTATGGATGCCATGTTCTTTGGAAGATTGTTTAGACTAAGCTAATGGCTTTTTAAGTTTTCTCCATGTGAATAGGTATTGTTGGCGGGTTGAATTTGTTTAGCGGCATATCAACACTTCTATGGATTTTTAATACCGAAATGGAAATATTTTTAACACTATTTTATGGCTTCAACTACAAATAAGATGTATTGTTGGTCATTTTGCTATAAAATGTATTGTTAGTGATTATACTATAAAATGTATTGAGGGACTTTTTAATTTAAAAATGTGTTGTTCGTCATTTTACTATAAGTATGTTTTGTTGGTACATTTTTATGTAAAATGTATTGCTGGTATCTTTATACTTTCATAGTGTTTTATTTTTGTTTGGGGTTTCACTATTTGCCCATAGATGGGACCCAAACAATTGCCACCACCCCGGATCAGGGTGGACCTGGGAACAACAGCAAATAAGAGTTGATTCTACTCTCCTCAGAGCCTCCAATCTACCGATGAGAGGCTTTGATATCCGATGTAGTTTACCGTTGGTACACACGCACACACGCACGCACGCACGCACGTTTTTAGAAGATAATAATTGTTTTATTGATACAAGTCTTACTAATTAACCCATAGCTATGGAGAGAGGTGGTTTCCAACGGCATTTTGCTCGTAAGTGAACGTAACGACCCCCATTGAGAATTAGAACTCGAATTAACAATTCCGAGCCATTATCTATTACACCACCTGCACATAAAAGCTTATAGCACGTGGTATTCCCAAGCAGTCACCCATCTAGGTAGTGAGCACGCTCGACGTGGCTGAAGTTCGGTGATCATAGGAGAACCGGTCTTTCAACGTAAGCCAAAAAAGAAATACTTTTCCCGACAGTGTGTGTGTGTGTGTGAAATTTTGTCATAAACATTCGATACTGAATTAAACTGAAATAGTTTAAGAAGCACTAATCTAGACTTTCTCATTTACTTTGCAGAAGAATGTTTTCAGTTTAAAGGGTGAAGTTGTCTTTCCTTCTGTAGAGATGATTTTTCCAATAGAAAGACTCTTAACGGTCTCGTTTTCAGTCATTGAGCCCAGACTCATCTCACATTACTTGTACGTCTTTGAAATGAAGCCAACATTATGCCTAATTCGAAATTATTAAGCAGATCTAACAAAATAAAGAAAAATAAAGACAATACCTGAGTGAAGATAATTGATTTATCATTCTGTGTTTATTTCAAATAAAGCGCAAATGCCAGACAAAATGCAAGTGTAAACAAACGGGTCAAAACCCAAGTGTAATAAAGTTCTTTTGTTACTATTTCCTATGATCTGCCATAACATTTACACTATTACGTGCCTCTACTGGGACGGTTTTAACAATATATACAAAACTGTTGAATATTATATTTAAATTAATGGCATTTATATCTTACATCTTTTAACGCTATAGACATTTTATGTGATTTAGAAATACCAGAAATAAATTAGATGCCTTATTATTTATCTCTTTCGATCAATAAGTGTTTACCTATGGGTGCTTCGTTTAAAAACAAACTTTATTAAACTATTATGCCGTGTCATAAAAATATTAGATTGAGTCATAAATAATTTCCATTTTCATTTACCAACTTTATTCTTCAAAAAGAATAAATAGAATTACATTTTATTCAATTATATATATATATATATATATATATATATATATATATATATATATGTATTTGCAATGTCTTGTTGACATTTATCGAGCAGCTCGTCGATAACGTTTTATTAAGATTCAACTGGTTTTGATGCGAAAAAGCCTTCAACAAAACACTTGAGTTTGATTTTGATTAGATAAATCTTTACCCCAACATAGGATTTAATCAG
>OZ038485.1:53425667-53476469 GCA_964036315.1 Acanthosepion esculentum
GAACCCACTCTATCTGTAGCAGGAAGACTATGCGTCCTGAGATATTTGTCAGAAAGAGAAATAACTCGTTTGGTCTGAAACAAAAACAACATACGCATTGAAATCTTTGCCATCAGGGGAAAGAAATCCTTCAGTATGAAGCAAGAAGACCATACAATTTGATTTCAGTATCACAAAGAAGAACACGAAGACTTTGCATCTAGAGCCATTTGTCACCAAGAGAAAGAATTCACCGCGTATGGAACAAGATTAGTATACACCCTGAGCACTTAATCAATGAATTTTGTCCGTCTGGAACAAGAATAGCATATATCGTCATCTCTTTGTCACTGAGAGAAAGAACTGCTCTCGCCTGGAATAAGAAGATCATACAACTTAATCCCTTTGCCACTAAGAAAAAAGAACTCTCCTCATTTAGAACAGAAAGACCATATATGCTGTTTTTACAAAGAGAACGAACAACCCTCATCTGGAACAGAAAGAGGACATATCCTCAACGCTTTGTGCTAAGAGAAAGAACTCCCCTCGTCTGGAACAGAAAGAACATATATCCTCAACTCTTTGTCCCCAAGAGAAAGATCCACCCCATTTGGAATAAGAAGATTATACATCTAGAAACTCTCTCCAAGTGAGTTCCCTCCGCCGGGAACAAGTAGACTAAGCGTCTTCATTTCTTTACACCAAGAGAAAGAACTCCCTACGTCTGGAATAAGACTATACATCTTGAGCTCTTCGTCGTCAAGAGAAAGAAATCCCCTCGTCTAGAACAGGAAGAGAATATATCCTTCGTTATTTGCTACCAAGAGAAAGAATAACCCTGTCTGGAACAAGAAGACAATATATCCTCATCTCTTTGCCATCAAGTGAAAGATCTTCTTCCCTTTGGAACAAGAAGACGATATATCTGCAGCTCTTTGTCACCAATAGAAAGAAATCTCTCCGTTTGGAAGAGGAAGACCATATATCTTACAGATCTTTGCGACCAGTAGAAAGAACTACCTCCGTCTGGAATAAGAACAACGTTCATCTAGATCTCTTCGTTGCCAAGAGAAAGAACTCCCCTCGTCTAGAACAGGAAGACGATATATCCTCGTCTCATTGTCACTAAGTGAATGACCTTCTTCCCTCTGGAATAAGAAGAGCATACATCTACAGCTCTTTGCGATCAAGAGAAAGAACCTCCGTCTAAAAGCGGAAGACCATATATATTACAGATCTTTGCGACCAAGGGAAAGAACCCACATCGCCTGGAAGAAGATCTCACATCGTCAGCTTTGCTACCACAAGAAAGAAAACATCTTCAACAAAATTAGGGTCGCATGAAATCTCACAATTGAATTCAACTTGAACGTTTTGTTGTTGATCATGGCGAAGAATGGATTGAGAGTGACTTCATCCTTATGATTGAAAATTTACTTTAGATTTTCGGTCAAAGAATATAACTCCAAATAAAAGAACAAAGTAACAATGTTCTTTAATATGTTTCTTCATACACAACAACCAAAGTTTAAAAAAAAAAGCGTAACTTACACTGTTTGCATCTGAAAAAGGTCACTAATTCTTTAATTGACTTCTTTCTTATTATCTAGGGGAATTTTAAGATTTTATAAAGAACATAAATAATTCCTAGTAATCATATGTGAATATTACATGCATTATTATTGGATACAGTTAAGTAAAACATAGGTTTTATCAATATATATATATATAGTTTCAAATATATATATATATATTTACATATAGTGTTTCAAATATATATATATTGTTTCAAATAGATATATACACACATATATATATATTGTTTCAAATATACATACATATACGGTTTCAAATATGTATGTATTGTTTGAAATATATATATATTGTTTCATATACATATTTCAAATATATAGATATATTTTGTTTCAAATATACATATTGTTTCAATATATTGTTTCAAAGTATATATATATTGTTACCTATATATATATAATTTCAAATATATATAAATATACATATATATATGTATAAATATATAGCTTCAAATTTATATACATCTTGTTTTAAATATATATTGCTTCAAATATATATATATATTTATTTCATATATATATATTGTGTCAAATATATATATATATCTATATATATATTGTTTCATATATATATATTGTTTTAAATATATATATATATATATATAGTTTCAAAGTTATATATATTGTTTCATATATGTACAGATATATATATATATGTATTGAATCCAATATATAAATTGTTTCATATATATATATATTGATTCCAATATATAAATTGTTTCAAATATATATATATATATATATATATATATATATATGTATGTATGTATATATATATATGTATGTATATATATATATATGTATGTATATATATATATATGTATGTATATATATATATATATATCTATATATATAGTTTTAATTCAAATACATATATATTGTTTCAAATGTATATATTGTTTTAAAATTATATATATCAATATATATATTGTTTCAAATGTATATATATACAGTTTTTACAATATATATATATATTTTATTTAAATACATATTGATTCATATATATGTGTGTTGTTTCATATATATATATATATATATATATATATATATATATACATATTGATTCATATATATATGTGTTGTTTCATATATATATATATATATATATATATATATTAATACATGTTTCATTAAATAATATAGATAAGTGTTGTCTATATATTTTATGTAAGTTTTATTTATGCATGTATTAATGAAAAAATGCTGCCTAAATACACACAATTTAAATATATATATATATATACCTATGGATTCATATATATATGTGCTGTTTCATATATATATATATATATATATATATATATATATATATATATATATATATATATATATATTTTCAAATATAATAACCTGATAACGAAATTGAATATATTCGTTCTTTAATTAGTCCTATATTTTTGACCATATTTTCTTGTCCAGTTTGCGGCATTGTTTCTGACTTGGTTATTGCTGTTACTATAACTTTATATTGTCACCGATATATATTCGTATTTCGTTGCGCTTCTTTTTCTTCACCATTTTTCGAATATTGCGCCGAAATGCCTTATCTAGCCTAGGGAGATGAAATGATGCGGACATTATGATGGATTATATGTCATTCTGATTTTCTGTAGGCAATCAGAATTCTTAAGTAGAAATGGAGTTTCTATTAAAGACAAGGCGATGCGAGAAAAGCCGCCAATTGAAACACCAGATTGACCGAATGATGCATGCTAAAATTGATATTGCTAATATACACACACACACACATACACATAAATTATATATATATAAATATATATATATATGATAGTTGTATATTTAGGCAGCAATCCTTCTTTTATGCAAGTTTCATTAAAAACGACAGACAAGGTACTACGGTTAAGTTTTTTATTTAATTTTTCTTGTGTGCGAAAAGAGCTTTCTTTGCTGGAAAAAGGGTGTGTAAGAACTGTCCAAATGTTTTATTTTTCCGAGCGCTTTCGGCTATACCGTTAGCCATTATCAAGGATGATTTGATTTTTCAGCTTAATTGAGTGTGTGCATTATGTATATGTCTTAGTGTGTACACACTAAGTACCTTGTCTATCATTTTTAATGAAACTTGCATATATATACATATATATATATATATATATATATATATATATATATATATATATATATATATATATTCACACATCCACACATCTATTTATACACACACACATACATACACAAACGCGCGCGAGCACACACACACACACACATTATATATATATATATATATATATATATATATATATATACAAAACCACAAGAAGATGCACACGTATTCATACTGTGCATACATATGCATATATTTACAAATTCATATATGATTACTTATGAGTATCTATATATCTATTTATCTATCTCTGTTGGGGGTATATATATATATATATATATATATATATATATATATCTATGTTGGGTGTATATATATATATCTATTTATCTATCTATGTTGGGTGTATATATATATATATATATATATATATGAGATAACGATATATATTTTTATATATCAAAAACAATAGTGGGAAAAATGTATTACGAAGCGAAAAGTTTTCTGGTGATGGTCAAAAGGATCGATTCAGAAGAAATCTTTTTTTCCACTTTGTCATACATTTTTCCCCTATCTATCTATCTATCTATCTATCTATCTATCTATCTATCTATCTATCTATCTATCTCTCTCTCCCTCTCTCTCTCTCTCTCTCCCTCTCTCTCTCTCTCTCTATATATATATATATATATATATATATATACATACAGGTTGTCCAAAAATAATGTATACACTCTTTGAATCTTTATAACTTATTCAATTTATGTATTTTGACTTGTAAATAAGATTAATACTAGAAACAGAATACATATTTGAAGAATCTGAGGGTAAAATATGCAAAAGAAAAACATAGAAAATTAACTTTAATAAGATAAAAGCTCCCTGGGGCAACGGAAAAATGTTCCTATATTGATCAGTTCACATCAAGTGCTCAAAATGGTTGCCGTTCTGTTCAATACACTTTTCCTATGTTGAAGAAATAGACCTACAAACGTCCAGTTATCATTTCCTCTGGTATTAGAGCACATTCTTCTTCAATTGCTACTCTTATTTCAGCAATTGCTTCAGGTTTCCTACTGTAAACTTTGTCTTTTAGAAACCCCCACAAAAAGAACTCCAAGGGTGTCATATCTTGTGATCTAGGTGGGTATTCAACTCTCCTTCTCCTTCCAATCCATCTGTTTTGCATATTTCATCCATATAAAAAAACGTATTATTAACTATTAATATTTAAAGCGTGTATACATTATTTTGGGACACCCTGTATATATATATATATATATATATATATATATATATATATATATATATATATATATATATATATATATGTGTGTGTGTGTGTGTGTGTGTGTGTGTGTGTGTGTGCATATATAATTGATATTTATACAACCAGTATTCGATCAAAAAAATTTTATCAAATTTATGATATATGATATATACATACATATATATATATGTATATCACAAGTTGTTTTATATATATATCTACACTGTATATTTATCTATCTATCTATTTATCTATCTGTATATATATATATATATATATATATATATATATATATATATACTCTATCATGGTCAGGTCGGGTAACAAGATCTGCTACCGGTAACCTGTAATCCAGTACTACCTGCTCCAGGGTTGATTTGCCGTCGACTAAAAATGGCACTCCCACCAGTGCCCCTCTGGTGAGGGTGACGTGGGTGGCTAGACACATTGATGAAAAAAACTAAATGCATCAAAGAACGATCATTCAGCAAATAGAAGACGACTGGATCTGGCGGACTGTCCGGAAAAAACCCACTTGTTTGGTTCAACGGGCAAGAAGGCTGTCCCAGCAATGCGTCGTGAAAGCGCAATTAGGGCAAATGAGTCAGAAACAACACTGTTGGCCATCCATTGCATCCATGGCCCATCTCCGGACGCATCGACTTCGTCGTGCCACCGGGCCCAAGTGGACAGAGACGAAAGAGTGCGGCTGACGATCTTGCCCAACTCTCCCTCACGTAAATCCAATTCACGAGCAGTCTACCCGGTGACACATTCTTTTGGAATGGATGAGAACACAACGAACGACGCCAGGCAAGAGTTGGCTTTGCCATCAAGTCCAGCCTAGTCAACATACTGGCTCTCATCCAAAGGGGATCAACGATCGCCCGATGACCGTCCGCCTCCCGCTCCTCAGGAAGAAGTTCACAACACTGATCAGCGCGTACGCCTTGACGAAGTGAAAGACAGATTCTACGAGGATCTGAAGAACACCATCTCGGCCATGCTCAGGGCAGCTAAGCTCATCATTCTCGGTGATTTTAACACTCATGTCGGCAGAGATCAAATGTCGCGGGAGGGAGTAACGGGAAAACCTGGCGTGGCCAAGTGTAACAGAAACGGTCTCCTTCTGCTGGAGCCCTGCGCCGCTCATGGTCTTCTCATCACTAACAGTCTCCCGTCTGCCCAACCGCAACAAGACGTCGTGGATCCACCCGCGCTCCAAACACTACTTGACTACGTCATCGTTAGGCAAAGGGTCAGGCGGGATGTGAGGGTTACGAGGACCATGTGCGGTGCTGAATGCTGGACAGACCACCGTCTGCCGATCACCAAGATGAACCTCCGTCTCACATCACCAAGGAGAACAAAAGCGTGCCCAAGCGACTGAACATCTCAAATCTAAAGAATGACCTGGTCAAACAGAGACTGGTAGAGGAGTTGGACAACAAGCTACCACCACCCAGTACAGACCCACACGTTGATGTGGAGGCGGAATGGGCTCTTTTCCGTGATGCTGTCTGCACTGCAGCCTCGGGAGTTGTGGGATACATCACCCACAAACACTAGGACAACAACAGTCACATCCAGACACTACTGGAGGAGAAACACCAACTCCACCGATCACTCATTAACAACCCGTCCTCCACACCCAAGAAGGAAGCATTCAGCGCAGCCGGGAGAGTTGTTCGGTCGGAACAACGCCGCATGCAAAATGAATGGCTTAGCGGTCTGATCTTGGACAAGGAGGAGATACTTGAGGGCTGGGCAGAACACTTCAGCAGGGTAATCAGATTTTTCAAGCCCTCCTTTATCATGATTTTCCCTAGAAACCTCAACTGTCTCTTCCTGATGTTAAGTATTAGTTTCCTTTTTGTTTCCAGTTTCTCCAAAAGTTCGCCGTTGCTCACATGTTCGGTCTACTTCCTTCTGTATAACCACATTTCTGCTGCTTCAATTCTCCTCTTCATCTTAGAGGAGATCGTCCAGCACTCACGGACATACATAAGGACATATCAGATAGCAGTTCTCTTTACCTTGTTTCTAGGGAAAATGTCCTATTTATTGATCTGAGAAAGCGGTTGTATAGAGCTGACAGTTTAGATATTTCTGAACGGGTTTGGCGCCATATGAAAGTTTCGATTTGACGAGGATATTTAAAGACATGACTCGAGGTTTTAGGTTAATGTTTTGGTTCTGTAACAACTTGCGGTGTTGGACGAAGCTACATCTAATGTAACCCGTTCTATCTTCAGTTTCCTTATCTCCTGTACTAAATCTTTTATAATTGTTCCCTATGCTGAGGTGTTTCAAGTGTTTGGTATTTAATAATTGCACATCTTGAAATTTTATGATGGATTCAGGTTACGTCCCATCGTTGTTTTCACCTAAATCCTATTATGTCACATTCACCATTTGCTGACTTTTGAAAGGGTTATACTGTATACAGATGCAGTGAAGAAAATAAAGTTAGAAGATATTGGCTTCGAAAGATCTTAACGAGAGATGTGCTTTCCTTTGTGTTGTGGTAGGATCCACCTAATTTGCACAGTGGAGTACCGACGATATAAATATGGTTGGTACCGGAAAACAGGGAGGCGAATCAAGAGATCCAACTAGAGACTCTGCCCGACTGCGACTTAGTCAACACATTCTCCAGGAACGGTCTTCCCAGGAATATACAAAAGACTATATGTAAATATTGTGTACACTTTCTTGTTTCAATACATTTTATTCTAACTACATTTTGTGTTTGCATTATTATTCCATGCATTAGTCAAGTTTCAACACTTTGTAAGGACGAATGAGCCTTGTTTTATCGTGAAGCTGATGTAATGGAATAACCAGTCACCCCCATGAATGATTACACTTATCAGTAGTAAGTACCTATAAAGTCAACCGTCTACGAGAGACTTGAGGAAGATTGAGAAAGAGAGAGAGAGAGAGGGAGAGAGGGAGAGAGAGAGAGAGAGAGGACGCAAGCACGTCCGACCTTCCAATTAGTGGCACTCACTGCTAGATTGACCTGTGTGTATAACTGTACCGTATTTCATATTATACTGGTTGTGTACAATAAACCTTTCTTCTATTATCCACCTGGTGTTAAGTATGTATTCCCTTAGCACGGAATATAACAGAAGCCCTTCCCGACTGAACGGTCCAAAAATACGCCGGACTATACGGTGGTTACCCCTATATAAGAGGGACGCAGGTTCGAACCCTGTTGACGGGAACATCCCCTTTAAAAAACATCTTGAAAAAGTCAGGCCGGTAGACTAAAGTTTTACGGTTTAAAAACAGTAAAATATCGTTAGAAACAAGAGAAAAGAGTACTGAACTCTTATGTAATGTCAGCTCTTCTATATGGGGTGAATACTGGGAAATCGCCATGAAGAGGCTTGAGCCAATAGACATGGGGTTCTACAGAAGGATGTTGAGAATATTATGGACTAAACATGTGAGCAACGCCGACGTTCTAGAGATAATGGCGCTAAAAAAGACACATATACTTAACATCAGGTAGAGACAGTTGAAATTTCTGGGACACATAATGAGGAAAGAGGGTTTTGAAAGTTTGATACTCACAGAGCAGATTGAAGGTAAAAGAGACGAAAGAAAGCAACACATAACCTACCTGGGTGACTTAAATAAGTGAACAGCGGAGCGAGATCTGGAAAAGATGGCAAAAAGACAAAAGTTATTAAGAGTTACAGAAGACAGGAAATGGTGGAGAGCCATGATCACCAATGTTTTGAAGGGACACGGAGTAAAGAAGAAGAAGAAGAAGAAGAAGTCTACTCAAATACTTGTATCCACCAAATATAATGTATATAGTTTATATCACAATCGCCATTTTGAAAACTTCTAAATCACAGCTGTCATGTAGTGAAAGGTCGTACATGTTAGCTGTAGGTTAAAAGGTTAAAAAATGGCGATAGTGACATATCCAACCAACCTCCAATCCTAGAAGTCTTCGCCTTTTGTTTAGTAGAATGTTAAAGGTGTTGTCTGGGACCTAGAGCGGCCATCACGACAGACATTCATTTCCAGCAACTGGATGAAGTGAAGCTTTAACGTCGAAAGCGTCCTGCTTTGGCAAATGTTATTCTCGAACCTGACACGACAAGGGCACACAACTCTGCAAAAGAAACCCAATAAAAAAAAATAACATCGCTAAGAGGGTGATATTCTTCCAGATTCTCCATACTCTCCAGATTTAGCACGTACAGGTGTTCATTTGTTTCTATCGCTAGAATATTTCATGAGTGGCAGGAGGTTTAATAACGAGCCGAAAGAAAAGTATTTCGAAGTTTTTTTCCAGAAAAATGTCCATATTTCTTTGAGTGTGGAATCGAAACATTAGCAGTAACTTTCGAGCTGCAGTCGTTGAAAATAAAGCTGATTCCATTTCCATTAATCCGACATTATTTCTTCTTATTGCATACGTTAGATCTAATGAAGGAGGAGTAATGGATAGCGGCTCGGATTATGGAATCGGAGAGCCGAGTTCGAATTCCAGTCGAATCCATTACATTCACTTACGTGCTAATATCTTTGGGAAATGTATGAATCCTCTTTTTCTCCCTCCCCCAGCTATGGGTAAATAGCAGGATAGACCGGGTTCTATAGCCTTGGATGGCAACTGGTCTACCGCAGAAAGAAATGGCAATCTACTGCGGGAAAAAATCTGCCTCGTCAGTCATGTATCGAAAGATATATGATCGCCTAAGTGTGTATCGCGATTGGCACATACTGAATGACTGTATTTAAAGAATGCACGTGTTTGAGTAGACATCTCTTAAAAAACAGGATATTTTTCGTCAAGCGGTTTGGTTTTTGTTCGAGAGTCAATAATTAAGATAATATACACGAGTTCAGTGTTCGAATCTGCGTCGCCCTTATTAAAGGGAAACCACTGTATAGCCCAGTGCGCTTTTAGACCGCACAGCCCCGAAGAATTTCACGGCGAATTGATTGACTGATTTGTCTTCTACGACTTACCAATTCTTTTCTGGCTATTTAATATTTTTAGACTGTCAAAATGTTTTTTTTTTAGAGATAATGATTTACTAATAAGAGTCATACTAATTAACCCATAGCTGGGGGAGAAGAGTTGGTGTCATCCCTTCCCAAGGATATTTGCGCGTAAGTGAATATAATGCACCTGGCGGGAATTAGAACTCAGCTCTTTGATTTCCAATTCCGAGTCTCAGATATCGAAGTTTACAACACCTGGTATTCACAAGCGGTCACCCACCTAGGTACTGACCAAGCTCAACTTCAGTGATCGTACGGGAATGTGGCCATAAGCCTGCTCACGGCAACTCAAAGGCCAATGAATCTTATGAAGGAAAACACATCTCTCGTTAAAATCTTTCGAAGACTATATCTGCTAAGTTTATTTTCGTATCCGAAACGTAAAGAAAGTAATGTTTAATGAATTACTATATTTTAATTAATAATTCGACATTACTTCATATTATTATTGGGTTGGCTAAAACGTTGGATTATTAAGTAGAACATTCACTTAATAAATCGAATGAACGTTTTGCCCAACCCAATAGACTTGTATTTTAAATGGGATAGACGTTTATGTTAAATAAATTAAACTTATTTTTATATACTTTCTTTAAAACCTGATTACTTTCCGAACACTGTAATACTTGAAGAGGTTTATAGATATCAGTGTACGTCGTTTTTCATGACAAACTGTGAAAACAATGTCTGAAATTATCATATATTAGATACACAACATCATAGAACAGTTGCTTTTTATTCTATAAAATATTTGTATTTTTATTCTACGCGGTCTGATCAAAAAATATCGGGACGGGTGCTATAAAAAAGGAAACTACAGCATATATGGATTCGGCATTTAATCTCATTCGAAGTAGTCCCTTTCTGAAGCCACAGTATCCAGTTTCCATTCATGGAAGAATTTCTGGAACTCCTTTGCGGGGATAGCGAGCAGCGTTCTCTTGTTTTTCATCGACGTCTTTAAATCTTGTTCCTTTTAGGTGTGATTTGATTTTTAATCAAGAAAAAGTCGCAAGGGGCGAGATCTGAGGAAGATGGCGGTCGTTGGACAGGGGAATGTTATGTATGGCTAAAAACTGCTGCGCAAACCATAGTCACTTATGGAACCTTTGTGGTATGGTCAGACGACCACACTCTACACAGTTTCCTTCCAAACGCTGTTATAAACAATGTAAGTGAGTAAGAACATTATAATTTATTCTGTATGCGCGACAGATTTCAAAGTCAACCTGTGCCAAATGGCTTCACTCTGCGTACTTTACGTCCGTTACCATAACAACTGTTCCGATATTTTTGATCAACTTCGTATACTAACAGTTTTTTTAATTCCACGTCCTTCAAGGCGTAAGCTATCACATACTTATTTTCTTTATTATCTATGACTTGCAATGACTTAAATGGTTATCAAAGTTTGGAATTCAGAATCCTTCTCCCCTTGAAATGGTTGCCTCCTAAGTTTAGAAATTCCAGATTAACCTGCTATTTACAGATCGGTGTCGCTAGCCCTGAACACAATTTGTTCTTCAATTCAAAGTTGTTCTCCTCCTTGACTGGATGCCAGTTAGGCTAAAGAATTCTGCTCTGCTTTTGAATCCATAGATCTTAATTGGTGGGGGGGATTTATATCTTTTCTATGGCATTTATACGAAAGTGGGTACAACGGATTCAGTCGGGATTTGAATTCTGATAGTAGATTTCCATTTCAGCGTGCGTCGATAACCGCTATGTACTTGCTCAAAATTTATCCAGCCTGCTAAGCCTCATGTTTACACTCGCATCAAAATATAAATATATATATGCCATGCGCCAACAGTACTGTTTCGCTGAATCATAGTTCTTCAGTGCAACTAGACATCCGAATGCCTCAAGCCCGGATTGAAACACAATCGATTTGGTGCCAGTAAGAGTCTCTACTAGTGAGCTACCTTCATTCGACAGGATGAATCAGCCAAATCTAGAGTATTGTTTTTATAAATGTAAACAAACGCCGAACAACCGAGGTGCTCTATTCATTTTACTGAAGAGCTTCGCATTCACGCAGGTGTTCGTTGATATATATATATATATATATATATATATATATATATATATATATATATATATATATATATATATATATCATTCAGTCGGGTTTCGATCCTAGCTAGAGGCAACCGGACGTCTAGCCACACTGATGAGCTGCGAAACAGTCTTTCTGTGGATGACAAATATATATATATATATATATATATATATATATATATATATATATATATATATATATATATATATATATATCGGAATAATAAATCCATATATATATATATCGGAATAATAAATCCATATATATATGGATTTATTATTCCGATATATTTGTATCACATTAAACACACATTAAACGTTATTGTTAGTTCCGTTTATATATTAAACAGTATATTTATATTCACCCACCGGCTTGAAATTTAGACAAATCGTATTAAAGAAGAATTTGACCGATTCGATAGGAATCGAACCTGCGTCTCTCAGGATAGAGATAGGCTTCTGTGAGAACGGGTCTGTAATGTAGAAAATAATTAATCGCCCACAAAGCCGCGCCAACGTTTTCGAACGCTGACGCGGCTGGAAAGTGAGGATTGAACAGCTCTGTCACAGCTCTGGCAGCATTACTCCATATCGGGCTGATCAGAACTCTAATAAAGTTAGGCACAGAGAAAGAAAGAAAGAAAGAAAGAAAGAAAATAAATAAATTCAAAGAAAAAATTTAAGAGTTCTCGTGGTACGCGTGATTTGTTTTCGTTAATCGTCTGTCATATTTCATGTTTATTAGTCGAAGCGTGTTTGGTTAAAGTTTTATGCTCATATATGTTTGCGCCTTACGTTCCAATATGCCTATACATATTTCTATACATTTTTTTCTCGAACACGAGAATAAAGTGTTGAACGTGAGCTTGTGCTAACACGTGACTTTCTTATACTGGGTCTTGAATATTTATAGTCGACTGTGCTCGTCGTTTCAATGCAAGTTTAGTTATTGATATTCGTATCTGATGGCGTGTTACGCATGCGTATACAGAGGATACCGTCGGAAAAAAATCGCCGAGAAAGAGATGTTGAAAGGATAAGAAAAAGAAAAAGAAAAGAAAAGAAAAAGTTAAAAAAAAGGGGAGAGACAGAGAAAGATGGAGGAAATACTGTTATTTGTTTAATAAATAACTGATAAAAAGAAGAACAAAGAGGTAATATAAAAGACGAAATATGCACCTGGAAAACGAAAACTGAATTTTAGTATCATATCTTTAAACAAATGAATACAATCGTTTATTCCTGAATAGTTATAGAAATGATTATATTATAAGTCTGTTTGCAGGCTCCCTTATTTCCTTAGCACGTACGTTACACAGTAAATACTTCATAAAAAAATACTGAGCACGTGGCCGACTGGTTAGAACGCATTTTGACCATGAGATCCGTGTTCGAATCTCACTGTGGTTGATTTGTCAGGAAGGAGACTTCCTGATGTTATTAGATTGGAGGCGTCGATCCCAGTGTGCGGCACCTTTGGAAAGTGCCTGAAAACCATACCACGGGTTGACCCAAGCCTTGTGAATGAAATTGTGGAGACGGAACCCTTGGGTGCCGTCGATCGCTGTGCTAGCACGAAGTCACAAGTCATGGTGGCTGAAGGCTTGAGCGTGCTGGCCTTGTTCAAATTGTTGATCATGTTAGATAACACATTCTTTCCCAGAAACTGTAACTAAGGTCTGCTCAGCACAGTTGCAGTATAAACCACCGGTGGGCTCTGTGGGTGTTGAATAAACACAAATGCGTCTGCAACAGGGACTGGCTAACCTCCCTAGTAGACGGGTGGCCAGTTATACTTCATAAATAATGAACTATTCAGATCAGTTGGAAAGTCGTAAAGGCATATCAGAGACGCTAGTTGGTTTCAGTGAGAAAATGAAAGAAAGGAAGGATGGAAGATAGAAGAGTCGATAACACTCTCATGTGTTTAACGTCTGCTTCAGTGAAATGGAAAATTTGATCAATTTCAGATCTTTTCATTTGTACACCCTTACTTCTTTATGAGTGTTATTACAATAATTTGTTATAGTTGTTAAGCTCAAATATTTAATGATATGACAGGGGAACTTCTACGGATATTTTATTGGTGTAGACCTCATCATGAGCAGCTTACTCACTCATTGATTTAAGAATAAATATTCATCAGAAAATGAAAAGAGGAAAACAGTTAAATTTTCTCGGATATTTCTACATGAATATAAAAGACGAAATACTCATTTGAGAAAAAATAGTGGGTTTTATTATGAGACACTCCATAAACAAATACTATATATCTTCTTTTATGTACCGCGACCCTTCAGGACGTAGGCGATCATGGCTCTCCGCTTCCTCCTATCTCTTCTAGTTCTTAATATGTTTTGCCCTTTTGCTACTTCTCACAAATCCTGTTCTGTCATCCACTTGCTTAAGCCCGCTGGGTATGCCACGCGTTGCTTTCCCTTGTCTCTCTTTCCCTCAATCTGCTCTGTGAGTATCAGATTCTCCAAGCCCTCCTTTCTCATTACGTGTTCCAGAAATTTCAGCTGACTCTTCCTGATGTTAAGTGTAAGCTTCCTCCTTGTTTGCATCCTCTCCAAAATCTCATCGTTGCTCACATGTTCGGTCTATGGTATTCTGAGTATCCTTCTGTATAACCATACCTATAACCATTGCCTTGAGTCTCTTCATGTTTGGGGAGATATTACGTGTTCCAGAAATTTCAGCTGCCTCTTCCTGATGTTAAGCATAAGCTTCCTCCTTGTTTGAATCCTATCCAAAACCTCACCGTTGTTCATATGTTCGGTCCATACTTCAAGTATAGTGCAACCCCTGAACTTTTTTTAACGAATTTTAATCTCCCCAGAAAAAAATATTACCTGTGTATAGTGTAACCAGTCAGCAAAAATGCATAATTTTTAACTTCTTCAAAAATATTACCTGTGTATAGTACGGCCCCCACTATTTTTTTGCGTAAAAACCTGATGATAAAAACTTACACTATACTCAAGTATATACGGTTTACAAAGGATTGAACGTAATGTTACTTCAAGGATGGTCACCGTCGTTTGAATGACGAGGATGGTATTCGATTATATTATTTCATTGTTGAAAAATAATAAAAAAAAGAAACGGAAAAATAACATCTGTATAGAAAATGGGCACACAATCGGATGAAGAATGAGTTAATGTAGTTTCTTGGAGTCACCGGTGAAGAGCCGCTAGAGCATTGAGAAGAATGTCGCTATCAAGTGGCGTGAAATATCGCGAGATTTCAGCGTTACGACAGTTTCATTAAGCATTTCGAAATAGGATACTTTTTCTCGTTCGTTCACGTCAATGATAGGAGAAAACAAGTTGTCAGAATCGAAGAATAGGCACTCTCAGTTGCCGTAATTTTAAACTTTGGTATATCTTTATTTTTTCTTTTCGGCATCTGTGTGCCGGATGATGACAAATTGGAGTGTAGAAAATAAATTCATTGAACACAAAAAGAAATAAACGGCTTTCGCAATAAGCAGAGAAGTCTCTGTGTTACACTCATATAATCCGCAGTATATCACATTTGAATTATAGCGCCATGTCTAATAAGACTATAGAAGCAGAATATATAAATCCTTTGAAGGCCTGAAAATAGATGCGCATTTCCCATTGTCAGGTTAAAAGGCCTAGTGTAACATAATAGGTGACCACTCGATTGGCTTAGGGGACCCAAGAAATCAAGCGCCTGACGTGTCTGGTGTTTCATTACTGCTAGTAAAGTCAAGATGTGATAGCTTCAAATCAACCACCCTCTGTCCACAAGTGGGGGAAAAGTAAATAAATAAAACTTTCGGGGTCAAGTGTCACTCGGTCGGAAAGTAGGTAATTCTGGTTGTGGGCTTATATAGCAGGCTGTATAATAGGATGGCCAGTCAGTAAGAAGTAAGTGACGAGATAGATTTTTTTTTTACAGAGAGTTTCACTCTGTACGAAGGCCCAGGGTCATTTGAGGTAGAGAGTTACAGTAAGAGGCAGTTTATGTGGATAGGAAGATAACGGTTAACCCTAGACATGAACAGGATATTGATCGAGGAAACATCCTCTTGGAAGTTGGTTCCATAGAGAAGTGAAACTTACATCGCACCAATGGAATACGCAGGGAATGAATGTGGTTTGCTACAATGTAAATGGCGTGATGGGTTCTAGCCATGAAGGTTAGAACTAGTGGAACCAAGGAATGCAGTTCCTCCGAGCACTTTCCATGGAATTAGCGATAGAGCAGTAGAGTCTTTCCACATCCTGTCTGTAAGACAGAGGTTTCAGGGTGGAAAATAACTTGTCACCCACAAGAACTTGGAGACGCCTTTGGACTCTATCGAGACTGGAATGTGAGAATTGGTCAGCTCCTGTCCAAATATAACAAAAGACATTTTAGGTCTGATCTGGCTCTTATAAAAGTAGAGGATAGCATATGGAGTCAGGTACTTACAGGTGCAGTGCAGGGAACGTACATACGAGTTCCACTTGAGGTCAGGGGCGAGTTTAAGGCCCGATAGTCTCTTTAGGTACGGAGCTTTCCTACCCTCTAGACCGTGCCATTAAACAACCAAATACATTAAACAACAGGATTCGTATTTTTTCTCTCGCCGTGGCGATATTTTCGCCTTCCGTTCATTTGTTGAACGTACACAGGGCATTCCCCAGTTTTTGTTCGCACTGACGCAAATATGGAATCAAAACACACCGTGGGGGTGAAACTGTCCAATCAGTGAAAGGGCCGGTGGTGTATGCAAATTTAGGAACGTGAAAACCTGATTTTCAACTAAGGTAGGCAGGAACGTTACTGTAATGACAAAAGTACGCAGGTGTGGGCATTAAGAAAGCTTTATTCAACTGAGAATACAAGGTTCGCATATCTCAAAGAGGAGAGTAACAAAACAAGGGGAGACCACTCTTGATTATTCATAACAGTTACATTTAGAAAATTAACACGAGACTGTCTTCTTATCTTCATTCACTCGGCTTTGTTTCTAAGTTTTAATAAATATTACATTAATATTAAATAGTGCACAATGTGATTTTCTATATTTATTGGTCACATATCCTAATTGTTATGAATAATCAAGTGTAATCTCCCCTTGTTTTGTTACTTTCCTCTTTGAGGAAGATATTTTTGTTTACTGGGACTATAAAAGAACACATTACGCGAACCTTGTATTCTCAGTTGAATAAAGCTTTTTTAAAGCCTATACCTGCGGACTTTTGTTATTGCATTGATCTTTTTCTTAACAGTAAGATATTCTGATTTATATTAATAGGACACACCATTCGACGCCAATAATCTTTTTCTATGTTTTACGGTTTATCAACCCTTTGTGGGTTATTTAAAGCCGAAACATATTTTAGATTGTAAGAATAATTCTTTTTCTTTTGCGAGCGAATATTGCATTAATCCAGATAGAGGCCCTACTATTTAAAACATAGTTGGTGGAGGGGGAGAAGTGATGGATGAATTCATACTGTTCCCAAGGGTATTTTCCGCGTAAGTGAATATAACGAACTCAGTTGAAACTCGAACTCGGCTTTCCGAATTCACAATCTGGGCCGCTATGTGACTACACCTTTCGCATGTCCACCAAAAAGCGAATATGCCTTGATTCTTTACACGACTCCCCAGAGTAGCAAGATGTGACACTAGAGATTTTTTAAAAAATGTGAGACTACCTTCGGCCAATCAGAAAAAAAAGTGTCTAGAACCTACGGCCACTGTCACATTGGCGTCAATATTCCACCGACTCTCCCATTTTTAATGCAACGAAAGACACTCTGCTGCAGAGTTGGAATCCCAGGGACTGAGTATTAGGGTAGGTCGATTTTGGAACCGTGGTATTACACTCAGTTTGAAAGTTGTTGTACATGATAAATAACAATACAAAATATTTTTTTCAAAATTACAGTTTTTTGACGAGAAAAGTTTAAAGATTAAATTTAGGTTCAAAATCGGAGCATTGAAATTTCATTCCGGTGATCAGCGAAAGCCTTATAAAATTTATAATTTACTGAAGCTTTACGAATTGTATCTGGGCAAGATGCATGGCATAAGCACATTATTAGTAAATCATTGCGCCATCAAATTAGAGCTTCATTTACTTCAAAGGGAAATCATACCGTATAATTTAATTTAGCTGTATTATGATGTAATATGCCATACACTGCAGTAGTTTTAGTGTGATTTTCAATAAACACTGCAAATTTAAAACAATTTGTCTTATAATTTGTGCCCAGTAGCATTATGGTATTATATAAACCTTTATCTATTTTTTGTTTTTATTAATTATGATCTAACAAATGGTCTAACGAATCTTATGCTTTGAGTATCCTTTTTTGTAATCTTTTGCCGTTTTTTGACGGTTTTTAATCAAATACAGTAAAAAATGCATATTTTGTTTGTAGTGATTCATAACTAGAATTCTGGTTTGAATATATTTTCCATTCAATATATCTAATACAAAAATAATAACTTTATTTGGATTTAGTCTTGAAATAGTAAAATTTTGAAGTCAGTTTTAAACCTGTAGAAATGAGGTATTTCTATACAATTTTCCAAACTAAATGCTAAAAAATTCCTAAAAGCTATGAATCTAATAGTTGGCGCCAGTGCTTATCACATAAAACACCAGCTTTCACACCGAGTGTAATGTTGATTTTCTATTAAAAGTTAAAAATCAACCTGCCCTAACACACGGGGCATACTGAGTGTGAAAGAATATAAGAAAATGTTATTAAGGTGTGTGTGTGTGTGTGTGTGGGGGGGGGGCAATCAATTAAAAGAAATTAAGAAGACAGAAGATAACGATTGATATCGCATTTAAATTTTTGAAGACCAAACTTGACTGGAAAGCAAGAAACCCGAAGAGAGTTCCACAAGCGAGAAGTGCGATAGAAGATATTGTTAGCATAGACCTTACGCTTACATGTAGCCATTTCAACTGTAAAATGATGAGATCTCGCTGCCAATCTAGTACTGTGTTTAAATTCATAGGGTCTGGGTACCATAGAGGAGAGTAATATTTATTTCGAATAATACAAAAATGTGACACAAGGCCAATCGGGGGATAGGAGAAAGCTGGTCTTCAATCTGTCTTATCTTAAACTTAGCTAGCCACAGTTACTGACCCGACATACCACAGTATTCCTTACACCAAAACAATAATTTCTTACCATTCTTACTACAGTCACCATAATACCCCAGAGTCTCTACGTAGTCCTAACTAGTTCCCATATGTACAATTTGTCTGGAGGGGGAGAATAAAGATAACAACATTTCAAAATCAAACTCCAATTAATATTTACAATGGATACAATTTATATAGAAGAGACTAAACAATTAGTGTTAGTAATAAATCCTTCCCGCCACAATCCTTAATTATGGCAGAAAAATCACTTAACTGGACGAAATTAATGCGGGACTAGGTAATTAACAATAAACATTCGACTAAACAGTCACTCAAACACACATTCATCAAGACACAGAAACAATTATGAAAAATGTATTCGAAAAAGGAAAAGCGCCCAAAATCTACCAGAGGACTGACATCTCTGTCACCTAACAGAGAAGGGGGGTTGAGATTAAAGCAAAGAAAATGAGGACAGAAGTAAAAGAGGCCAATGAGCATGAATCCCCGAAGAAACTAAGGATAAAACTAACTTAACGTAGAGGAGAATTCACCAGAACAATTACCACGAAAAAATATATAGTAAAGACACAGGGAAGCTGCATTTACATTGGTGAGAAAGTGACTGAAGCTGAGATGAAATTGCAGATTCTTCTTTGGATTTTATCAAGGACTAGCCGAGGTACCCGGCGTTGCCCGGATGTACATGGCTGCAATTGTATAACCACATGCCCTGTATACCCGCACCCCCGGTCTAGAAATGTCTGTTGGCGACCTCGCTTGCATGCATCATTCGTTGGTATATTAAGTAGTACGAAAAAAACGAATTTTTCATAGTTTTTTGCATTTTTTTTCTGTGAAGCCAATATCGTAGGAAAACTATCTAACACTCGATATAAATCTCATAACAGGAGCTCTGTTTCGTATTAACATAAGCCTATCCAGTAAAAATTCTGTTTTGCCTTGGTTTTTGCAAAAGGTCGTACCCACCTTCAGTTTTATCGATTTTTCTGCCAAATTCAAGGGTCTGAAGGTTTAAAAATTGGTCTTGATAAATTTGCTATATGTGTGTTCAATTTCATCGAAATCGGTCGAGAAATGCGGACCTACATAAATAGCATACACATGCACAGACAGACACACAGATAGACACACAGGCAGACACACAGATAGACACACAGGCAGACACACAGATAGACACACAGACAGACACACAGACAGACACACAGGCATCTGTTTTATAGATACAGATAACTCAGTATATAGCAGAAACTATCAGTTTTATTTGATAGACTTAAATAAAATTGGTGTTGATCATACCGAAAGAACCATCTTGTTCACAATGGTTAAGTGGATTGGAACAGCAACAGATCTTGTACAGATTTTTAGATACTGATGGGTAGAATTTCATGATGAACATAAAGATTTGGTAGCGTCGAGATTTTAAAAGGTCTTTGGCCATTCAAAAATTCTTCAAATCCATTCTTGTAAATGGTGTGGAAAAGATTAATTCGAACTGAATTCCCAGTATAATCAAAATGAGAATACATGAAGCAAATTGTTTCTTTTTATCAGGAAAAGAAATTTTATTCGTGAACAGCGGCGAAGTATATACTTAATCGCCTACCTACAGAATTTCTCTCATCCTCCCTAGGATCATGCGTATTTTAGTTTAAGAATAACTGTTCCAGATGAATATAAGCCTAGCAAACATGTGCGTACTCTTTGGGGTAAGTTTCTAATATCTAATATATCTATATAAATTCTCTGTTTGTATGTCTTTCTCTATATATATATATGCGTGTTGGTGTGTATGTGTGTGTTTGTGTAAAATTAAGATATAACTAAATATATACGTGTAGAAGCACATTATGAATAAAGAAAAAAAGGAAAACTGATCGTATCCGAAGCGTTTCGTCCTCTGAGGAACTTTATCAATGTAAATATGAGGATTTTATTTAGTAAGAAGTATTTATAAACAGAAGCAAAATGCCGTCAATTTTTCAGAATGATTAAATTTAAGAACGCTCATAAATATAGTTAAATATAAACAAGATCTCTCAAAGGACATATGAACTATCTTGTATGGTCAACGGCCATCTAGCTTAATGGGTCCAACAGATATATATGCAGGCAGTGAGGTGATGACACAGCGTGGTGGGCTTCCTAGACTGAAGTCAGCGGTCAGGACGGAGGCTTCCCCAGATGGAATCAACGCCCACATGTTCGTGACGAAGGCAAACCTTCAAGTTAAAAGACTTCGGCTGTGTTTTAACCTAGAGAGGGATGGACTTCGCTAGGTCTACTTGCCCAAGACGCGCTATGCTTGAATGAATATCTCTCCGACTTTCAAACCAAACATGTGGAGGGAAGTGGTCAAGTACCCAGCCGCTTAGCGATCGTAAGACCGCACTCGGTCATTGGGCTGATAATGGTGATGATGATGAACCATGAAGTTAATATCTGCATCTTATTATTTTTTTTTATTATTATTTTTAAAAAAATCGTATCACCCCAAGCAAGACCGGAGGCCACTATCACGCAAGGGGTTAAAGAAGGGTTGGAGGAAGAGCAGATAGGAGTGGCAAGGGAGGGGATGTGGTGAAAGAGAAAGACAGTGGGTCGATCAAGGCAAGGGGGCCACAGAAGATCCGGAGCGAGAGCAGATAGGAATGAAAAATGAAAGGATGTGGAGAAGGGAAGTGGATAGATCAAGGCAACTGGAGATGTCGATTGACGCTACACTTAAACCGTTAGAGATTGTATTTTCAGGGAAACAGTAATAGGGAAGGGAGTTCCATAGGCGAGATGTGCGAGACATGTAGCTATTGGAGTAGAAGAGACGTCTACATCTAACAGTTTCCACGGTGTAGGGGTGGGAGCGGGATGCCAGCCTCGTGGGGCGTTTAAATTCACGAGGCCTGGGGACAAGCGAACGCAACTCCTCAGAACTAGTGAGGATAAAGGGACATTTTAAAAGAACATACGAGTCTCGTTTGAAATGTTCTACGCCTCACGCAGAAGGAGTTGGAGTAACAAGACAGTTTTTCACTATTTTTTTCCGACTTAGTCCAATGATGCTTAAACATTGCAATCCGATCATGGAAGAAGGTGGCATCCTGGTCCTCCCAAAACTCCTCCACAGCACATATGATCTCATCATTGTTTCCAAAATGGTAATCACGCAGGTGGGACTTGAGTTTAGCAAACAGAAAGATGTCAGGTGTAACTAAGTCTGGTTATTAAGAGAGGTGCTGTAGCAATTCAAAGCTACAGTTGGCTGATTCAGCTACTGCAACCCGAGCAGTGTGAACGCGTGCGTTACTCTGGAGCAAGAGTACACCGGCCCTCAGATTCACTTTGCGTTTCAACTTGATTGCTTCCTTCAGTTGTCTTAGTTCTGATGCAAAGTACTGTCCATTAATACTCCCCACCTTTTCAGGTAGTCTATCATGATTACACCTTCAGAATCCTGAAAAACTTTTGCCTAAAAAAAAAAAAAAAGCCTTCTTGAACTTCTCCGGTGTGGAGAACCAGAGTGTTTCCACTGTTTCCATCGAATCTTTGATTCAGGTTTTAAAGTGGTGAACCCAGGTTTCATCTTGAGTAACTAATCTTCGGTTGAAATTCTCAGGGTCAGCCTGGAAGGGAGTCAGGGGTGTCCAGGAAATGTCAACCCTTTTCAGTTTCTGTTCTGGTGTCAGCATTCTTGACAGACAAAATAGTTACGCATTTTCCACTTTAAAATTTTAGAAAATTTTTAATTAAAAAATCAATTTTCAATTACTATGTTTAAACTGAAGAATGTTTTACCGCACTAATCGAGTATTATTTATTCACTAATCGAATTTTGGTATCTAAACATTTAGCGCACTAATCGAAAATGAATTAATCGAATGCGCATTGATCGATGAATTCCTGTATATATATTGTTAAAAGAATCCCAGTAGAGCCATCGAATAGTGTAAATAGTATACCAGATCATAGAAAATAGTAGCAAAAGTAGTTTATTACAGATGAAAACCAGATACAAGTTGTGTACAAAAAAAAGGTAAAGTTGTGCGTGTGTGGTCGGATCGAGGTATTATTCGTTTAATGTTCTTAAAACGCAACGAAGCACTAAATGCACAGTCATACGTCCAGCAGCTGTAACCATATATATATATATATATATATATATATATATATATATATATATATATATATATTGCGTGTCCATAAAGGTTTGGTTGAAAAGAGCTATGGGTTCCTCAGTAGGAAAAATGTTGTCGTTTTCCATGGTAACGCAAGGAGACGTATAAGAAAAATAACATAAGAACAAAATTGGGAACTCGGTGGGTCTGTTCTACCCCACCGGCCATATTTTCCTGACCGAGAACAAACTGATTATTACCGATTAAATCCGTTGATGAGGGTAAAGATTTATCTTATGAAAACTAGATTCAAGTGTTTTGTCGAAGGATTTTTCGCATCAAAACCAGCGGAATCTTACTCAAGCGTTATCGACGAGCCGCTTAATAAATGGCAAAATGTCATTGCAAATATATATATATATATATATATATATATATATATATATATATATATATATATATATATATATATATATATATATAATTGAATAAAATGTAATTCTATTTTTTCTTTTTGAAGAATAAAGTTGGTAAATGAAAATGGAAATTATTTATGACTCAATCTAATATTTTTATGACTCGGCATAATAGTTTAATAAAGTTTGTTTTTAAACGAAGCACCCATAGGTAAACACTTATTGATCGAAAGAGATAAGTAATAATGCAGCTAATTTGTTTGTGGCATTTCTAAATCACATAAAATGTCTATAGCGTTAAAAGATGTAAGATATAAATGCCATTAATTTAAATATAATATTCAACAGTTTTGTATATATTGTTAAAACCGTCCCAGTAGAGGCACGTAATAGTGTAAATGTTATGGCAGATCATAGGAAATAGTAACAAAAGAACTTTATTACACTTGGGTTTTGACCCGTTTGTTTACATTTGCATTTTGTCTGGCATTTGCGCTTTATTTGAAATAAACACAGAATGATAAATCAATTATCTTCACTCAGGTATTGTCTTTATTTTTCTTTATTTTGTTAGATCTGCTTAATAATTTCGAATTAGGCATAATGTTGGCTTCATTTCAAAGACGTACAAGTAATGTGAGATGAGTCTAGGCTCAATGACTGAAGACGAGACCGTTAAGAGTCTTTCTATTGGAAAAATCATCTCTACAGAAGGAAAGACAACTTCACCCTTTAAACTGAAAACATTCTTCTGCAAAGTAAATGAGAAACATATCAGCCAAAGTCTAGATTAGTGCTTCTTAAACTATTTCAGTTTAATTCAGTATCGAGTGTTTATGACAAAATTTCGTCGTCCTCCTCCTCCTCTTTCAGACTGTCCTGTGACGTATACGGTCACAGGCTCACCATGGTAGCTGTTGCTGCTGGGATTTCCATAACGAATAGATTTTTTACGGTGTAGACTTGCTAGCCAAACGCCACGGTTTTGCATTCAAATTTTTCTTTCTTCTAGACTTGTCAGCAACCAGGGCTACAGAGCCCATTGTTAGATGCTTTCTTTACTTGCGTTTTATTCAGTATCGAGTCTTTATCACAAACTTTCTTCCTCCTCCCTAGTGTTCTTAGGGCTGTCCTGGGTCACAGGCTCACCATGAATTTTGAGTACGAACATGCTGTTGTTGTTGCAGAACCATGCCTGCCTATCTATTTCACCCGTAGCTGGTGGGTCGGGCGATAGGAATTCATACCTTTCTCAAATGTATTTGCGTGTAAGTTATGTAACAAACGCGGCTGTAATTCGAACACGACTATCCGATTTCCCGAGCCGCACTCCATTACACCACCCGCACATCCAGATGTGCGTAGAGAGTCTAGTCTACCTACCATGAGGCACTGGCTTGGTGGGGTAGTGGTAACAGAGTAGATATGGATTCATACCTTTCACAAGTGTATTTACGCATAAGTGAACGCATTAAACTCGGCCGCGCCGATAGCCGTTACACTGTGCACATCCTGTTGAATTTACAGGTCGCTATAATTTATGATGTGCTTTTTTAAAAATTATTTTCATCTCATTCTCCCCTGTGTATAATTTTATATAGAATTAATTTCGTATCATTAGCTTGTCTTGTATAATTTGTTATATCACATTAAATGTAGAAAATACCCTGCTCCTTTCGCAATTAGAAAAGTATAGTTAAAGACTATACAAATTTACAACTCTAATACCATTAAAAGAGCTTACTATTTTAAGGGTAAAATTAAAAGCCCATGACGAGTGCGGTCGTCGGGTCGCTGTGCATCTAAGTATCCATTCACATATATGGACGCCAAATAGAAGATCTGGGTTGACACGGTTCTTACATGCGAAAGATAAGCGACATTTGATAGTTATTCATACTAGTGGTGATTTTTAAGCGCCGTTTAGGTGTGGCGCAAGGCCGAACGTATGGGATACTCAGTCGCAATTGTTCTAGCAAGACAAGCTTGCTAACGATTACACCACGTCGAAGTGCTCTTAATAGTTTACTAAGCGATTAGTTGTGGCACAAGGTCGAAAGTATGGGGTACCCAGTGAAGATCGAACTCACTAATCAGTCGTAATTGATCTAGCGACACAAGCTTGTTAACCATTACGCCATTTGGAAGTGCCCTTTATTTTCTAAGCGGTAATTAGACGTGGGACAAGGCCGAAGGTGTGGAGCACCCAGTGACGATCGAGAACCCACTACCCAGTCGTAACTGATCTAGCAATTACACCACGTTGAAGTGACAGTGGTTTTCTGTACGTAGCTTAGATGTGACACATGTGACCGAAAATATGTGGCCCCAGTGAGGATTGAACTCTATATTCAGTCGTAATTGATCTCGCGAGACAAGCTTGTTAACCATTACGCCATCTCGAAGTGCCCAAAGTTGTTAATACATATCAGCTGGAATCTGTTTTGATTCCTTTTCTTTAGCAATCAATGACAATCGAACTCAGAGTTAAAAATATACGAAATTAGCAAATTAATTATTTCGTTAATTAAATAGATATTTGCTAAATTGTATTTAGTCCAATTCAAAACAAAATCAGGCAAAATTATAAACTCGTTTTAGCTTAGTCTTCCAAGCGGAGATATCTGTTTGGTTTGAAGATTAGCGTTTAAAAGTCTGGCTTTTTTTTTTTTTTATTTATTTGGGCTTGATCTCCAATCATTGACACCAAAGGAAATACGTTACTATACGTTACTATCTTGACAGCAAAGCATACTGTGTGCGTATTTTGAAATCTACAGAGCGCGATGGGTAAATTGTCGCCATTTTATATTTTTAATTTCGCGCATGCGCGTTGTTTGTTTTTTTATTTTGTTGACTGCACAGTGTAGTAGAGTTAGTTGGGCACCGTCTGTGAGAAAAAGAGCACCATGACGCAATTCACTCCTCCAGAAATTTGGAAACGGCATGCTGTACTGCTTGGCTTTCGCGCCGGAATTTTGAGTACGAACATTTCAAACTGTTTGGGTGTCAATCTAGAGATAGCGCAGAGGATTCGGAAGGAGTTGGATGAGTCTAATGGTGATTACGAAGGTGTTTGAAGTGATCACTAGTGATGGCGACGTTATGCCTCCATTCATCTTCCCTCAGGGCCTCAGACTCAACACGGGGGCCTATATGAAGTGCCTTGAGGAGGTAGTGCTGTCCTGGATCAAGATGGTGCCTACTATAAGACTCTGCACCATGCTATACAGCAGGAGAATCCAGTTACGGCTGTCAGACAATTTCTGCCACCACTTACATCTGGCCACCTAACTCTCCAGATGCAACAGGCAGTTGAGCGAGAGACCAAAACTCCTTGTAACAACCAAAGATAAACTGAAGACAAGGATTATAACAGCATTCACCAACTTAAATAAAGAGGCCGCCCGGAAGAGTTGATGGAGATTCCGAAGTCGTTTGAAGACCGCTGTTGAAGCCAATAGTGATTTTACTGAATAAATTTACTCTTTAATATTTCGAGATATTTTTATATAATTTTGGTAAATATATCTGTTAAAACGAGATGTCAGTGTCGTTTTCATTTTCGCGTCATTTAGACGACAATTTATGCATCGCACCCTGTATATGAAATTTACCGGGAGTTTAACATTTTAAAATTCGAAGAGCCATAGGCACTACATTTAATGTGTATATATCCTAATGGAAAAAAGAACCGGTGATCCGAGTTCAAATTCCGCATTAGTCTGGTGCATTCAATTCTTTTGGAATACTTATACGAAACGCATAGACCCATCTTTACTCACCTACGAGATACAGTTAAATAACTGGATAGACTGGACTCCCTAGCCTAACGGAAAACCACATCCCTGTATATTTCCCAAGACGTTATCTTCTCGTACGATCACCGAAGTTAAGCAACGTCGAGACTGGTCAGTACCTAGATTGGTGACTGTTTGGAAATATCAGGTGCTGTAAGCTTGGATGTTTGTGAGGTGTAATGGATAATGGCTCGGAATTGGTAATCGGAGAGCCGAGGTTCAATTCCAGTTGGATTCGTTATATTCATTTACGAGCAAATACTCTTGGGAAAGGCCTGACTCTACATCTTTTCCTCCCAGCTATGGGTTAATTAGTAATACTTGTATCACTAAAACCATTATTATCCAAAAATAAATAAAACTGCGTGCAAAATATTCAGATTTCGGCATAAAATAACCCATAGAGGTGTTGATATGCTGCTATAAAAAAACAACCAACAACCAAACACAGGACGTTATGGAAATTCACATATAATGCGAAGAAGCATGATCCCCTATACCTAAAAAGACATAACATCTTTTTTTATGAAAAGAGAGAGCATGAAGTAAGGTGAAATTTCCAGGTTTATTGTCACTGACGAAAAACTTGAAAAGTTTTTCCTTTATTGGCCAGGAGAACAATACATTTCCCCGACGAATAACTTTAAATCCGAACTATCCAACACTTAAATAAAGGGGAAAGACGAGGAAGAAAACGAATGAACGAACCGATAACAATCAATGCCATTTTTTTTGTATACTCTAAATAAATCGTTCACGATTTCTCGATCCTCATTTTTTGCTTTTTCTCTCACCGAATTCTTTGAGAATCGTAAAGGTCATTTGGCGGGCAATTCCGCAGACAAGTTTGCCATTGGAAAGAGCGCGCGTCCTCTAAGAGTCCATTAATCAAGGTACAGGTAACACACACAAAAAAACCCCCCAAAAAATTAAATATATTTGTGGCAGCCAAAAGAGAATTTGCAGACGTTAAAACGCACACCAAATCTGCACACAAATGAACACAAAAGCTTGTGTAGAACGTAACTCATTTGCAATTATTAAGGTTGTGTGAGGTGAAGTTGAAATTCCGTTTTGACTATTTTCTACTTTTTTTTTTTTGCTCTTTTTATTGTCCCTAATACTTTCGGTCTTGATTCATTGGCTGTCTGTTTTTATTTCTTTTTTTTAATCTAATTTTTCTCTCTCGAACTTTTCAGTCTTTCGCCGTCTCGTTTTAATTTGAATTCAATGATATATTTCATGTTCTTTTTTTTATTTCTTTGGGGCCAATTCATCCAATATATTTTGCCGACTCTTTATTTACATATACATATGTATTCACACGGATAATTACATACACCTGTTCTTGATAGACCAGTCAGTTTAGCGCAGTCCCGCTTTCTCCCGCGCACACATGCACATACACACGCACAGACAGGCACACAACAACCAGTAAAACTAACGAACTATTACTAAAAAGAAATGCAGTCTTTAACATGAGAATTATATATATATATATATATATATATATATATATATATATTTATATATATATATATATATATATATATATATATATGTATGTGTGTGTGCGTGTGTGTGCGTATGTGTGTGTGTATAAAAATTCAGATATAGATAAAATATATCTGTAAAATGACAATATGAATAAAGATTAAAGGAAAACTTATTTTAGTCGACGCGTTTTGTCGTTGATTATCGGACGAAACGCGTCGGCTAAGTTTTCCTTTTGTCTTTATTCATATATATATATATATATATATATATTTTTTTTAAGCGTATCACCCCAAGCAAGGCTGGAGGCCACTATCACGTAAGGGGTTATAGAAGGGTTGGAGGAAGAGCAGATAGGAGGGGTAAAGGAGAGGATGTGGAGAAAGAGAAAGACAGTGGGTCGATCAAGGCAAGGGGGTTACAGAAGATTTGGAGCGAGAGCAGATAGGAATGAAAGGTGAAAGGATGTGGAGAAGGGAAGTGGATAGATCAAGGCAACTGGAGATGTCGATTGACGCTACACTTAAACCGTTGGAGAATGTATTTGTCAGGGAAACAGTAATAGGGAAGGGAGTTCCACAGGCGAGATGTGCGAGACATGAAGCTATTGAAGTAGAAGAGACGTCTACATCTAACAGTTTCAACGGTGTAGGGGTGGGAGCGGGATGCCAGCCTCGTAGGACGTTTAAATTCACGAGGCCTAGGGACAAGCGAAAGCAGCTCCTCGGAGCAATTACCGTGAAAGTATTTGTAAAAAACACAGAGCGAGGCAACATCGCGTCTGTGAGAGAGCGACTGCAGACGAGATGACAGATCAGGGCCAATCAAATTGCATATCCGTCTCTGGATCTTATCAAGAACCCTGAGGCAAACAGCAGGGGAACCAGACCATATATGGCAGCAATACTCCATGCAAGGGCGAATGGTCGATTTATAGACTTGGAGGATCGATTCCGGGGAGAAAAATTTCCTGGCTCGGCACAGGGAACCAACTTTCCTTGCAGTGGATGATGCAACTGGCTCGATGTATTTGTTCCATATATATATTATGAAATGGACAAAGTCCGACAATTATTTAAACAATAAATAATTTCATAATGTGTGACGTCATTTGTTTACATTTGATACGCCATAAGCAGTTATGAATGTACGTGAGAGATTCATGGAAGATTGAAGTTTATAAGGAGTAAATTCGACCTTGCCAACCGAACGATCCTCAGTGGCCGAATCGGTTAAGGCACGTCAGGCTATATGACGGTTCCGTATAGGATACAGGTTCGAATCTTGTCGGAGGACGAATATTTTCTATGAAAATTTCTCGGACATTCAAGCCGGTAAATGTTATTTAATACTGTTTATTATAAACAGAACATTTACTTAAATACTTGTATCTATAAAAAGAATGTTAAACATACAAATGTGTTTAAATATATATATATATATATATATATATATATATATAATTTGATTTAAAGAAAACCAGACAATTTTAAGGTTCCATGTTTATAATTTATTTCCCCAGGGAGTTTCTTTTTCCCTTGGTCATCAGACCTCAGTTCCAAGGATGAAAAAATGAATTTAAACTTACACTTTTGAAGGGTAGTATTAAGCTGGTGTAATGTGATAAATATATCATACCTTAAAACTATATATATATATATATATATATATATATATATATATATATATATATATATATATATATATATATATATATATATATATATATATATATATATATATAGTAATTCATCAAGTCTAGAAGAATCCATAGCAGAAAGCACGGGACGGCCGTTTCGTCCTATTTTGGGTCTCATCAGCAGTGCGCATCCATTAGCGAGATTCGAACCCGGACCGTTTCAAAACAACGCAAGCGTCATACCAACGGATTCGAATCTCAGTAGAGCATAGGCACTGCTGATGAGACCCCAAATAGGACGAAACGGCCGTCCAGAGCTTTCTGCATTCTTTTGAGGATTTTTCTAGACTCGATAAATTGCTATAATGATTTGCCTAAATCCCCAAAATTCTCTTCTGAATGAAACATTAAGTGATGGCTGAGATATTCTTTGTATCTGTTTTTTTTATTGAGTTGTGGACGCACAATAAAATTCTGGAGAAGTTATAATAGTTTCTGCTGCTCTTGCAGCCTTCGGCAGTGTTTTACATTCAATAGTATTTTTTATACTGGGCTTTATTGATCTCAGTGCAATAATCACTAATCCTTCCTTCACAGAGGTTTGTCTCTCACTCTGTTTAAATGGCGCCAAATTTAAAGGGTGAGGTCCATAACGGAACAGTTTTTCTACTTCGTTTTATTAGTGGAATAATAAGAGTAAATATGCGACAGTATGATATTAAATAATTGGGCACGTGGCCCAGTGGTTAGAACGTTCGCATTCTGACAATGAGTAAAAACGACAGGTGTTGAGCAAACACAAATACGCCTGAGCAATCGTCTGCAATAGGGATTGGCTAGCCGCCCTAGTAGACAGGTATTATCGATTACGAGTGGCCAGCTATACATACAATATTAAATAATACAACTGCTGTTAGTAATAACAATCACAATAATAACAATGATGATAAAAGTGGGAACATGCAGTTTATATTAGGCAGCCACTGTTCTTCCAAACGTTTTATTAAAGGAATAGACTTTTTATGTCTATTAAATTTATTGAACTTTTTTTTTGCGAATAATGTGACCGTTTTTAATGCATAAAATAACCGAAGTTCATATTTGCTCCAAGCTTTCGTCTCGCATGGGTCATCATCAGGGGTGTGAGTAAGAAAACTGAAGAAAAGAAAAACAAATGTATTTTAAGAATTCTACCGCATTGGATTTAGCTTTGAAAACAAAAAGTAAACGACACTTTAAAAAGTATGCGCTGCTTAAAATACCTTCAATTTTCTTTTCGCCATTTTTACATCTATAACAGTAATCTGTTCAAAACGTTATTCGCATACTAGAAAAGTGATCAATAACTTTAATATACATAAATTGTCTATTTGTTTAATAGCCCACCTAGCTATAACTAACTCTGTCTACCTGTTTATGTTGTAATCAGTGATTGATCTATGAATAAGTGAAAAAGAAAAAAAATGACTTACAGTGGCATTGGACATCCGCCATTATCCGTATGTTTATATTGTCTTTACGAAAAAATTCGATAGATAATGAATATAAGATATTGGGAAAGATTTACCAAAGGTTAAGCACATAAAAAATGGAACGATGAACTGAGAAGGCGTAAGAAAACGAATAAAGATGTCTGAAAGATTTTGGACGGAAAAAAATCGTTTCTAAAGATAGTGACAAAATAACAATTGAACGTGTGTGTATATATATATATATATATATATATATATATATATATATATATATATATATATATATATGTATGTGTGTGTGTGTGTGTGCGTAAAATTTCAGATATAATTAAAATATATCTGTAAAAGAACAAAAGATATAAAGACAAAAGGAAAATTTATCTTGACTGATGCGGTTCGTTCTCTGGACTTTATCAAAGCAAATGTAATTATTTTATTTTGCAGCAAGAATTTATAAGCAAAAGTAAAAATGTCGTTAGGTTTTTTTTAATTTTTAAATTTAAGAACGCTCATAAATATTAATCAGGGCAACTAAAAGGGAAGGTAAATGATAGAGGATGCTAATTGATGTAATTTAATATCTAATAAACAAAAGTATCTATCTATCTATCTATCTATTCACACAGACACAATTGCGCGCGAGCAAACACACACACACACACACACACACACACACACACACACACACACACACACACATATATACATAATTTTTCTGGATCAACGTATTTAAGCAGATATTTATTTTTATGACTACATGTTACCATCAATTCATTTCTCTTGTTTAATAGGCTAGAGTTATTTAAGTGTTTTAAGATAAGTAATTTTTCTACAAGGCATAAATTACATCTATCCCATTATAAGATTTGGATTCAATATCCCACGTAATACTGGGTGTATTACCATCATTCTTTAATTGCCAGAAATGTTTGAAGAGAGAAATGCTGTTTATGCATCTTACATTGCCTAAAGTCATAGATTTAACTTGATAACTAATCAAGAGTGTCTTTATTTCACTCCGCATGATCAAGTAGTCGCCTTGCGGGATGCAATCAAAAAGTAATTAGTGATTGACAGTGCGAGAATAAAAAAAAAACTTCGGATTTCACAGCCTGTATCCAGAGATTTCAACTATTCTGACCACTCATTCTACTCGTCTCGTGCCGGAGAAGGCGATTAGACAGTTGACTGTGACCACTAAAGAATTTAGTAGACTATTTTGAAAGCAGGAAGAGACTTTTAAAAATCATTCCACTCCCAAGCAAGACGATAACTGGGTTACTGAGAGTGAAGGAAACGGGAAAGCTTGCTGTGGAAAAAGGGCAATAAAAAGTAACAGGATTTGACAACTGACTGTTGTAACCTAGGGAAGATTACTGAATAGAATAATCAAACGAAGGTTGGTAATGAACGATAATACTTAGGACAAGAACAACACATATAAGATTGGCCAGCGATGCGTAGAAGTAGTCAACTGTTAGAAATGAGTCAAGTGAATTCCACAATGAATCTCCAACCACAGGATATCTAACAATCGCCCCACACGGTCATATGTGGCACAAAACCGAATTTAATGTGGGGTACCGATCCCTATTTCTCGGCCAAAAATTCCCCGTAGACCCGTATAAACGGGGTCGGGTAGCTGTTTTCCGAGACGAGACTCTGCCCTACGACTTGTCTGGGGATACTCTCTACCCGGAGACAGAGAGTTTGACCAGCACAGCTGGAGACGAATCTCCAACTGCAGACCAACATACAGTATTTACTACTATTTGATCAGCACAGCTGGAGACGAATCTCCAACTGCAGGATATGTACCAACGGCCCCACACGGGCCGAATTTATTGTGGGGTATCCGAGCCCATAGGCTCGGCCAAAAATTCCCCGTAGACCCTGTATAAAACGGGGTCGGGTAGCTGTTTCCCCAGACGAGATATAGCCTTGACTGGGGATTCTCTCTGCCCGGAGACAGAGAGTTTGACCAGCACAGCTGGGGACGAATCTCCAACTGCAGACCAACATACAGTATTTATGTGAATGGGGTCATACCTATTATCGTCCGTAGTTATGCTACAACACAACGTTTAAATTTTTGAAGAGCGTAGTTGACATGAAAGCAAGAAGTTAGAAGTGTGAGAGAAGAAACACTTAGAATAGAACTTACGCATACACTTAGCAATTTCAACAGTAAAATGGTGAAATCTAGTCAGTTATCTGCCATACATGATTGGGCAACCATGTCTCTTTCGATTCATAATTAACTAGATAACTGGTAGATATTTTCCCGCAGTAGGTTGCCGTTTCTTCCTGAGGTAGACTGGTGGCCAACCAGGGCTGTAGGACCCAGTCTGTCCTGCTGTTGAACCCCTAGCTGGGCGGAGAAGTGATGAATTTATAGCTTTCCCAAGTGTAATTGCGCGTAAGTGGATGACACGAACCTGACTGGAATTCGAACTCGGCTCTGCGATTTCACATTCCGAGCCGATATCCATTACATCACAACGCACATCAAATCTACGCTTAAATTCATGAAGTCGTGGTCCCAAGGAGAAGAGTAATATTTATTTTGAAAATACAAAAATGTGGCCCAAGGCCAACAGTGGAGTGGGGGAAAGATATCTTTTCAATCTGTCTTAGCTACCCACAATTATTGACTTAAATATATCACAGTATTCCGTACACCAAAACAACACATTCTTACTTACCATTCTTACTACATCCACCGTAATACCTCAAAGTCTCTATAAAGTCTTAACTAGTTTCAATATGAACAATTTGTATGTGTATTGGGGGGGGGGGGAATAAAAATAACAACTTTAAAAAATGAAACCCCAATGAATATTTACGATAATTTCAAAAAGGAAAGTTGCCATGAAAATGTTTATAGAAAAGGCACAGTCAAGCTGCATGAAAAACGAAAAATGACTGAAGCAGTAATTTTGATTGTTTCATCCATATCTTTGGTCATATGACGATGATTCTGCAGTACTAACGTCTAGATCTCGTCGCCATCAACATTAACTGGTCTATTGGTCTGTGAAAGAGCATTTGGTGAGAAAACTAGCGCAAAAATATCGGCAAACCACTTTTGACACGTTTGATCATTTGTACCACCTTCTCCATTAGGAATACAATCCCTCAAAGGCACAGCTAGGCAATGTGACGCTGCTGTGAGTGTGTGCATGTGTGTGAATGAAGCTGATATGTCAACGCAGGACCGATAACACTGCTGATTCTTCCTTCGGATTTTGACAAGAATCTTCGGATAAATATCAGAAGCATATCAGTGGACGCTAGGATATGTATATACTGTCCCAAGGAGTACACCTCAGAGTAGACTAATGTGCAATTGCTCTAACTGGACTATTTTACCCGTTAATACTAAATGGCGAGACCATTTCAGAATGTAACATGAATGTGTATGTTATGTACATATTTAGAGGAGTTCAAATACCAAACAAATCCATTGCGTACACTTTTGCACAAATGCTCTGGGCAACGATATGTATTCTCGCTTCTTAACTATAGATTAAATAGAAGGACAAGCCATCTAGCCTTGGTTGGCACCCAGTTTAATAGAAAGAATACTCTGAATTCAAAACCAGTTTGGAGTTGAGATAGCAACTCCACTCGGTAAAATCTACTTGCTATTCAAACTACATTAGAACCACCTAATGGTGATACTGTATCCCCTAGTTCACAGGGTTTCTACGGGTGAGAGGAAGAGAGAGATGGAGACGGAGAGAGAGAGAGAGAGGAAGAGAGAGATGGAGAAAGAGAGAGAGAGAGGAAGAGAGAGATGGAGTAGATGGAGAGAGAGAAAGAGGGAGAGAGAGTGGAAGAGGAAGCGAGAGATCGAGGAAGAGAGAGAGAAGAATGAACGTACGAGTAGCGTAAGGGTTATCGGCGTAGGAAGTAGCGGGTTCAAATCCCGGCATAGTCCGTTACGTTTTTCTTTCGCACAGATGCTCTTCGGGAAAGAATGAATCTATTTCTTATTCTCCGTACCCAACCATGGGTTCAGTAGTAGCGCAGACTGGGTACGTTAGCCTTGGGTGGTAGCCAGTCTAGGGAAGGCTTACGCTGAATGCCAAACAGAGCAGATGACAACAGGAGACCACCCCATTATCTTTTCTCAGAAGTCATGGTAATTCACAGATAATAAAGAAAAGAAACTTGTGGAGGGCCATGATCGCTTCCCTCCTGAAGGAATATATCTCTGAATTCCAAACCGGGTAGACGGCAATGGGAGACCAGTGCACTATCTTTATAACCCTCCACCAAAAGTCATACATAATAAAGAAACGGAATCTGCGGTGATCTATGACCGTCTACATCCGGAAGGGACGTGTAATCGAGACCGGGTTTTTAATACACCGAAGTTTAATCACGTTTCAATGTTATACTAAGTTTAAACAATGCCAATAATAACTAATACTACGCTCATAGTTGGTTATGTTAAGCGTCTATAATCTCTGCAAATTATTATTATTTCATTATGACTCAACACGGGTATCTAAGTAATGATCTGTATTTAGGTATCAAGTTTGACGGTTAGAAAGGCCGGATCAAGTTATCTATCATGTTCAGCGGATCAGATGGTGAGAAATCAATAATTATGAATTAAATGACACAAATCATCCACACGCTTGTGGATTGCCCTTTTGCAGATCCTTTACTAAGGATGAAATCAAAAGTACATTCCGCTAATGCAGCAAACGTAGCTTAGCAAGAGAATATAAGATCGGAGATTATAAGTTTTGGCTGCTGAAATAATTGTCTTTAGTTTGAAAACTGTTGTGGCCTTAGGGCCAAAAATAAAGACACAAGAGAGGAATTGAGCTAAACAAAATATATTAACAGAAAGAGTAATACAAACGAGAGTGTTACAGCAAGAATGTTCGGTCCGACTATCAGAGCTGACTCTGGAAACTACCCCCCCCCTAAAAGGTAGTAACTGCTCTTAATTATAGCTGGGAGAGTCCGTGCGTGCACGGGTAAATTTCCATAACAAAAACCAAACTAGTTACTTTCCATCATCATCGAACGGACACGGAATTACCAGCAGTCACGATGTATGGATGTTCCCTCATAGAGGCTCTGTGCCTAGACCGACTATTGAGCCTCAAGCTCAACCCAGATCTCAAGTGGAACTCGTACATAAAGATGCAGGAAAAATGCTCAGTCCCCTGTACCGCTCCAGTAATTACCTGACTCCTTGTGCTATCTTCTACATTTATAAGAGCCAGATCAGGCCCAAAATGGAGTACTGCTGCCATATTTGGGCAGCAGATGCCCAGTCCCAAATTCTCAGTCTGGAAATATCCCAGTCACCTCTCCGCGCCCTTGTGGGTGACAAATTAATTTCCACTCAGAGACTAGAGGTCGCAAGCCTCTCACTGATCTATCGCTACTTCCATGGAAAGTGCTCAGACGTACTACATTCTTTCGTTTCACCAGTTCTAACCTTCACAACTAGGAGCCGCCATTCTGCGCACATTATAGCGAATTATCCTCATTCCCTCCGTATTCCACTGGTGAAAAGTAAGTTCCACTCGAGCAGCTTCTCTGTGGAACCGACTCCCAAGAGGATGTTTTCCCCGATCACTCCAATGTTAAGCTGTTCAAGTCTAGAGTCAAACATTATCTTCCCCACCTATCCGCATAAATTCTGCCTGTTACTCTATAACCCTCTACCTCGAGTGGCTCCAGGGCTTTGTATAGGGTGAACCTAACTATAAAAAAAACTCATTTATAATAATTATAAATGATAATAATAATAATAATCTTCCCAATGATCGGCTGTTATCGAAGGGTCGCTGAGCCGCTGAGTACCTGACCAACTACCCCCGTATCTCGGTTGTGTGCCAAATCTTGAATCTCTGTCAATAATCTTCCAACTGATTCAGTGATGCCAGCTCATTTTTTTCCTTTTGTCTGTCCTCCTTGTAGTAATTTTCCAAGCGTAGCTTAGATGTGGCACAAGGCCGAAAGAAGGAGGCACCCAGTGAGGATCGAACTCACTACTCAGTCGTAATTGTTCTAGCGTGACAAACCTTATTTACATTATTCGAACTATTGTCCTTATCTTTGTCGCCATATTTATTACAACGTATCGGCCGTTGACTTTCTGTACACAAACAACAGACTTTGGAATGGGATCACACATATATCGACAGGATGAGGGCTTAGAAATGGGCTAGCCATTATCACCAGCAATGGCGAATATATACATGGAATACTTTGAGGAAATGGCATTAGAATCTATATCTCTAAAGCCAACTATATGGTTAAGGTACGTAGATGACACCGTCATACTCTGGCCACACCAGGAAGATGTTCAGGTTCTACTGGACCATGTGAACTCAATAAGATCTTTGATACAGTTCACGATGGAGAAAGAGAGTAACAACACACTCCCATTCCTGGATGTTCTAATATCTCAAACAGAGCATGGGTTCAAGACATCCGTATACCGTAAACCGACATTCACCGGACGGTACCTCAATTTCAACGCCCACCATCCATAGAGCGAAAGAAAGGGATCATCCGCTGCTTACTACATTGAGCAAAAGTCATAAGTGGCAACCCAGGGACATTAGATAAAGAATTTGTCAGTATAAGCAGTGCCCCACAATGTAACAACTACCCTGGGTACATGGCAGCAGTCCCCAAAAACTGGGATAGGTGGGTACAAGAGGAGAACAACAACACTCAGAAAACAGTCTGCCTGCCTTATGTGAAGAGGTTATCAGAGAAAATACAAAGGATCTGCGGTCCATATTACATCAGGACAACCTTCAAATGCTTGACGACACTTCGCAGATATCTCTCCCGAGTAAGACCCCCATAGAGGAAAACATGACCAAAGACTGTGTGTAGGCTATCTCGTGCAGCTGCGGAAAGAAATATAAAGGGGAGACAGAGCGCCCCCTTAAGGTAAGGCTTCAAGAACACCAGAAAGCTGTGACAGAGGGGAAGTGGAAAAATCAGACATGGCTGACCACATATGGAGAAAAAAGGGAGATCGCCGCCTTCTGTGGGATCAGGTTGAGATCATAGACAAAGTATACCATTGGAAAATTCGTAAACTTAAGGAATCAGCACATAAGCTAGGCCACAGAAATCTTCTGAGCCGACCAAGCATAGAAATGAATACAATATGGGAACCAGTAATAAGGAGTGCCAGAGAAAAGCGATAACAACAACAAAAATTGCAATATGAGCTCTGGTTGCTGAAGACATTAGGTTTATAATACCCAGAAATTCATAAAAGAAGAGAAATTGAACTGGTATGAACATGTCAGAAGAACCAATAATATTTTCACTGCCATGTTAAAAGGAAGGAAGACAAGGGGCATCTCGAGGCAGTGTAATTGTTAGCAAGCTTGTTTCGTATCTGTCTATATTTCTGAGATGAGGTATTATGTACATTATTTACATTATTCGGACTATTGTCCTCATCTTTGTCGCCATATTTATCACAACGTTCCGGCCGTTGTACGCTCCAGCTTTCTTCAGGTGGTTGGAACGTGGGACTGAACCCTTTATTTCGCTCACTGGGGTAGACTGTTCTAGTTCCACGTGCCATTTCTAATGGATGTCAGTTAGCATCTCCTGTTAATTCCCTCTCCAAGTTCCTCACCGTCTTAACCAGGTATTGAACTCACACTCTTTGGGTCCTCTGACTGGATCTAACTAATGCCTTTATCCACTGTGACCTTGAGGATGATAGTCCGAATAATGTAAATAGTGAACGTAATACCTCATCTCAGAAATATAGACAGATACTAAATAGGTATTGTTGGTAATTTTGCTATAAATAAGTAGGTAAACAGTTATAAATTGCTAGTAAGTTTTTTTTATATATAAAATGTATTTTTATACTTTCATAGTGTTTTGTTTTTGTTTTGGGGTTGACTATTTGCCCATAGCTGGGACCCTAATCCTGGGTCAGTGTTGATCTGGGAACAACAGCAACAAGGAAATCGTTTCACTCTCCTCAAAACCTCCACTCTACCGATCAGAGGCCTTGCTGTTGGATTTAGTTTATCATCATACCCAGGATTAAATTGAGAAGACCAGTGCACGCAACAGTCTAATCTTTGATTCTTACGCAGATGTACTTGTCTCTCCAGATTTTTTCTAGTTTTGCGACAGCTGCCATTATCTGTACCGCACTTGAAATTATCTCTATTCTAGAACCATCTTCGCTGAAAATCGAGCCATGATATTTAAATTGTCTGACTATAATAAGTTTCTGATTACTGATTTTATCTTGGTTGAAAAAGCCCTTTCTCATTGTTCGTCATAATTTTTTTTTTCAGCATTAATCTCCATAATCTATATGAATGATGTTTCATCCAAATTCTTCGCCAGACATGTGAGTTCCTCTTTGTCAGCTAGACCATCTATGTCGTCTACGTGTTGAAGGTTTGTGATGTTGCGACTTTCGGTGCTGGTGTTCCTCAAGGGCGTCTCTCATGATGCTTTTTGGGAAGAGTGTAGGAAGGACATAAGACAGTCTTGGCATACGCCGACTGATTCGTACAACCGCTTTCCCATAGAACCCTGGAACAGTACAGTGTTGCTTGCCTTAGCATACAGCTGCTGGATAGTATGAATCAACTTTTTACCCATTTCATATTTATTCATTGTTGCCCACAATGCTTCATGCCAGATTCTGTCAAAGTTTTTGGGGAAATCTATAGATAGATAGATAGATAGATAGATAGATAGATACGGTGTTGTTTGGTGATATAAGTATTTTTCGCATAGAAATTCAGAGATTGAATATCTTTTATTGGGCTGAGTTTTCCGCGGCGGTATCTACCACAGATGAAAATTCGTCTCCAGATATCACAACACTAACTGTTGGGATAGCTGGAGACGAATTTTCACAAGAGAAATCGTAAATAAATAAACTAATATATTTTTTCATATATTATGATAGATTAGCGTGTTTGTAGATTCGCACAGATCTCAGGTGGATTTTGGTCTGAAATTTTGATTGTATAATGTTCGATGTTATTCATGTTCTCTGTTGAATTAAGTGCATTGACAAGGAAAGAAATTATATTGCAAAATAAATATTGGGCAACATATATTCATGCAAGAACTACGTCTCCTGATCACGGACTTTTTCTATGCATCCCTTCAAGACGTGGCGGTTCATGGCTCTCCACAACTTCCTAATCCCTGATCTGCCAACCATTTAGGTAGATTAATCGCTTCTTAACCCCGTCCCTCTGGTTGAAAAGAAAGAAAGACAATAGTAAACTTCTTCTTCTATGTGCTGTGTCCCTTCAGGAAGTTGGCAATCATGGCTCTCCACAATTTCCTGTCTTTTGTAGCTATTAATAAATGTTGTCTTTTTGTTATCTCTCCTAACCCTTGTTCCGCCATCCATTTACTCAAGTATGTTAGGTAGGTTGTGCGCTGTTTCCGTCTGTTCCTCTTGCCTTCATAATGTCATGCGAGTGTCAAATTCTCCGAGCCCTCTTTCCTCATTATGTGCCCTAGACATTTCAACGGTCTCTTTCTGATGCTAAGTTTAAACTTCCTTTTTGTTTCCATTTTCTCTAAAACTTCATCGTTGCTCACAAGTTCGGTCGATGGTATTCTCAGCATCCTTCTGCAGAACTACATTTTTGTTGCTTCAAGTCTCGTCTTCATCTGCAAGGAGATTGTTCAGCATTCACTGTCATATAGGAGGACCGATATTACATAACAGATCAATACTCTTTTCTTTGTTTCTAGCAAATATATATTTTTAATACTTTGCTTAGCTTTTGGAAAACATCTTTCTCTATTCCAATGCGCCATTGGGTTTCGGGTTAGCATTTTCCGTCCTCTGTTAATACATTTCCTAGATATTTAGATTTTTGCATTTAACTTTGTGACAACGACAGGTATGCGTATTTGAGATAATTTAGTCGTCAGTTGTTTTACCATAAACCGTTCTCAACATAGTTTGAAAAACACTTCATTTCCGTTAACGTATTTATTTTTTTCTTTTACACGCCATGTCTCGTCAGGACATATATGATTATGGCTCTCCCCAACTTCCTGTCTGCCGTCCATCCATCCAAACTAATTAGACAGATTACTCGATGTTTCCCTCTGTCTCTACTTTCTTGAGTATGCCTTGTGAGTGTTTAATTTTCCAAACTTATTTCTGTTGCATCAAGTTTCTTCTTCAGCTGTATTGATATTAACCAGCATCCATTGCACAATAGGAGAACCTATAACAGTCCAATACTTTGCTTCTAACAACATTTTCTTGTTTCTTAATACTTTACTTATCTTTTGGAAGGCATCTTTCGTTATTCCAATGCGACTTCAGATTTCGATGTCGCATTTTACGTCCTCTGTTAAAACTAGTTACCTCCATTTTTTCATTGAAAAAACAAAACATAAAAAACAGCATAGCGTGATGAAAAAAGGCACCAAACTGAATAAAAACAAAGTTTTATCGTCAAAATGTTTATGTTATTATTAAGAGGAAAGAACAAAGTATTTTAAATTGTTTTTGAAATTTTTTAATCCTTTCTGCACGTTCGAAATTTTGGTTAAAATCTTGTTTTTTTTGGGGTTTTTTTTTGCACCAGCGGTCGACGTAATATTTACGATTAGTGTTTTTACATTTTAATGAAACTTTCAGGACTTATTCACAAATAAATAAAATTATTTGCAGTCACAAAATTTGATTTATTAGTTAAAAGCAGAACTCCTCGGCGAGTGTAAATCATTCAATTTTTTTTCAAACTACCGCTCATTTCCCGAAAATCTGATCTCAATCGTAAAATGCAATAAAACTATAATATTATTTAATTGAAAATCTTTTAATTGCTTTTATAAATAAGAATTATTAAGGACATTATTGTCTTAAGAAAACATTTTTTTCGATGAATAATGAATTTTTATATGGTTTGTTTATATATATATATATATATATATATATATATATATATATATATATATATATATATATATATATTTTAATTATAATAATTCATAATATATAAATCGTTTAAAATTCTGCATTACTTCAATCAACTTAGGTGATATTGTTATTAAGCGAAAACTATATTTATAAATAAAAAATTAAAAAGCTTAATACAAAGTATTTTGCTTTAAAATTTTAAAAATAATTTTAAATTTTTTTATGCATATATAATATTGCGTAACGGGCCCCTGTTGAAAGTATGGTCAACCATGCACGATATTATTAGGAAATAAGAGCGATGTAATATTAAAGTCAGCATTTCATAAATTAGATTACGGGAAATATTTTCCAACATTTTAAAGGATACTGAGTGTTTAAAAAAGGCGCTCACTCGTCATTTTCTTAAATTATGTTTTCACAGATAAAGTCTCCGTAGAATAACAAATAAATCTGCCAACACGTTCCAGCGCTTGTTATGTGATAAAAAAAAAACGCGTAAATCATTGATAGTGTTTGTTTTAAAAATCCATTTGTCCGTTATTTTAAACTTAAAGTAAATAATATTTACTTAAAGTAAATAACTTTTTTTTCCAAATCAGATTAATTATACTTTAAATTAGCCCAAATAAAGTTTCAGAAAAGTATATTTTCTATTTGGAAGATTTTAAAAATCAAGAATGAACATTTGTTTACAAATGTGTCAAAATAGCTGATTTTAAACGATTTCTGAAAGTGGCCAAAAAAATTGATTGTTTTCAATCAATATAATTTCTATTTGAAATACAAAAGAATATTTTACTTACTGGAAATAGTAAATTTAAATGTTTAGCTTTCAACTAAAGCTAAAAAGAAAGCTTCAAGAATGTTTTTTCATTTTTAAAAGTTCATTTTAAACCACGGTATTGAAACTGAGTGGAGGTACCTAGTTAAAACACTTACTAGATATTTCAAAATTTGTACTTGCATGATTTCGGTGCCTCCAACAACACCGTATCTATCTATCTATCTATCTATCTATCTATCTATCTATCTATCTATCTATCTATGTTCATTTCTTTCTTTATTTTCTATGTTTATTTCTAAGTCAGTTCTTTTTTTATCTATCTATTTTTGTTAATTTCTAAGATGGGTCATTTATTTTCTATCTATCTTTGTTTCATTCTAAGTTGGTTCTTTTTATCTATCTATCCGGCAATCAGTCTAATGAGCCACATAACAAAACTCATCATCCGAATTCTGACGAATAAAGCGCGCAGAAGAATCAGGAATAGGACAAGAACAGTGCAGGTTCGTCAAAGACAATGGAATGTCATCAGAAAGAGTAATACAAATGCAGAAGTATGTGTACCTATATTCTTTAGATTACGCAAAAGCATTCGATAAATATCTGTTAGAGTTGCTCAAAAACATTGACATATTCTGGAAGGATATTAGAATATTCAAGAACTGGCAGCAAATCGCCTGCATTCGGACAGAAAATCAGTTCAGCAGATATACAAAAATAGAAGGGGGTGTAAGACAAGGATGTGTCTTCTCACCGGATTTATTTAACTGATACAGCGAGGCAATTCTGAGAGAATTAGAAGTCTTACCAGGATTCATTATTGGTGGCCACGATCTTAACAACATAAGATATGAAGATGACACAGTGTAGATAGCAGACACGGAAAGGAAACTACGAAATCTCCGATGGAAGGTAGAGAAGGAGAGCGAGAAGAATAAACTACAAGAAGATAGAATGCAAGGTTATCTGCAAAAGATGATCCCAAAATGAAAATTACAAATCGGGGATGCTAAAGTCAAACAAATACAAAAATTTAAATACTTGGGAAGTGTTCTCACAGAGGATATAACACTGAAATCTGAAGACGTATTGGGATGGCTAAAGATGCTTTCCAAAAACTAAGCTAAGTATTAAGAGCCAGAAAAATGTTGTTAGAAACTTAGAAGAGAGTATAGAACTGCTACGTGATATCTGTACTCCAATATAGCAGCGAATACTGGACAATCTCCTCAAAGATGAAGAAGAAACTTGAAGCAACAGAAATGTGCTTCTACAGAAAGATACTGAACCGTACATGTGGGTAGCGACAAGGTTTTGGAGAAAATGGAAACAAAAAGGAATCTTATACTTAGCATCAGGAAGAGGTTGTTGAAATTTCTGGGTCTAGCAATGACACCTTGGAAAATCTGATACTCATGGGACAGATTGTAGGAAAGAGGAAATCAGCGCGTAACATACGTGATGAGCTTGAGAAAATGGATTGTAGAAGAGGGTTTGGGAGAAATAAAAAGACAAAACTGCAAGAGACAGGAAGATGTGCAGGGCTATAATCGCCTACACCATAAAAGGGCACTATACATAAAATAAGAAGAATCTTTGTTCATTTGAAAGTTGGTTCTTTTCTATCTCTCTCTCTCTCTCTCTCTATATATATATATATATATATATTTTAGAATTGGACATAGCCCGACAATTTATTTAAAGACATTTATATATTATGTTTAACGTTCTTTTTATAGATATAAGTATTTAAGCAAATGCTCTGTTTTATAATAAACAGTATTAACAGGAGAGCGAAAATTTTCTATGAAAATTTCTCGGACATTCAGGCCGGTAAATGTTATTTAATACTGTTTATTATAAAACAGAGCATTTGCTTAAATACTTGTATCTATAAAAAGAACGTTAAACATAATATATAAATGTCTTTAAATATATATATATATATATATATATATATATATATATATATATATATATATATATATATATATATATATGTAAGCAAATGTGTGGATGTAGATCCGACGGTATGATGAAAATGTGGAAAAGACAAAGCAAAATCCGAATATGTGAGTTTACTGTTTTTATGTATAACAAAAACAAAAACAACATAAAAACAGTAAACTCACATATTCGGATTTTGCTTTGTCTTTTCCACATTTTCATCATATATATATATATATATATATATATATATATATATATATATATATATATCTCAGTCTGTTCATATCTATTTATTTCAGTCTGTTCATATCTATGTTCATTTCTATTTTTTTTTTTTTTTATCTATCTGTCTATCTAATTTTGTCCATTTATATATGTATATCTAAACTTGCATATTTTTTCCTATCTGTCAGCCTATCTTCATTGTGTATTTAGGACACAGTCATTTTATTCATACATCATGGTCACTTCGACGTGGTGTACGGATTAAGCATGTTTGTCCCGCTAGATCAATTGCGTCTGAGTAGTGAGTTCGAATCCCACTGCGTATTTTCCTGCTCGCGACCTTGTACCACAGCTAAGCTCCGCTTCCAAATTCAACATTCGTTCATACATCTTTGATTCAAGACAACGGACTAGAAATATTATTTTACCTTTATTAACCTTCCGAATTTCCGTCCAGGGTTAAATGGTGAGTGTATGTCTGAAATGCCCAACAGTCTTTTAATCGAACGCTTCCATCTATCCATTTTGTTATTATCAAGACCCAGAACATCACACACACACACACACACTGACATACACTAACACATGCATATAAACATAAGATTTCTAAGTGCTGGTCGGATTTTCCGTTTTTTTTTCTTCTATTTTTCAAGAAGTCAAAAGTATAATAAAACAAGTGGGTATTAACTCAGCAAAGTAACATTCAACTTAAATGTCATAATCGCTCTTCGCCCAATCATTTACGTTAATAACTACGACTTAGCGTTTATTTATTTTTTCCTTTTAGGCTTTCGTTTTCCTATAAGTCTTGATTCTTCTTTTTTTACGAGGTTAACCTTTTCTGAATGTTTTCCATCATATTTTGTACTGATATTTATCAAGTGGTTTATAAAGTTAATCGAAGTATCTCGAAACATGGCGGACGCACGCCGTCGTTTATTTTTCGTGCCTAATCGCACAATTTCGATGAGGCTAGTCGCCATGACAGGAAGGTAAGTAGATAAATAGATGTATATGAAAATACTAAAATGTTGCGTTGCGTCATAACTAATTTACTTTCCTTTTTTATCAACTTCATTCTTCAAAAAAAAAAAAAAAATAAAGACCATTTACATTATATTCATTTATATATTCACCATTATTTGCAAAGACTCGTTGCCTTTTATCAGGCAGTTCTTTAATAATTTTCCAGTAAAATTCTTTTTTAATCTGTTCGTTATATTCCGTTATGACCTTGGGAAAGGAATGGACCCATCTCTTCTCCCCAAGCTATGAGCTAAATAGTTGTACTTGTTATTTCCACATGATTGGTTATTACATATTCACTCGATAAAAAAAAACGAATTATTCTTACAATCCAGAAATATGTTCCGGCTAATAACTCACAAGAAGGTTGATAATTCGTAAAAAGCAAAAAAAAAAAAAATCAAATCAAACGATGATAATTTATAGCTGTGTACTTATTGATAAAGCTACCTCTCTCTCTCTTTCTTTCTTTCTTTCTCTCGCTCTCTCTCTCTCTCTCTATATATATATATATATAAGGTATCCTCCCAAAATTGACATAATTTGAAATGTGAATATCTCAGTAACTCCATATTCCAGGCAAAAGAAATAAAATAGGCTTCATATTGAACAATAAAAGATTTGTGTATTAAAATTCGAACACGATATTCAAAGGGATGTAGTTTATAACCGATTTCCCAAATGTTTAATATGCGCGCCACATGTGACACGAGGCAAGTCGGTAGTCCAGCTCTTGCCAAACACGCTGTATCATGACCCTCTAGGTGTGTAGCAAAAGGGGGATATAGACCTGTCCTTTCACATAGCCTCATAGAAATATAATCACAAGGTGTCACGTCAGGTGCACGTGGTAGCCATTTCAACAGAACATTGTCATTATCGCTGGCACTCCCAATCCATCTTCTTGACAGATTCTCATTAAGATAAGTCCGAACAATCAGCTTAATTTTTACACATTTTGTTAAAATTTGAGCGAGAATTGACTATGTTATTAGACTGCAAAATGATCTCAATTTTGGGGGACACCCTGTATATTATCCGATGCGCCTTCGGAATAGTGTTGCAACAGTCGTGACAGACGATGGAAGTCGGACATTCTTTGTTTCACTTTCCGTCGCCTCTTAGTACACTGCCCAGATACTACTATTATATTCCTGTGCCAGCTTGATTCTGATATCTTCAATTCGAAGCACACGTCTTTGGTTGCCTTTTTTTTACTAACAACCGGGCATTTTGTTTTCCGTTAGTCCTTTCTTCTCACCTTCCTTTGCTACCTTCTCTATGATTTTTTGTAGCTTTCCTTTTGAGTTCGCTATCAGCCTAGTGTCATCCGAATATAACTAAAATAAGAAGTTACGGGGATGACATGAAAAAAAGCGGATAAAATAGAACAGCCTCCGTTTGAATTTACCGCTGATTAATTAAATGATTGGAGTTTGGACCACAGAGTCATTGTAAAGTCTAAAATCCTTTTGTTTAGTGCATAGTATGTGCTGCGACGGGGCTTTTTGAATTAAGAGTTTTTCTTCTTCTAGAGTGGTTGCCGGCCATGGATGAAGACTCCTGTCTCTCCTACTATTTAACCCCTAGTTGGAGGGGAAAAGATGGATCTATACCTTTCTCAAGGGTACTTCCACAAAATTGAATTTATTGAAACACGACTGGAATTCGAACGTGGCTTTCTGATTCCGAGCCACTACCCATTATACGAACAGTATAGACCAAGAGTAAATTTTTTTAATAATCGATTTCACCTCAAACCAGCTAGCAAAGCCACTAAGACGCAAGGGGTTACTGGGCGTGGAAGAATTAGGAACAGAAACATTATTAATCACCGGGAAGACAAAAGAGTAATCAGGAAGACAATAGATAGCGATTGATAATTGAATTTAAATTTCTAGAGATTAAAGTTGGCTGGAAAGCATGGAACCAGAAGGGAGTGCGAGAAGTGTGGAAATGCCAGAAAAGGAACTGTCAGCGTAGAATTTTCGGTTGCATCTAGCCAGATCAACTGTAAATTGATGAGACCTCGACGCCAGTCTAGTACTGCGCTTAAATTCAAAACGTCTAGGTACCAAATCGAAGAGCTCATCCAAATAATTGCCATGAAAGTATTGATAGAAAAGACACAGGGAGACAACCTTACGATGGTGGGAAAGTGACTGAAGCCGAGCAACCAGATCAGGACCGATAATATTGCTGATTCTTCTTCGGATTTGATCAAGGAGCTCAAAGTAAACAGCAGGGTTACCGAACCATAAATGGCAGCATTATTCAAAGTATGGATGAATGGTAGACTTATAGATATGTATAATAATAATATAATTCTGGAGGGAAAGATCGTTTCGCACGACTCAGTGAACCAAATTTCTTAGCCGCTGACCTAGCAATGGATTTATTATTTTCTCTAATTAAGCACCTCCCTAGAAAGCAAAAAAGGCAGTAGTGATAAAAATCTTTTATGAAGACTATTTTTAACATTCCATCGAAGGGTTGTCTAAACACGGATAAGTGACAGATGAACTAATAGAAAATCCACTGTACGTATTTGCCTATTGACACGCTTGTATGATTAACTATCTTAACTGTGAGAAAAATCATATTAACTGAATTTTCATTTACATAATCATAATCATAATAATTATTCATAATCATAAGCACAATATTCATAATCATAAACACTGTATGATTAACCGTCTCAATTGGGTGCAACTTTATGTTAATTTGATTTTCATTTAAATAATTGTTATATATGAGCACTAATGGGTATGTCCCAATCATCATAAATACGTTGGACACTAAATAGGGGTAATATGCTGTCTAAGTAGTCCACCACTAGCAGTGGTTTACCTACTTCACGCTGTTGGCGAGTATTGTATTTTGTTGTTATAAAGATTACCATTTTCATTTCCAACATCCGTTTTGGTTATTCCTCGTTCAGTAACCTTTTCTAGGTTACAACAGTTCATATCTATCTATCTATCTATCTATCTCATTTTGTTCATGTTATATACTGTACTTATGAACACTAATGGGCATATTCCAAACCTCATAAATACGTTGGGCACTATTGTAAGTGGGGATAATATGCTGTCTAAGTAGTCCCCCACTAGCAGAAGTTTACCTACTTCACGCCGTTGACGAGTTATGCTATTTTGTTGATGTTATAAAGATTACCATTTCATTTCCAACCTCCGTTTTGGTTATTCTTTATTTAGTAACCTTTTCTAGGTTACAACAATAATCATTATCTTTATTCATAATCATAATCACAATGTGCATGATCATAATCATAAACATTGTATGAGGAACCATCACAGCTGGGAGCAAAATTATATTAATTGGTTTTTCACAAAGGGAACTTCACGGAATTCTCCACCGTCCTCGTTAATTTATGCGTGATCATTAGTGCAGAAATAATGAATCCTATATTGATTTTTTTAGATTCTCGAGTCGAAGAATTGTCGCATCCAATAACAAAACGTGTTGATTTGTTAAATTTTTATTGGGAGCCATAATTGGACAGGGAAGAATACATCAGTGTTTACGTTCAATATACATCTGAGTAACTAGCACAAGAAGGAGAACCTTTCTTGGAGACAAAGGATTCCTGATGTCATAAGGATCTTATCGTGCCCAAGTAGTTTGCAATGATTTACATTGGGCTTCAAGCCTAATTAAAGGTGCCATGTTGTTGTGTTTTCAGAATTTGACTCCTCCCCCACAAACACTCTCTTCCTTATCTCTTTCTCGTTTTTTTCACTGTCGACATGCATAA
>OZ038485.1:53476669-53769169 GCA_964036315.1 Acanthosepion esculentum
GTCAACAATATTAAAGTTGGCTTGGTGACATCAGTCTTGGTTTAGCTTTAATCTCTAAGTCAGATACAATTTTAGTAAATTTTAGAAATCTCTTAAAATGATATATTTAATCACACTGGAGTGTTTGTTTATATTGTTTATAACCCACTTTCCAAAATCAGTATTTCAATGACCATACACCAGAATACAGATTTTGAGAAGTAGGTTGGGCTGAGAAATTTTCAGCTCCCTTTCATGTGTCTGTCTCATACTAATATTATTATAATAATACAAATTAATAACACCTATCAAAATACATAAAATTACTAGAATTTAATTTAAAAATGAGCAGCAGAATTTTTGTAAAAAAAAGTACTCAATAGAGGAATAGAGTGACAATAATCAATAAATTAATAAAAGTTCAATTGACTTATCTTTCATAAAGGCAATAAACTACATCTGGCAACAAGGCCTCTGATCGGTAGATTGGAGGGTGTGAGGAGTGTAGAACCATTTCTTAATTGCTGTTATTCTCAGGTCTACCCTGACCTGGGGTGGTAGCACCTGTTAGGCTCCCAGCTATGGGTAGCTACTGAACACTCCCGAACAAAAACAAAACCCTATGAAAATATAATAAAAAATGTAAAAATACCAGCAATACATTTTCATATGAAAAATTATCAATAATACATATTTATAGTAAAATTACCAACAATATAGTTTTAAAGAAAAATCACCAGCAATACATAATTTGTTAGTTGGTGGTATACAATTGCATTCAAAATATCTGTAGTTGAAGCCATAAAATTGTGTTCTAAATATTTAGATTTTGGCATTAAATAGCGCATAGAAGTTGATATGTTGCTAAACAAAATCAGTCGGTCAACTGGCAGATAAATCTGAAACTGATGAGTGGTGTGTCTGCAAAACTTTGGAAGTCAGTTGAACTTTTATTAATTTATTGATTATTGTCGCTCTAGTTCTCTATCTAGCACTTTCTTTATATATTATATATAGGTCCCACTCTACACACACTTATTAATTAATTAATTAATATTACAGAGGTTTGCATTTATCCTTCTTTTACAACTGCCTAAGATGAAAACATAGCATCTGTTCTTTTTTTTTCAATAACATTGTAATGTTTGTTTAAATCTTAATTCAATTATCTGAAATTCAAACTCCTTATATCTTGATATTTAATATAAGATCATTTTCAATAAATGTTTTAATAAGTCTCCATATAAAATTTACTTAGAAATGGTCTTCGTTTCTGGACATTTATTGTAATGCATATACAAACAGAAAACTACCATTTACATAACAAACGCTTTTTTTGTTCAGTTTGTAATATGCCAGTATTTTGATATTGATTTTCTGATTCTTTGCCTTTTTGTCTGCTTAGTTCTCCAGAGATGCTGCAAAAAACAGGCGTGGTGTGGGAACACTCTGACTATTTCAGTAACTTACCTAAAGGTAAACACGTCATCTTTTTATTGATCGTACTTTAACTTGAGTTACTCCCATCTTATTTCCTCATGATTTTAGGTGACAGTAAGTATTAATGTCTCTTGAAACTCTTATGGAATTTTCTACCACTTAAGAATTTCCTGGATTAATTCCAATTTTGACAGCCAGATCCATGGAGTATACAGTGTGTAAAGAATTTGTTAATAATGGTTATTATGGAATAAGCATGTATGAAGAAGAAAATGACAACTTGCCAATCAAAACGTCCCCATATTATATACTGCTGCTGTAAGAAATATCCACTCAGTTGATTTTATAGGATGTAAGAATGCAAATATTTCAGTTTTTATTCTTAGCCAATCTTAAGCATCAACATGTTGTAAAATGGTTTAAAAACTCGTGTTGTCAAGACCTTTGATTTTCTATCACCACATTAACCGGATGAAGATTATGGATTTTGCAACCTACTTTTTCTATTACAGCATGTTTGGTGTTTCTTGCTAATATCTTCACAATTTGATATTTTTATTCTTAATTTCACAGTATTTATTGAATTTTATCAGCCAAAGATGTTTCCCAGAATCCCCTCCCATTTTTGTTTTTTAATCTTTTCTTGTGCTCTTCATATTTTCCTGCTAATTTGTAGGATATAAAACTGTGAAGATTTATGTAGAATTTCTAATAAATATATCAAACTTTTTTTTAAGTTGATTTATTTCAATTTGGAAGAGATGTTTTTAAAAGGACTGGTAATGTGCCTAAGATAATTTTTAACTATAGCCTCTTAATAGCTGTATGCTTCACTAAGCATGAATATTTTCAACAGTAATCATTTAATAATGTACATATTGAGAACACATTCTTTCAGTCATTTTTTGTGAATTGGTCAAAATATATTTGCTTGTTTTATGACATTGGCTTATGAGTTTGAAGACAAAGTATGTTGCAACCATTAATCTTTGAGTGGTATCCTTTTTTTTCTGTTATTAATTAGAAAAAGAAATAGTTACAAATTACTGAATGCCATGACTGAAGAAAGACCAATCACAATAAAAACAACAAAAAGGAGAATACTAATCAGAATAATAAATTTAAATGATCCTAAGAAAGTTACTTTTTTTTCTTTATACAGTGATTATTTTCAATCTTAATTTTGAAGAAATGTAGTGTTTTTTGCTTTTTTTTTTTTTTTTGGTATGTGAGCTTTTTGATAGAATGATTTAAAAGGTTTTACTGTTTCGATCACAGGAAACATTGCTTAACATACTATGATTTACAAGGTTGAATATCCAGGTTAGTTTCTTTATGAACTAATCTACTTATGCAAACCTTGGAAAGTGTGGAGTATAGGTTGCTTAAGAGAGTAATAACCACTGTGTGTTGTCATGACAGCTTTGATTTTGTAGTTCAACTGCTTTTAAACACATGAGGTTTGTCTCCTGTCTCATTACCAATTTATGTGATAAAGTTTAAGTGAATTTATTAAGGCAAATAAGTAAATGAATTCAAAGTAAATATTTATCAACTATTTGCAAAAAATAACTTGTATCAAATGTATAAAGAAATTTTTTTATTGTAGTTAAATTATTTTTTAAGTTCAATATTTATAATATTGAAATAATAGTTTATGCAACATAATACCCATCAACATTCTTTGACATTATTCTATTTTTTTTGTGGTGAAGCAATAGTTAACAAGATGCTATGAGTTTGGTTCTCACCAGGTGGCTTTCACTTGTGGTCTTGTGTCAGACTAAGCTATGTAGATACCATTTTTAGATTTGATATTGATATCTACAATAATTCTTTTTATTTGGATCTAGTAGTTGAACAGTTCTCAATATGTTGAGCATATTTTAGATAATTAAAATAGACAATATATAGTATATTGTACGATATTCACTTGTCCCATCAAACCCTGTTTCTTATTAAACAGTATTCAAATATTATACCGCATTCAGCATGCTGATATTATAGATGGAAAGCTGTACAACTGGTAGATTATGATGAATTGCAGAGAGCTGTAATCTAAAAAATGTTCTTGTAAGATGTGAGTTTTATAGGTATGCAAATATAGTGACCTGGGTGTAGTTTGAATTTTGCAAGAACATCATAATTGAAATAAGAATAGTCTCTCTCTCTAAAGTTTATATAAAGCTAGAAAGCATTTTTAGGTTTGCAGTAATACAATAGTTGAATTGAATCTGTGTAAATTCTCTCTACTGCTACTATCATAGCTCATATTTAATTTTATAACGACAATTTTTTTGCTTACAGATAACAAACGAGCTGTTATTGAACTGATGACATGGTCTCTTGGTCTTCTGTTGGATGCACTTAGAGAACTAGAAGAGGTAAATATTTCACTCAATGTTTGTTTTTTTTAATTTTAATAGCAAGAAATAAAAATCTCATACATAGGAAACTCTGAAAGTAATGCCACTCATTTATTTTCACAAAAAAAAAACTACAATAGGTAGATAGAACACAATAACACTATTAGTTAAAGCATGTTTCCAGCTACAAAACACTATTTTTCTGTATTGTCACTATTATTGGCTCTGCATTTTAACCAACAATAAACATTTTATGGGTTGACTATGCTGTTCCTATCCAGAATGTGGCTTCTCACACACATTGAAATTGCCACTGCTGGAATGCATTATCTACTAACTGTACTCATATCCACTGTTTGGTCTTCATAAACATTCAGCAAACATTGGTGAATGTCAAAGGGTTCAATTTTATTTCATGTAGGAATTTGATAATACATTTCTGTTTCATATACATTTTCATGTTGCCAAACTACTATTCAGCTGTTGTAGGTAAATAAGAAAATCATAGAAAGTCTTAATCTCTATTATCATATTGTCGACATAATGAAATAAGAGGCGTTACTTTTGGAGCAACTATTGTATTTAGACTGATTTTCTACTCTTATTTCAAAACTGCAAAAAATAGGAAATAATTTACTTTTAATAAATATTTTGATATGTTTTTTTTTATCTTTGAAAAATGTTCATGCTTTTAAGTATTGTAAATACACTGAGGAATGCATTTCATGTTTTAAGTGAGCAAGATCATCACAAGCTGTTGACTGAAATGATAAATTTAAAACAAAAAAAACTACACTTTAGTTTCAGGTAGAGGGAGTGGTCGGAATTTTTTTTTTTCTTTTTTTTTTTAGATTTTCCCTAATGAAACGTTTTGTTCTAGAATGCTTGCAGCCTAAATTAAGGATTGAGGAGAAATTTCCTGAATTAATAAAAGGGGTGATTGGATTGATTATTTCGGGTGGATTTTTCTTCAAAAAAGAATAAGCATCCCTGCCTATTTATTTGAAACTAAAAAGTACTCATGTTACAGGTGACATGTTTTCTAGGGAATGATTGGTGGGAAAGTTTCAAATGAAAATAAGATTTAATTGATTTAGGTAAAATTAATCTAGCGTAATAATTCTCTTTGTAGATTTGTAATATAATAACTAATTAAGTGGAATTTTCTCTTGACCACAGACAATGGCTGGAGGTGGTCAGTTTGATGACCTTGATGATTTGATAATTGAGTCTGGTCAGGGTTTGAGCAATGAAGATGAGTGGAGTGAAGAGGACAGAACACTGCTTGGACCATGCCAAGGTCTCATTAAAGTGGCTAACTACTCTCTAAAGAAAGCAATGAAGGCCACAGAAAAGGGTGGACATTGTGACACTTTCCACCAGATAAGTGAGTATGATGATATGGCTGATCACATCAAGAAGCTGAGTCCTGCAGTTGACCAGTTGGGTATTGCTCTTTATCCACCAATGAGACATCGCCTTGTTCGTGCCTATGTAAGTAATACAGTTTTCTCTTTACACTCATTGGACAGAACCCTTTTACTTGCTTCATGTTAAATAGTCTATTGTACTGTGAAAAAAAAAATATTCCTAGGAGAGAGATGGCGAACCATTGACACATTTTTAGTGAACCATGATGTGTTAGTGAAATGATGTCATGAAATATGGCTTGACATGAACTATAAACCAACAACAGGAATCTCCTTCATATGGATACAAGTGCTGCCTGTGTTAAGCTGAAGACAACAAAGTATGAAACTCGAATTTAAAAATTAGCAGCTAAGATACTGCAACAAGTTTCTCATTAAAAAAAAATATTGGTAAGCATATGAGTGACCCATTTATATTTAAGAAAAATTTAAAAGCACTAGAAATGACCCAGCCACCATAAAGGTTTGCCATCTCTGGCCCAGGGTTTCCTTCTTTTATTGTAAGAGTCCAAGGGAAGCAATTTAGAAATCTTAATTTGCATTGAAACTACATACAGGTCAAGCAGTTCATGCTTTAGGGCTGTTTCTTAACTTAATTCTTAATTTATTCATAAGATTTAATCCTGAGGATAGAATTTTTTTTCTCTAAATTTCTCTATTGTAAGTAATTTATAAATCATAAATTACTTACAATAGAGAAATTTAGAGAAAAAAAAATTCCATCCTCAGGTGTTATGGATTAAATATTATGAATAAATTAAGTTTGTGCAATCCTTTGTTATTTTTTGTTAAAACGAGATGAATACACAGCAGAAAATTGTTCTTTTTGCTACACACCTAACATATATTAAGAAAATATTAAAACTTTAATATATAAAAAGTTAGATCTTTGAAATTTTTATTTTTTTATGAAGATACCTTTGAAATACAGTATATTTTCACTATGACAATTGGTTGAATTCTTACCTCATTCAGCATCAAGTACAGTAGGAATCACAGTATTGGAAACCTTATTAACAAGTGAAACAATTAAGAAAACCAACTGAGGATCGATGTACTTTCAATATTCAGCCATATATGTTCACCATTTAAATATTTTTATAACAAGTCAAAAGCTATGTCTCCATTTTTAACTCCTGCAGCTAGGAGTTAATGGTAGGGCTGAACAGACTCAAACTTTGGTTGATAACTAGTGTAGGAGGACATTTGTGAATTTCAAAACTAGTTGGGTGTGGGACTAGCAACTCTATAATAAAAATTACTTGCTCTGAATGACTCTAAATGCCTCGTATACATGAATGAATAAATAGCATTTTTTATGACCCAGGTGATGATGGTGACATGCAAAGTTATGAATGTGCTTTATAAAAACTAATATTGATTTGCAAATAATCCAGTGAGAGATAATTGAGAATTTGTTAGAATTCATTTTTTAGTCTATCAATAGAATTCCATTATTTGCAGTTACATTAAAAAAGCTCTCTCTTTTAGTTAATAAATGGCACAATTTAATATTAAGTGTCAGAAAATGTTATTCAAATTCATTTATCAATAATTGGGTTGCTTAAAATCTATTTATTTTTTTAAATTTCAGGCAGAGCATTTGGCAGAGATCTTAAGGAATTTCTTAAACTGTCTTGGGTAAGTGATTTTGTTGCTTTTAAATGTTTATTGCTTTAAGCTATATAAAGTGCTACCCACAAAGCTGCAAAATTTGATGACAAAAAAATTGGTTTATTGCTTCTATTATTAGTTCACAAAGTGTAGCATCAGAGACTTGTGTTTTATTAAAATTTAAAGAAGTACTTTTGCTTTTTAATCTTAGAAATGGATAGAAACATTTTAATTTTCTTTTGATAGTAAACTTACATATGTTATAAGCTGATGTGCCAAAAGTCATGGAATAGTTGCCTTGTATCATGTTGGCTCCATCTCTAACCTGGTGAGGTGCAGCAACTCAACATAGTATCAATTTCACAAATGAGTGGAAGACCTCTGGAGAGATGTTCAGCCATAATATCTTGGTAGCTGTCCACAAGTTGCATGTAAATAGACTTTCCACCATATATCATAAATATTTGATTGGGTTAATACAGTGGCCATGCCATTTTTGGGAAGTCTCCAGACTGCTGCTCAAACCAATATTGAGCAGTTTGGGCCTGATGACGTAGTGCATTATCTTGCTGAAATAACTCATCACTTTCGGGGTATACGGAGTTCGAGAATGGTGTGTAAATTATTACAAAGTGAGCAATGTAGTTTTTGTTGGTCAGTGAATGTGGATATGATTTGAACTGTAATTGAAGACATTTCTAGCCAGACACCTCTGGTCATGTTCATTAAAGACATGTGGTCAACCATACCTTTTATAATATATACACATGTAACACTGTAGATCGAGAGATATCAGATGGGCCCCCACAATTTCAGAAAGAGAATGGTCCATTTCTTTGGCACTCATTATCATGCTGTTTTAATTTTGATTCATGTTGCCTTGCCATAAGCAGCTTGTCCTGCATTCACATTGACTAACCAGATGCCAGAACCCAACTGCTACAGATCTGGACATTTTCATGACATCAAGGTATAGTGGCACCCACCATTATTTTTTACATACTGACTGCTATCTGTGACTGTTGGTGTATCATTATATTTGTACTTGAATTACTGTTTTCATAAATCAAAATGTTATTTAATTTCAATACTTCAAATTATTATTATTTTTTTATTGAGAAAAGGAGGAAAACCTATGAGAATATGATAAAGAATATATTACATTTTAAGCATTTGTACAACTGAAAATAATTCTTGGTCGATAATGGTTTAGAAAAGAATTAACTTTGTGTGTGAACTCATTTAAGCATAGTGTAATCTTTTATTAAATGAGTGTACATGCTGCTAATTTTGTATGGGTGTTTTAGAAATTAATAAACGAAAAGGAAGTGATTGACAAAGTCAAGAAAGACTTGTTTTGCAATACTGACAGCTATTGGAGAATATGAAAATACTTTATAAAAACCATGTGGAAACCAATACTTTTGGATTTAACAAGAGATGTGTAATTTCAACACAACTAACATTTTATAAATCTAGGTGATTTTTTTTTCCAACTAATGTAATAGCAAATCTCATTTTGATGTTTAATAAAAAGGCTTATTTTCTTAAATTGGTTTATTTTTAGCTAAACTTGTTAAATAAGTGATAAATTTTTTCCATTTAACCGTTATTACTGTGATTTCATTCGATGCACAAAATGTTTATTCTGCCACTGAAGGTGACTTTGATCCCTGACTTGTGTTTAAATTTTATAGTTGTGTTGTCATATCCTGTTAAGGCAACAGAAAATAACTTTGAGTGAAATTAACAATAAGTATACTGCAATTAAGAGGCCTTGAAAAAATGCAGTGGAAAGTGAAGTAATATTAATAATGCAGAGTGCTAAATGTTAAAACTTTTTTTTTTTTTCACACCATATCAGACAATAGTTGGTAGATTCTTTGTTCTGCAAAGCACAGATTTGATCACATTTTGGTCAGATCACCAAGTTGTATATTAGAAAAATCTTTGTATAGTCTGTTTTTGTGAACTTTTTATTCAAATTTTCTTCACAAGATGGTTTATTATATCTTAATTGCCTTTTTCCTTTGCTATTTGTAGTGGCTCTCACATTACCTGTGAAGATGATATGGAATGGCTTAACTATCTACATAAGGCCATTGAACACAACATGGAAAAGATCCACACACTTACCAATGATAAATGACAAATAACTTGGAATATTTCTCGTGTAAATAATTACTCATTTCAAGAAAAGTAAAAAAGAAAAAAAAATTGTACATAATTTGTTTTATTCTTATTGGCTATCACTTGGAGATTGCTTCATAAGATTTTTCTTTTTATTTCAGGTTAGTTTGTTGCAACTACAGGGTGGGGTACCTTGGCACAGGGGTAATCATTTGTGAATTTAGTTTGGTTCTCTATTACCACTGAGTAGTGAGTTTGATTCTCACTAGGTGTCCACTGTACAAAATTTGACATTAAATAATCAGCCAATTTAGCCTATGGAGTGAGGAAACACAACTTAAAATTCCCACCAAATGATGTGAAATTGAATGTGGAACAAAGTTTTCAAAAATATTTTGGAAAGTGGTGGCTTCACAGTGACAAAAATCACTGTCAGATTGGCTTTGTACACAAATCAACCATAAAAGTATTCCCAACAAGGTTTGCGTTATTTTACACTGCCAAGACCATAGAAGAAACTTGGCATTAGCAGGGTAAATAAGCAGTAGAATTGGAACTTCATTAATGACATAAACATCTAGCAATATCTATGGCGATTTTCTAATTGTAGCTTTGATGTGGCATACGGCCGAATGTATGGGGCACCCAGTGAGGATCAGACTTTGTTGTAATTGTTCTAGCAAGACAAAGCTTGTTAACCATTACATCACATTGCGGTAGCACAAGGCCGAGTGTATAGGGCACTCAGTAAGGATTGAACTCACTATTCAGTTGTAATTGATCTAGTGAGACAAGCTTGCTATTATACCATGTTGAAATGTCCAAGCATCCAGCAACATCTATGTATAAGATAGCTACTGAGCTAAAAATGGACCCCAAGACCATCAGAACAGTTGCACATAAGGACTTGGGTCTTAAACTATATACTAAGATGCAAAAGCACCTCCTCACTGAGCCCATGAAGGTCAGGAGGTAGGAAAAGTGCTCAGCTACCTCAAGAATCATGTGTCACTGTTGAAGTATACCCTGATAGTGGTACTCATCACCAATTGATGTAAGGGGTACATTCAGTCATGGTCTTGGTTGTCGTAGTTTCTAATGGGACAAGGATACCTACATTCTTTAAGTTTTTATAAAAAGTAGGTGCTGATGTTTACAAGGTCCTAAAGTACTATATTTTGTAATGGTTTAAAGTTACTCAGAGGACAACTACATGTGGACCCAAAAGTGCTCCCACAAGCTAACTTTGCTGATTTTTAACTAACAGACTTTTGGACCTCAACTTGCACTCCTTAGACTATTCTGTGTGGGGTGTTTTACCTCCCACTCAGAGTAGCAAAAATGTTCAAGAACATTATAGTTAAAGTTTGCACAGCTTTTTGAGTTTGTGTTGAGGTTTTAATTGAAACAGTGGATGCCACATTGAATTTTTGATATTTAGTTTTATAAATAGGCTTTTTTATGCATAATAGGTAAGTTTCAAAGGTTGTGTCAATTTTTACTTCACTATGTAGATATAGGATATAATCTGAATTTTATTAGTGAAAAAAAAAAAAATCAACTGGTTGAGCAAAGGGACACTGCATGATTTATTTTTTTAATAAGCAAGTTGAGATTTTTACTAATATTCTAGTTGCTTTTTATGCTTGTATCTAATAAATAGAAAAGTTAATCATTTCAACATAACTACATTGGTAGAACCCTTGAATACATCATGTATTTGGTAACTCTTTATTTTCCTTTTTAAGTTGCTTTAGTTAAATTTGAATACAGTTGCTTATTAAAAAAATTGTTGGAGATTGCAGTTCAAGATTATGTATGAAATGTCTTTATAACCTTGCATTCTGATTTGCTCCTTTAACTCGGGCTTTGAAGAAATGTTACTGTTTTGTAATTTGCTGGTAAATCCTTATAGCTGACTTAAAACTGCTTTAATCAGGTTAGATTAAATATAGCTCAATTTGGGCTCTGTGAGAGGCAATTAAAATTAAATGCATGTTAATTAGTTACTATTAGTTAATTATTCAGTGCTCCCCTTTTCCCCTGACTTTATATTTATCACTATTTTCAGAAGTAATTTTGCTTCCATGTTCGTCCAACTATATTGTCTTGTTAAATTTCTGCTAATTTTTTTCTTACCTGGAAATAAAATAAATATTGAATAAGGTATTCAGTTGCAGTACATGGAACTAATTTGTTTCTGCATTAATATTTTAACTATTCTATGGTATATTCCTTCCGTTTGTACATGATTTACCATTCTCAATTTTGTAGTTTCACTAAGAGTTATGGCCCCTTGTAATTCTTTGATGATACGTGTATTCAACGTAGGATGTCACGTGGTGCTTATTATCTATGAGGCATTTAAGTTTTTTAAAATTCTACCCATAAAGTGTCCAATGGGAAAGCTGAGAATTCAATCTGAGTGAAGCGCAGTGATGTTGAAACGTCTAGATGAAATTCGATGAAAGCAAGATAAGTCTCAGAAGTTTGTCTTGCCTACCATTTATATATTGCATTGTGAAGATCAAATTAAATAGGCGGATAAAAATCACAACTAACAAAATACATGAAAAGATATTTTATTGAAAACTGATGTATGAATAAAAGTGTTGCATATATTACAGAGGCACAAATGATGTCATTTCCCCCTATCACAGCATGGAATTGATCCCCCAAGGAAAAAAAAAAATTGAACAAGAGTGGAGGGGTAGAAAAGAAAAATTACCAAGCTTGCTTTTTAGGGCAATCATGATTAGAGGTAAACAAAATATAGTATGTAATGACATACAAGGCGCAATTTTTTTTTTTTTTTTTTTTTTTTTTTAAATCCATAATCAACTAAAATTTCTTTCATGAGTATTCTCCGGGATACATTTCACATTCCATCAAAACATATACACACAAAAGGAAAAAAATATGTAACTAAGTCAATTAACTAGACATTAAAATAACTGGCATAAATCTAAAAATATTTCTTCTGTAGTGGTTTCATCAGTTTAATATTCTGCATGTCTTATAGATGATTTTTATAAAGAAATTTACCTTAATTTTAAAAATATCTCTTGGACTTTTCTAAAATGAAAAATGTTAAGAAATCAGTTTTTCCACTTAAGTGATCTAATATAGCAATTGTTTTTAAATTAAAAAAAAAAAAAACAGAAAAATAATTGAGAGCATGTCTGCATTTCAACAGCTATTGAGAGAAGCATTCTGTACTTCTAATGTTACATGAGCATCTTCAATCCTAAAAGAATCACCATAGAACAAAATTAGAAACCCAAGTTTAAAAAAGGCTGTTTAGTTGGCTGTTCTTCCAATATATTAAGGGGGCTTATTTATTAAGCAAAAATACAGTATATTTTTTTTTTTTTTTTTTTGCAGTATGCTATATGATGCATCAATTTCTATTTAAAAATATTTTAGATTATTAGATTCAGTCATAGAGATGAAATAACATTGTTAAAAGATTCTTAAAAATGTTAATGCCCCCAAATTACTTATTGAATAAAAGTCTTAGTTTGATTTGAGATTTTAGCTATAAAACATGTCGCATGGTAAATTTTTAAAGAGAATATTTCCTTAGACTTAAATCATATTTTTTCTTTGTTAGTTTTTTTTTTTTTTTTTTTTTTTTTTGTGTAATTATATTAAATCTGTTTATAGTTTCATCATTCATAGTTTTCAAATTTACTTTGCATAGAAGTCTCCTTTGGAGGAGTGTTGTAGGAGAAGATCCAGGGATGGTCAATTTCCATTAAACTTCAGATTTGTGGAATGTTGAAGTCTCCATTTGTTCTCCCAGGTACCAGTAGAACAATATGTAGAAGGCAGTGATTATTACTACCAGAGACAACAACATCATTATTACTTCCTGTAAGAGAGAAAAAATGAAAGCTTGATCAATACGTGTACACTGCTGATACATCTCAATAAATTGAACATTTTTACTAATTTAGCTTTATCAGAACTATGTGATATTATTTTCATTGGTTGTGTATATAGGACACAGTTTTGATTCTTTAAATGTTAACATTTATTTTCCTACTTGTCCTTTAGTCATTGTAGGATTTAATCCATACTTTCAAGTATATATTGATATACTTGTTTGTACTTAAATACTTTTTGATTTTTCATTATATTCATTGAGACTGAAAAGTTGAAGAAAAGCTTAAATTACAACTTTTATTAGCTTTTATGAAATTCACGAGTTTTAAATTGAAAATGACTACTCTAGGTATCAAGTGTTTGTACCAAATATATTTAGTATTCTGTCTTGCTCATATATATGTTTGCGTAACTGCATCAAATACTCTAAACATGTCAATCAATCAGTGGATACAAGAAATTGTTATTATATATTGTTAGTCTCTAGGAAGTCATGGATTTTTACAAGCATGCTACTCTTAGATTTTTTAATGTATGCCATAAATTATATAAAACTGTCTATTAAGGATACACAAATCAAACAAATGAAGTCACATTGACAAAAATGAACTGTTGACCTTTCTAAAGAAAGCAAATCTGTTATGTTTATTTTAAAATATATCAAGTTACTTGTCAGAAAAGGTCTGCAGGTTTTAAAATATAATTCTGAGTTTGTTTGTAAATGATATGTTTAATAAAGAATATTTTTTTAGTGTATAATAGTTATAAAATGATACTAGTAAACTTTATTCACTGTAAAGTTGGTTTAAAAAAGAAAAATTCTAGCTCCATTACACTTTTAAAAAGTACATCTCCATTGTCAGTCATTTCTGGTCACTCGTACTTTTCTGATTTTCAATGTAATAAAATTACTTGAAATGAATTTCAATATTAAAACAATAGGAACACATTATACATATAATATAATTATTTTGTCAGTATTAATATTTGATCTCTGAAAAATCAAATTTGAATGCACACCAAAAGATTAATTGCAAAAACTTGGCTAAATTTTTTTTTTTCTTAGGTTGTGTTTGTTGATCAAATGCTTTTTGTTAAAGCATAAAACATTTATGAAAAAGTAGATAGAGTAGAGGTAAAGTTAATGGTCTTACAAATACAGGGTTTGAATGTAATTCATATTAAAATATTAACTGGTTATCATTATTTCATATACTCTTCTAGTGTCAGAATTTGCCATGTCATTAGATGAAAGGGTGCTGAAAAGTATATGGCCTACCCCACTTCTCAAAATTGGCATACTGATATTTGAAATACTGATTTTAGGAAATGGACATGGAACATTTCAGTACCTGTCTCGGATATGTTATTATAAGAGTGAATGCTCTGATATAGCTGTTTAATAAATCCTACTCATGATATGGGTGACATAAACAACTAATTGGAGGAAAAAAAACACGGAAATTAGAAGAATTTGATTTCCTTGTGATTCAGAGAAATAGAGAAGAAAAGTACAGGGTGTGATGGATAAATTGTCGTCTAAATTATACAAAAATGAAAATAACACTGACATTTCAGTTTAACAGATGTATTTAGCAAAAATTACTCTTTAGTATTTAAAGTTATTTTTGTGTCAATTTATTCAATAAAATCGACATTGGCTTTAACCATGGCCTCCAGATGACTTGGGAATCTCTTGCAACTCTTCTGGATAGTCTTGTTATTTAAGTTGGTGAATGCTGCCATAATCGTTGCCATCAGTTCATCTTTGGAGTTACAAGGAGTTTTGTTGGTCTCTTGCTCAACTGTGCCCCACACACAATCATCAAGGGTGGGGTTGCAGTCTGGGGAGTTAGGTGGCCAGATGTAAGGGGGTAATGTGACTGCAGAAATTATCTGACAGCCATGACTGGGTTCTTCTGCTTGCATGGCATGGTGCAGAGTGCTGTTGCTAGATATAGGATCTTCCAGTAGTCACCCTTTTGACCCAAGGCAGCAATTGATGTAGGCCTCCATGTTGAGTCTGAGGCTCTGTTGGAAGATGAGTAGAGACATAAGTAGTGATCACTCCAAACACCTTAATCACCATTAGACTCATCCAACTCTTCAAATCCTCGACACTGTCCTCAGATTTGACACCCAAACACTTTTGTTTCTAGTGGAGCTTCTGGTATGAACACCAAGCAATACAGCATGCTGTTTCCAAACTCCTGGCAGAGTGAATTGTATCATGCTATTTTTTTCACAGACAGTGCCCAACTGACCCTACTATACTGTGTAGTCGACAAAATCAAAAACAAATGTGTAGGTGCCAATTTACTCATCACACCCTATATATTGCCTTAATTTATTACATTTTAGTAACTTATATATAAGTTATAAATTTAGTGAAAGTAGCATTTTAAAAGTTACAAAAACAAATCTATTTAGAGAGAAATTTGCTGGTATTATTTCTTCTAAGTTTAAATAGTTCTCCACCTTTCTGATTCATATATGTGGAAAGTGAAATTCAAGATATTTAAATATTGCATAAGAATTACCTTTATTGGCACGGCAGATTTCTTTAATTCTGACTTCTTCTTCGCTTCTTTTACATCTTTTTTGGTTTTTTTATTATTATCTTTACCTGAAAAATAAAAAAAAAATTTTTTTCTTTCAACTCCTGAAAATCACAGAACCAATAAGTGAAAAAAATTTTTTTTTTTATTTACATGTAAATGGAATGGATTTAAAAAAAAAAAACCCAACAAAACAAGACTATGTAGAAGTAGGACCACTAGAATTTTAAAGGTATTTGAAAAGTATTTTAATGCCTACCTTGCTAAAAAACTGCTCTATTAAAAACATACTTCAACTTTATGGATGTCTTTTAAATGAGGCCTAAGTGGTTTCAGATTTTGCCATTTGATTTATGTGACATGCTTTTCAGCACTTTTTTTTTTTACTGCTCCAATGCCTAAAAGTTTTACATCTTGACAAAGATGGATTGTTTATAACTTCTCTCTTGATATATGATACAGATCAGTAAGATCAAGTTCTCAATTTATTCTTATCAGAGAAGTATTATCCAGGATCTTCAATAAGCTTCTTCACAGTTCAGAAGTACATTTTTGCAATTTCTAGTGTAGTTTTATTTTTTGAAAACTGAAATTATTAAACATTTCTTGTTATCTATTAAACTAGCCGTATGACCTATTTTAAGTTTTAAACTTGCAATAAAGCCATTAATTTGAAAATATGAAATTCAGGACATTTCATACAAATGCCTGCTGCTTTCATCACAAATGTACATATATTAACCTTAAGATCCAGTGTTTATTTTATTTAGCAATAAAAACGTGAAGATGGATAATGTATTGCTACATTAGTAAATATTTTGATGTGGTGTAATGATTGGCAAGCTTGTTTTGTTCAATTACAACTGAATAGCAAGTTTTATCCTCACCGAGTGCCCCATACTTTCAGCCTTTTGCCACATCTAAGCTATGCTTAGAAAATCACCATAATTCCTATGCATGGATGTAGTGTAATAATAAGATGCTTTATTTTTATTAATTATCTTTATCTGGAGATCAGTGAATACAGTAATTTGAAAAACTTATTAAATCTAAGTATTTTCTATTGATAGTTAATTCATAATTTGGAATTTCTCATTTTTGTGTCTCTCACATCTATGGATATTTAATAAAGTTTGGAGGATAGAAAGATTGTATTGCTGCCTTGAAAGCAAGAATTTGAGACTGACTGAAGCACCAATCTCTTCTTCCAGTAAATAATACATACTCAATTATCTTAGCTATAAGGCATGTTTTACTTGGTGTGCATATATGTATGTATGTATGTATGTATGTATTCTTTCTCCCCTATCTATTATCATCTGAAGTAAATATCTTAATATACAGACTGAATAAAATGTTATATTTCCTTTATAATTAAAGAACTACACTTTTTTCTTCTGGTGATAAATCAGTCTTAGATGATTCATTGTTTAGAAAGTTGAAAGAGGGTGGGGAAGGAGAGAGAGGAAAAAAAAAAAAAATGAAATGATAAACACAAATTTCAATGTAATTAGATTTTGTCAAATTAAAAGCTGGTTTACTTACCAATTTGTTTACGGTAAATGTCCACAGGTGCCCCTTGGTTAACTTGTGCATCTTTCTTTCCCATGATGGTAAGGAGTAGTTTTTTTTTTTAAATCAGTATCTGTTTAATAACTAAAACCTACAAAAAAGAAAAGGAAAAGAGAGAGAAAAGAAAGGAAATTAAAACTTAAAAATGTAAAAAGTTTATTTGGTGAGTGAGATAGTTGTTTTCTTCCCAATGGTCTCATGTTCAAGCTCAGTAAAATTTCAAAAGAAAAGAAAAAAATATGCTGATTTTCAAAGTATTCAGAATTTTATTTGCAAATAATCTTCCAATTCTTGTATGTTCCCACTTTGTAAATATCAGAAACCTGTGTTATAGTGATATTTTGACAATGACTCATTAACATACTAGAGATTTTAACAATATAAATTTATCACATTAAGAAAAGAAACAGGCATTTGAGTTTTTTTTTGTAAAAGTGTTTGTATAGATCTTGGAAATTCTTTTTCTATGATCTGAATGTTAAAGTTTTCAAATATTAGTATTTGGTCAGATTACTCAGTTGTTTCTTGTTGCAAAAAGAATAGAAAACATTGAAAAAAACATTTTTTTTTTTCAAAATTTTAATAATATTTCTAACTGGCAATTTAAGTAATTGCTACATTTGCTGGCCTTTTAAGATGCATGCTTTACAAGAGGGACTTTTGCTCACATTCAAACCCCATAACTTTATTTTGAGTTTTTGGTAGACATACTATAATTGTAATCCCAGCACATCAGAGGCAGTGTGATATTTTCTTTATTTTAAGTTTAATGTCTATCTTATACACTGGCAAATATGTTATGTACAGTTTTGTCAAAATTTGTCTAAAGTTCTGAGAAAAAAAAATACTTAGTCACTTTTATAAATATTAAAACTAAATAAACTGAACACTTGTATAATAATGTACATATACAGCTTAAGACAAAGAATAAATATTTTAAGAATATTACAAAACAAATGTCTGATTATTACTCCTTGTACCACTTTCTGATAAATGTAATTACAATTGCATTTTTTAAAATTTTCTGTACTATATATGTATTTACATACTCAATATATACTAGTGAGAGATGGCCGAGAGACTAGCATCAGTGTTTCAATCCAGATAAAAGCCAAAGTTGTGAATTATTTTCAAAGCTGTCAACACAATCAACCTTCTTAGTACAATGGCCCAATGTGTGTGAGAGAAGTATGTTGTATGTTTTCCAAAATAAAAAAAAAGCAATATCTTTCTGCCTTCCAAACTTATTAAATAATCCAAAGATAATATAGATATTTATAAAACCTGATAATTTTATACTGCAAATATTGATTATATATATCATTGATAAGCAATTGATTAAAGAAGTGAAGTGAGTGAAGGAAATAATAGGTATGGGGGGACAAGTAGTGGCTCTGCCAACAGCAAAGGAAAGGACACATCAGCATTTAGTAAAGTCAGATGAACATGAATGCTAGACCAAGAAAAAAACAACTGATTGAACTCTACAGGGTGACAGGGTTTAGTGATTGATAAACAAACATCTACTTATTAATTAATACTTAGCAGGCCTAGTGGAAATATCACTGGGCCTTGTATTAATTTTTTTTCACTTTAATAATGAAGCACAAAGCAATTTATATGATGTATGTACTTTATAGCCTCTTTCATCAGAGAACTTTGGATGTCAGTCAATAGTTGGTAGTTTTGATCATGAGATACATTATTTCTTTTACACATTTTGGAAACTTAGCTGGATAATATTGAACCATGTTATCAATTGTTGTACTGGTTGCAACACATTTTAAAATCAGTGATAATTAATGAGTAAATTTATTTTGTGGGATCCACTTTTTGAAGCAACCAATTTTAAATATGGTAGCAGATAATATAAATGGAAAAGTGGGAATAAAACAGTAAAATAAAAATTCTTTTACTGTTTTTCGTCAATTTTCATGACTAAAAAAACATGATTTTTAGCTAAGATTTCGGACATGCTAGAAAGGATTAAAAAAATTTAAAAAATACTTAAAAAATACTTTGGTCTTTCCTCTAAATAATGACAAACATCTAGACAATAAAAAATATTTTAATCAAGTTTGGAGCCTTTTTTCATCAGGATATGCCACAAATTTAGCGACAACTGGGACATTCCTATCTTTAATTCAACCTTTTATGAGTCTGGTACTTAAATTAATAAATTTAAAAGCTTAACTTTTTTTTATGTAACCAGTAGTTAAAAGTTGGTTCACACTCCTCCCAGGTCTTTTGAACAGTAGAGGTTTATCACTTGTTTCTTGTTTAGGATTGGGTTTTCTGTTCCTTAAAGTCTATTTCAACTCTATACTATAATTTCTGAGTTCAGACGGAAATGTAGATTCTAACAGTTTATTTCCGTCTGAACTCTGAAATTTTATTTACTAATTATTTAAAAAAAATGTTTTCTTCTTTTCAGTAGGAGGAGAAGATATGTTTGCCTATTGTTTGAGTTTGATTCACACTCCTCTTTGGTTTTTTGAACAGTAGAGATTTATTTTATTTTTATCATATTTTGCCCCAAACAAGACAAAGTCGCTAAAACAAGTGATTTTTAATGTTAGAGACTATGAGACTCTCCCTCCAAAACAAAACACCAACAAAGAGAACAATAAAAGAACAAGAAGAATTAAGAAAACAGACGATAACGATTGACAGTCAATAATTCAATTATGACAACTGAATTATTCCTTGTTCCCGGTTTAGGGTTGGGTTTCCGGGTTTTTATGAAAGAAAGTCTTTTCATTCTCTTTCACTCACAGTAAGAAGAGAGCTACTACTACCTTCTTGTGTTCTAGTGCCCTTGCTTTGGGGGCGGGGTGGGTGAAATAATGATAAAAACAAAAAAACTTTCAAATGCAACACGTTATCAAGCGGGATAAAGTCTGTTTCTAATAAAATCAACGACAGAAATACTGTCAAAGAGACTTGGGTGTGGTTGAGGAAGGTGATTTTTCTTTTTAGATCACAGATCGATACATCGAACCAAACTTATCTTCAAGTTTCTGCACTACGAACAACAAGAAATAAAAGTTTTTTTTGGTCTTATAATTCCAAAGTAAAACAACGTCATCACTTTTTTTTAAATGGTCGGAGTTTTTTTCTTCTTCTCTTATAAACTGGTCCCTCAATTCAATCTTTCTTTAGAAATGTAGTCTCTAGTGATCGGAGATTTGTCTCTCAGTAAGATACAGCAGCAAAGAGCGAGGAAACCGGGTAGTTTTTGGCAGTTATCCAAATTAAAAAAAAAACAACCTTGGATACACAAAAAATATTCTGATACGGTTGCTAAAACCAAATTTATTTAAAAAGAAAAAAAAAGAAGAAAAGAGCTGTTTACTGTTCGAGAAGAAACAGAGAGACTATCCTGCTTCTTACTTAATCTTACACGATTCATTATTTTTTTAAATAAACTACCTATTTTACTATGTTCATCTGGGTTTAAATTTGCTTGTGCACGCTTTCTTCGCTCATTAGTTTATTTTGCACTGACTCCTTCTCAAAATAAGCTATTAAAAATTAATTAATGCCATTTTTAAAAAAATGATTTTTATAAAGAAAATTATATCCGTTGTGTGCGCCTCTGTAACTTGGTTTCACAATTTTAGGTAAAGTAAAACTAAAAGTGTAACGAAGTTAGGCTTAAAAATCGTGTGCGCACTTCTAAGTGCTGTAAAAGTACACGTTTACACTTGTAAAACTAGAAGACGGCCACGTCAAAGTAATATCTTTTTCAACATCAGCTACTTTCCAAGATTGCTTAATAAGTTTTAACATGAAGACCGAGTCAAGACAATCTCTCAAAAAAATCTCTTTAACTCAAGAAAACTTGACACACGATCTCATCCACATCAGCAACAAAATGAAATTGATACCTGCGCCCCCAAGCCATGTCACACTGTTAACAAATTTTCATGTATAAAAACTTTTTTTCCCCCTTGTCTATGGTATGATTACGTGGACAGGCAAGCAATACAACACGTTCTTGTTTTTGTATGAAATATTTTTAAACTAAAGATTTAACTTAAGACATAAAAATAAAATCCAGTTTCTTCTTTTTTGGTCAATGATAGAAAAACTTCATGTAGTAAACGGAACCCCTTTTTTACGGTTTAAAAAAAGTCAGATTGTGTTTATACCATTCATTTGTGAGAAGGGTTTGCTTGTCTAGAAAAGTAGCATTCAAAATCCAGATTTCTACCTGAACTCTAACATCGTCACTCTGTCCCGGGCCGCAGTCCGTAGCGTGCGCGCTTGTGGGAAGTAAAATTGTTTGGTCAATCACAAGGCTGGCACTTTTTCATTTTTTAAAAATTTTCTTAATTCACTAAGTTATTTAAGAAGATCTACACACCAAAGTTGTTTTAAAGCAATAAACTAAAAGTTTTTGTTTAATTATTTTTATTGACTAATATTAACGTATTTAAAATTATTTTCAAGTCACATTTTGTTAAAAAAAAAAAATGAAGGTTGTAAAATTTACTACACAAGAGGCGTGTAACTACACGAACCCTAGAAACGTGGCTAAATCACCGAAAAAGCGAAGCTAAGCAAAATAAAATTTGAAGCGAAACAAAACGAAAAACTTAATTACAAAATTTATTTTAGTATAAAAAAAATTCTTTAAAAACAAAAAAATGATGAAGTGGGTTAAAAATCCCAAGTAATTTAAAAAAAAAGAAATTAACATTGTCATTTATGCCGAAGGAACAAAAAGTGGTTTTAAAGCCCCCTTTTTTACAATAAATATTAGAAATGTTTACCCCTTTTAGTAAATAAATACTAAGATTAAGCCTATTTGATGAAACCAACAGCCAGAACAGGGAAAGGATTTTAGTCACTGTCTAAGTAAAGATACGGCTGATTGACAAGAAAAAGAAGTTTGAGATAATAAAGTTGTTGTTGGCAACTTACCCAGACAAAATCGACTTCGCTACTGATGATTGGGATGTGGCCAATAACCAAGGGACGTCACTGTGTTTTGCTGTTTTTACTGCAGTAGTGTAACGTATAGTCTATTTTACTACAGCGTTATATTTCGAAGCATTTAATTTGCATTTGTTTTACTACATGATTCATTTCGCAGATGTTGTAGGAAATCATTGCATAATATTGTCAGAAACAGTTATACATGAATTGATAACTAATTATACTAAAATATATAAGAGAAGAAAGGAAAAAAACTCAGAGAGGAAGAAAGAAAAAAAAAAGAAGAAAGCCCGGGAGAGGAAGAAAGGAAAAAAAAATGAGAGTGGAAGAAAGTGGGGGTGGGATTCAGAAAAGAAAAAAAAAAACGAGAGATGGAGAAAAGAAAAGAAAAGAAAAAAAGCAATTGTCAGAGATTTTTCAGATAAATTATAAATACAAATAATGAAGCTATCTTTTTTGAAGACAAGCCTCAGTTTTTAGTAAACATAAAAAATATTCCCTTTTTTTAAATGTCAACTCATTCTAATTAAGGAAGCAAAAGAAAATGAGAAGAAACGACTAACCATCTATCCATGGGCAGCAGCTGATTGTTGGCTTTGTTTTGACAGTGAAATGGTTTATATTGCTAATCACTTTGGGGGAAAGGGAAGGTAATGTTTTGAATACAATTTGATAACAGCAATAGTAACAATTAAGTAAAAGAGAAAAGGTGCTCTTAGAAGGGTTAGGCAGAGTTTCTAAGAAGTCTAGAGAAAGAGTTTAGGAAAAAAACAATGCATGTATGGATGTGTGAGTGTGTGCATAATATATGTATGGACAGAAGTAATCCACCAGAAATTTATTTTCTTGCAGTCTACATCATTGGTTGTTTGGGCAAGTATTTTATCCCACTAGGGTCAATTTTTCTGCATGTCATGAGTGCTCGAATGAGAAACTTTCTTTGGTATGGCATGAATAAGTGTGTAGTGGATCTAGGAAGGCTGCGTGAATATTTAAAATTGTGTTGCAAATAAAATATGCAATATCTACAAACATAAATTATAAAAAATGGCCAAATGGTAACGATATTCAATCACGACAAAAAAAATATATGTTTGAAACAACAGATTAAATTTTATATACACAATTTCTTTGTTTGTAATGAGTGCAAAGGTATATTTTAGTGAAAACGTTCTTTGCTGTTTCAGAAATGTTCAATGTCTAAAAGTTGTCTGCCTTTGATTAAAAAGGTTGAATTTAACTTAGACAAAAACTTTTCTATGAAAGATATTGAGTGAAAAAGTTTGTGTAAATTTCCATATTTTCTAATCTCTCATAAAGGAAGTTTGTTTCTTTGGCGGCACATAATTCCCGTGTGTATCTTTCGCGTGTGTGAATCTCAAATGCGATTAAAATTCATTTACTATTTCCGTTTATAGTTTTCTTAATAACGAAATCGGCTCAAAGGGGCTTGGTAGCTGTTGCGAATTTTTCTGAGAAATGCGTGGGCGAATGTTGTATTTTTTAGCCAATAGGATTTCTTGAAACATTTAAATTAGGTATGAATTTGAGAAAGATTTTTTTTTATGTCGGTTGAGCCTACCTTTGCACAAATTTTGACTGTTTTGTTATGGAAATTTCTCGAAGTTTATTTTTTATTTAACAACCAATGAAATCAAGAAAATGTTTGAAATTGAAATGAGGGTTACTAAAAGTGTGTGTTCCTGTGTGTGCTTGCTATGAGTCACTCATGTGGCTTTTGGTTTGTTCTTATACAGGTTGGAGATAGGATCCAAATGAAAGGCAAAAAGAAATATTTTTGTCATGTTCCCATTGATCAAGAAGAGCTATGTGGTGTCCTTACTATGGCGTATATTTTTAGAGTTGATGCAACTGTAGTTGTAGAGGGATTTTGAATATGTATAGTGAGTCCTGATAAAAATAAAATATATAAACAAAAATAAAAAGAATTAAAATTAAAATTAGGCATTTGTGCTTTCCATTAAAATCCTTATCTCTTTCTCTCTTTCTTTCTCTCTTTCTCTCTCTCTCTTTCTTTCTTTCTTTCTTAACTTCTCACAACTAACAAGAAGGCAACCCTCAAATAAAAAGAGGAAGAAGGAGCGATGACTGAACCTGGATGAAAAATGCTGGAAGTTTGCAGGATCAGAACCTATTTATTTGTTACTGAAAAATACCAAAAATCATGGAGGCTCCATGCATAACTTCCATTATTAAAAAGTGAAGAAGAAAGGGACACCAGAAAATAAAATAACTTTGGTCAATCAAAAAAATTGACACAAAGAGACTTTTGATGTTAGCCAAAGCCCAAATTCCCACCCGAATCTTGGAGCGTGGTCAAAAGGATATAAGCTGACACTTCTGAACTAGAAGCCAGGAGTCACGACAGGAGGGGATCGAATAAAAGAACGCTACCGCGAAGAAACCAGCCGTGACACATGAAGAAGTAGTTGTAGAAGTCATTGGTTAATGATATTTTTGCCCTGCTTAGTGTCAAGAAAAACACTGTAGATTGGCACTGACCTATTTCTAAGATGACTATGGCTACTATGCTACCAATATCCACCTTATTAACAAACTTTTTGCTACACTGAATACCAAAGGACCCACTCAAAACTCTAAAGCAAATAAATAAAATATCTATATCTATAATTCTGAAAATGTGTGTGTGTATGTATGTGCGTGAGTGAGAGATCGAATGTCGTTTATGCATTTCCACAGTTTTCATCTGATTTTGATGAATTTTTTTGTTTGATAGATAATTCTTAAGTGCCGGTTTTGAGTCCAAAGTAAGGATGACAGGTAGAGAAGATACTAAGTGTCCGGCTGCATCAGGTCCCCCACGCCAGTTTGGGCGAACGTCAATAAATATGAATGCCTCGAAGCAAAAAAGCAGAGATAATTTCAGCCACTGAATGCAAAACACACCACATGATTATCTGCTAACAAGAACCTTTGATATCAGCCTTGTGTCAAACTTCACCAAATCAGCAAAATCAAACTTTACCAAGTTAACAAAATGTCGCGTCTGACTTAAGTGGGTTGGTTGATAATTGTCTGCATTGAACTCCTAGACTTTAACAACAATTGTACAAAGGACCTTCTATAAAAATAGTATTTATTTATTTTTATTCAAGTATTATATATTTTTTCTTTGCGTTTTCATCACACTCAGACGAGCCCAATACGAAGATACCAGAGGGTGATTTGATCTTGGCCTGCCTTATGATCAAAGCAAATCACAACGTGTGATATGGCAAGGCCTGAATCGAAGCGATCACCTGTTTGATTAGCTGTAGGTGTTGGACATCTTGGGCGACCAGAGAGGGGCTTGAGGGCAACAATTGGTGCTGTTGACCATCGGATTGGCCCCGGGCTGTCTATGACCAACCCGAGAATCCTGACAAGAGAGGAAGAGGGAGGAAGGTGTGAGAACCAATAGACTTTGGTCATTTCGACCATATAGTTCTAAAAATACACTGTGTAATTTTTTCTCTCTTGTTCAGCTTGCAGCGACCAGAAGATAAACTGACAGCAACCCAGGAACAGGTGACAGGTAGGACACTTTTCTTTTTTTTTCGAAGTGTATATGTGAGCGACGAGGAAGATTTAAGGAAAATGGGAACAAAAGACTTTTTGTTTGGGACTTTAAAGGGACAGTTGAAATTTATGGGACAGATAATGAGGAAAGGGTGCTTGGAGAATTTGATACTCACAGGGCATATTGAAGTTAAAAGGTTGTTAGAACTCCAAAAATACACAAAATAAAATAACAATACATTTTCAAACTCTCTCTATAACTACAATTTTATCAAGTCTAAAAATAGACACATAAAACCAGACTTGGCGTTGAAATTCAAGCGGATGACTCATAGCAAGCGTACGTGGTGCATTCACGACTTACACCATACCAAAGAAAGCTCTTACATTCGGGCACTCACATCATACAGAGATTGGCCCAAGTACTATAAGCTTGGATGTGCACGTGGCTCAGAATTGTGAATCAGAGATCTGAGTTCCAATTCCCATAGGATTCGTTACATTCACTTATACACAGATACACTTCGGAAAGATATGAATCCACCTCCTCTCTCCCCAGCTATGAGTTAATTAGTAAGTGTTTCTCAACCTTTTTCACTTCAGGGCACACTTGGCTTCGTTAATCTCGGCTCTGCTCGACACAAGAACCGAAACGTCGTCAGAATAGGCAGAATAACTGGCTGAGGTAGCACCAGGTATGGAAATTCCGCACAGGACCGGATTCGCCTTTAACTTGCGAAGGAAAGGTTCCAACGCAAGAACGCAAAGCATAGGCGAAAGCGAACAACCCTGACGAATAGATCGAGACAACACGAAAGGTTCCGATCTTACCCCGTTCACTTCCACCAGCGCACCGGGAGTCGCATACAGAAGAGGGATCCAGGAGCGAAAGTCCGGCCCGAAACCGGCAGCCGAAAGAACTAAAACTCTGGAGCGCACTTTAAATTTTAATAAGGAAAAATTAGTAATGAAATTTGAAAATAGGAAAATAATAAAGAAGTCTCCTGAAATAAGCGTTTCCTTTTAAGACATTACATCGTATATTTAAGTATGTTCGTGTGAAACCTGTACTTGATGCACTTTGACAATTTTTTTAATGTTAGGCCTTACATATGATAAATTAAATTAACTGTAGTAAATTTACGGTAGTAAACTTAAAGGATTTATGAAGAATCTGCTATTTCTTTAGAGGAGGCGATAATGACTGATTTAAATCCCTTGAGGAAGGCAAAAGGGGAAGGATTATCCACTTCTTCTCAAAGATTAAGGGATTTAGCATCTAGTTAAAAATATCACTCAACAAAGACTTGACTTAGACATGGAAGTCATGTGCTTGGTGTCTTTAGGTTTTTAAAAATAAAGATTTTTTTCTAAATATAAAAATAATTCATAAATTACTCTTCTGTTAACTTGAGGTGCACCGGTTGAGAAATGCTACACAAAACCAAAATCTCAAAAAAATTCTTACAATCTAAAAATATTTTCTGTCTTTAATTAACCTGCAAAGGGCTGATAAGCCATAGAAAAAAATTGCACGCACTCATGCATCCATACATACACGGAAATGTTTTTCAAGAACTTTATTCCTCTAGACCAAGGGTGGCTAAACTTGCTCAATGTAAGAACTACATACGATAAAGTTCAGATATTTGAGAGCTGCAAGACCTGAACGAAATTTAGACATACTCGTGGTTAAGTTTAATTGACAAAGTTTTCAAGAAACAATAAGAAAAAGAACAGGGCAAAATAATACTAAGCAAAAACTAGGCAAAGCAACAGTAATAAGGTAAAAATTTCACAAAGCAAGAATTGTGTTCACAACAGTTAAGTGGTTATAGCATTCTGACTTCAAGACAAGAAAGAAGAAAATATGGGGGATGAGACTAAGAACTGTTCATTTTTATTGGTTATGAAGAAATCCCCGCATGCATCTGTAGGATTTGTCTATAAATTTGGAGAGGGGATGTTCTTAACGGTCATTCCTGGAGACTGGAGCTACCTCAACCGAGTTTTAGTTAGGAGAGTCGATGTAGGGCTCTTAGGGTGTCCAAGTTTCCATTACATAGTTTATTTGGATCATAGGCTTGTCCGGGTTCGTGTAAACTTAGATAAGCCTAAGGTTAGGATGGCTGGCTACTGGAAATTCAACTGCTCGTTATTTGGCGAACAGGAATTCCGGAACCAACTGCTACTAATGTTACAAAGGGAACTGACGGGGGCTGTGGTGGGACAATTTAAAATCTAAAATTCGAACGTTTGCTGCCGATTTTAGTCGTCGACTCAATCTAGATAGATTAGCGGCGCAAACGGCTTTAGAGCAGAGCGTTGATCGGGCAGTTAAATCCCGTGATAGTGGGGAAGTAGCCTTAGCTAAGGTAGAGTCGGCCTCCTTGCTTATCAAGAAGGATCAAACTCTGGTAGTTAGGGCTAGGTTAAAAAGAATGTCCTCTGAGGCGACGAATATGGCCGCAGAATTGCGTGCAGAGGAAAGTAGGAATGCACCACGGCGGCATATCGCGAGCGTCACATTGCCGGATAAGCGGATCTTGAGGCAGCTGAAGCGGCTGGGTGTGACGGTCCCATCACAGAGTCGGAAATCTGGGAAGCGTTGAAACAGGTTGGCCTGGATAAATCTCCGGGATTAGATGGTCTTCCCTACGAAGTCTACTTGAGGCAGTCGCCCTTTTTTGTTCCTTTGCTGGAACTGATTTTCAACAACAGGATGAAGCAGGGGTTTATACCTCAACGCTTCACCAGGGGTATGATCAAGTTGCTGCGTAAGAACAAAAACGGTGGGGATGGGATAGGTAATTTTCGCCCTTTAACTATGTTAAATACAGAGTTAAAGATTTTGGCAAAGATCATACCCAACCGTTTGCAGCTTGTCCTGTCTAGTCTGATTGGCTCCGAACAGATTTGTGCTGTGAAGGGCAGGACTATTCAGGACAACTTTCATATGGTCTGCTTGATCATAGAGAAAGTCGACAGTGAAGCCGCGCTGATCGATTTGGATCAGTCCAAGGCCTTTGATAGGATTGACCATCGATTCTTGGAGGCTGTTCTTTCGGCTGCCGGTTTCGGGCCGGACTTTCGCTCCTGGATCCGCCTTCTGTATGCGACTCCCGGTGCGCTAGTGGAAGTGAACTGGGTAAGATCGGAACCTTTCGTATTGTCTCGATTCGTCAGGGTTGTCCGCTTTCGCCTATGCTTTACGTTCCTGCGTTGGAACCTTTCCTTCGCAAGTTAAAGGCAAATCCGGTCCTGCGCGGAATTTCCATACCTGGTGCTACCACCTCGGCCATGTATTCTGCCTATGTTGACGACGTTTCGGTTCTTGTGTCGAGCAGAGCCGAGATTAACGAAGTCAGCAAAGAAATCAGTGGTTATGAGATGGTGACGGGGGCCAAGATCAACTGCGATAAGTCTGTTGGCTTGCGGTTGGATGCGTGGAAGGGAGTTTCTCTTCCTGGACCTTTCCACTGGACGGATGGGTCGGTCAAGATACTCGGCGTCTGGTTCGGTCCTGATATCCAGTTGGGAATGAATTGGCCGGGGGTACAAGGGAAGGCCGAGATTGCAATTAATTTGTGGTCTCGGAGGAATCTTTCCTTGAAGGGGAGGGCGGAGGTATGTGTTTCACATATCTGCCCTATTCTCCTTTACCGACTCTCGGTACTTCCACTTCCGTCTGCCACACTAATTTTTATTAGTAAGGCTTTTGTTCTCTTTCTTGTGGAGAAGCAAATCCGCTAGGGTATCTCGGGAGATCTGTTGCCTTCATCCATCTGAAGGCGGTCTAGGTATGCCTAGCATTGAGATTCGTCTTGATATGCTTCGCATCGGGTTCCTAGATCGTTTGTGTCGCGATTCGGATGAGGGAGGCGCCTTCTGGAAGGAAGACGCCCGTAGAAATTTCCCATCCTTGAGAAGTGTGCACTCGTGCGAGGAGGAGGCCCACCGTTTACCCCGAGCCGAATGGTCCTTCTACCGTGAATGTCGTCTTGCTCTGAAACGCCTCTTACGGGCGTCGGATGGCCTCTCCAATGTCCAGGCTTTGTCTCGTAGGGCATTATATCAAGTGTTAGTCAGAGGGTCCGTTCATGATGATCTGATTGACGAGCTCCGTCTTACCAAGCAGGAGGCTCGCTCAATCTGGCCTTGGGCCCGGGTTGAAATGTCTCAATAACGATGAGGCATCCCCCACCTGGCTGGTGATGCGTTGGGCCCTCTGGGTCGCCAAAAAACTTTGCGCAGCGGGCTTGGAGAAATCTCCAAACTGCCGACGCTGTGATGGGGAAATCGAGACCCTTGGTCACGCCTTCTTTCATTGCAAGTTGATAGCACCGTTGTGTAAGTTTGTTGAAGGCCTCATGGTTCGCATGTTGCAGAGAAAGTACTTTGTCCTTGAGGCCTCTTCTGTTTGTAGCAATGTGGCGCCGCCGTTAACGAAGGCTGAACTGTATGTGTTCCACTGCTTGCTAGGAGTTATGAGAGTCGTGATTTGGTCGACACCTCAGGAAGGATTCTATGGAGGTGAGAAGTTCACCTCTTCCCAAATGATCTTGTACTTTAGGCATCAGCTTAAAGTCAAGATTAGGACGGAAAGACGCCGACTCTCTTCATCAGAATTCGGCAAAAGGTGGGTAAATCTTGCACGACTGTGTAGAGTGAAAGAGGCTGACCTGGAGTGACACTTTGATGTCGGTTAGGTACAGGATTTTGTCCTTCCTGGGTTGAACAGAGGCAACCCGTCCCGATATTAGGCTAGTTTAAGTTTAGTTTGAATTTTTAGTTTCCTTTTTCCAGTCAACTTAGCTAGGGTATGTATGCTCATTGGCCCCTTTTATTTCTGTCCCTATTTTTCTTTAGTCTAATTCCCCATCGTTATGTGGTCAGTGACGTCAGTTCTCTGGTAGTTGCGGGATGCCTTTCGTTTCGCGTGTGATTTTTCGTATTTGTTGTGAGTGAATGAGTGCGTGTTTGTGGATGGATGATTGTTTTTATACTATTATAATCCCGAAATTTTTTTGTCCAGTTAACTGATGTTTCTGCCACATTTAGGGATTGCGGTTTTTTTTTTTTATTACTAACCATATTTTGTTTTGTTTTCATGTAAATAGTATTAATTCATATTGTAAATAATCATCGTTTTTTTTTTAGATTGTTGTTTTTATTCCCCTTCCCCCACAGACTTTGAAATGTACATATGGGGACTAGTTAGGATTTCATAGAGAATTTGAAGTATTAGGGTGGATGTAGTAAGAAAGGTAGGAGAGAATGTGTTATTTTGGTGATAGGACTATTGTTGGTATGTTTGGGTCAGTGTTTGTGACTAGCTAAGTTTAGAATTAAGACAGAAGAAGACCGACCGTCCTTTTCCCCAACCCCCCCTTTTTGGCCCTGTGCCACATTTGTACTATTGTACGAATAAATATCATTCCTGGAGACTGGTCATTGAATCAATTGCTAGAGTGAATAGGTCATGAATTAGATTAGTTAGGTGTAGGATAAGCAGACCTTCCCCATTTACCTTTGGCCGTGTACCACAAAATATATATTTGCATTTAAATAAACATTCCTGGAAACTGGAACCAACAGCAGAAGATTCATACTTTCAACAAAGATTGTTTGGGGTAATGAGATTACATATAAATTAAATTAATCACCATGATTGCATCTACTGGGGGACGTGAGTATATGGAGGAATATCATGTTAACTTACCAGGAGTTTCAGTATGGTGTGACTTAGAACCATTCCTTTTTTATGGTACTGTGATACTATTTATTTGTTGCAAGACTCTCATGATACCCATTCAAGATTATTTTGAAGATGAGGAGTTTTGTTTCCAGGATACATGGGACACACTCACACTACCTTGATGAGATTTTGCTAAACAGATGAATTGGACGAAGTGGTTCAACAAAATATTTTATGCATTAGCTGAATCACTAGGCTGTTTTTAAAGTGATATTTAACAGATGGAGTTTGTGGTACAAAACTTGGCAAAGTTAATGAATTGAGCCATTGAACTAAAACAGCAAATGAATTGTTTTTGTGTTTGCAGTTCTAGCGCTGCGAGTAATCAGCTGTGCCTAAACCAGAACAGTCATCAACTTGAAGACAGGTGTTGACAGAAAAACTAAATCTTGACTGTACATTTTATTAAATTCTAGAAATGTATTTTAATAAACACTGACTTTATAATCATTCAAAATATATATAGATTTGGGGGGGGGGGGCACTCTATAATATAACCCTATCTGAAAAAATGCAGGAAAAAAATAAAACCTAAAGAAGTATGGAAGACCAGCAGCGCAATAATCAAGAATTTGTTATTTATGTTTAAAACTATATTTTTTTTAATAACCAATAGTTTAAGAATATTTTTTATTATCCTATAAGCTTTTATTAAATTTAGTATAATGAATAATTTTATTTTTTTAAAATGGAGATATGAAATTAGTTTAATATCATAATACTTCTCCAATAGTAGTCAGTCGATGTGAGATTTCAGAATTATTTCCTTTTTATGCATCTATACCTAAAACAATCTAACAATTGCTAAAAGGTAAAAATAAAATTGTTTTAAAAAAAGATTCACACTGGAAAATGACATTGCACTTTACATATTTTTTAAATTTAAAAAAATCTCCAAACATGTCTTTATTTAATAAAATAAACTCTTGTGACAAACAGCAATGGGATTAGTTTCAAAATTGCACTGGAAAATTATAAGTAATTTAAAAAAAAAAAATTAAGTTTAGATTTTTTCTATTGAATTTGAAAGAAAATAATGTGTTTTATTAAATTATGCAAGTACCAATTCTCAAAAAAAATTATATTTTGAATTTTATTGACATGTTTTTGGCAAGATGTGGGCCAAATTTTCTGTATGTTCATAATTGATATTGCATAAATTTTTTACTGAAATAGTATCTTCAGGGATTTTTTTAACACTGTAAAAAGGTTGGACAACCTCCCCATCAAATTAAAAAGTATATAGGGAATATTGATAAGGTGTGTGTGTGTGTGTGTGTGTGTGTGTGTGTGTGTGTGTGTGAAACATACCCACCAAGTATTTCCTCAAGTTTTTTTAATAAAATAAGATATTCAGTAAAATATTCATTCATTAATGATAAGTTCTGAAAACTTTGTTTGAATGGGATAATTCCTTGATTTTGGGCAATTATTTTAAAACAAAAGTGAGGTATCACCTTATAAGATGTTGGGGAACGGGTTACTTTTTTTCCCATTAAAATAAATAATTTGGGCCAAATTTCTACTTATTCTATATGACATCACTATAAAGAGGAAGAATATAAAATACAAAACTAAAACTTATTTAATATTCCTTGTGTTCTTGCAATTATTAGGTGGAGCCTTCAGGCAATACAACTGACAATCCATCTTCTGGAAGTTTTAAATAAACTATTTCTTTTGTTGCTTTAAAAAGGACTTGAAGACAAAAATATCCCCTAGATATTTTTATTGTCCACTTCTTCACTGTCACACTCAGAGTCAGATGATAATGAAACTTTTAGTGACAATGAAATAAAATCATGGGTCAAGTTCTTCCAAATTTGAGTGTTTTACCGAAATTTTTAAGATTCATTTTTTTAATGCATTTGATACGATTTTTTTACATTATATTGCGAACAACTGTTTAACACTATCAACTTTTACTAATATCTCTGCTTGTATTGAATGCATATCAATTTTCTCCATTCCTTTTCAATCATACAAATAATACAAAGTTTTGGTAATAAAAAAATTCGTTTTTACAAAAAGATTTTCTCGTCAGATATAAATTATGTGCAGAAAAATTCAGGCTATGTCTAAAATATATTCATAACCGCAAACTATGTTTTTTACTCAAATCTGAGTAATTACATAATTTGAGAACTGCTGCCACAAAATTAATTGACACACTAAAATTCTATTCATTCAAAGGGAGATAATTACTACTACGGGGAATAACTCTTATTTACGACAACAAATTGGTGGCTTTTACGTAGGTATGTCCAATTTTGACCTTTTTAGCGGTTTTTTTTAGTTGTTTTTTTGTCAGTTGAAAGACACATTAATTTCGAAATTCTTGTAAAAATTAACTACTTGTTGGATTTTAATGAAAACTTCAGAACTTATTCAGAAATGAATGAACTTATTTTAGAAATGTTTGTCTCTTTGAAAGTCATGGTATAAATATTTTTTTTTTATATCTGTTACCCCCCTCGAACTTAATTTTATGAAAACACAAAAAAAAATTTATTTGCAACCTCAATTTTTTTTTTTAATTAAATGCACAAAACTCTGAAAAATCTAAATCATCGATTTTTTTGTTAAAAAACTGTCCAAAATTGTCCAAACTTTTACCTCAATTGTAAAAATACAAAACCCAATAAAACTAAGACAATATTTAATTAAGAAAGTTTTTAATGGCTTTTCTGAATAATATATACGAAGGTAATTATTATCTGAAAGAAAAAAAATTTTTTGATGAACAATAAATTTTTACATTAATTTTCTTTTTTTTTTCAATTTTAAATACACAATATGACAAAAGGTTGTTATATATTTATACATTAAGTTCTTTCTGCAACCTTATGGAAATGATATATTATGTTCTCTACTTTTTAAAGATCATAAATTTGAAAGCTTATTAAAATCTGACAACCATAATTATTTTAAAATTAATTTTTAATATTCCAGAATTGTATTTAAAATCGTCTACAACGAAAGTACGGATGCACATTGTTGAAATAATGTCACATGAGTAGTTTCCTTTGATAGAAGCAAGTTTTTTTTTTACTTCAGAAATGGCTTTGTAACAAGAAAACAACGCTTGTCAAGTTTTCTGAATATCGTCGTATTATTTTCAATTTTTTTCTTTTTCTATTCAAATATAATCGAATAGTGGGATAAAAGAAAATATCGACTATTTACAATTACAAAAAAAAAAACGCCCTTGGAAGTCCACCCAAATTTTCAAGTTTGAAATCGAATGCATAAATTCATTGTACATTACTTTGGAATTATTATCCACACGACAAATTATCAATTAAAACAATTTTTGGAGTTTAAATTTTCTGGAGTTAACTCGCTACTACTCAAACTAAAAAATACTTGTCGAGTCAAAACAAAACCAACATAGCTGCTATTAGCATGTTAATTTTATTAATAAATAAAATAAAACTCATATTACTGCCATATAATTATTAATAAATAGAAAAAAATCTGCCTTAATAAAAAAGAAATAAAATCTCATTTCATTAAGTTAACCCGTTTCAATTAATGGTGTTTCATGTAATTTTTATATTCTCAGAAAAATATTTCATGACTGAAATAATAAACGTCAATTTAAAAAAATGTATTTTTTTTACTGTTTTATTTTTACTTGTAAAATTTGATTTTCTTTCATAATTTAAATGTTATTTTCAGTGCAGAATTCTTCCTCAAACGTAAGGTAAAAAAAAAAAAAAAATTTGAAAGTGAATTTAAAAAAAAAAAATCTACTAACCAGATTCACTTAAAATTAGAACGAATTATATCACTTTGGCGGTACCGTACAATAAATTTCAGTACCGTAAGTTGTGAATATATTGACGTACATCAATCAACGCCTGTCAAAATAGACTACCCTGGTGGGAAATATCTCTCTTAAAAAATTTTCTGCTAAAAATGTAAGTAATGTTTCTTTCAAATTACATTAAGTATACTTTAATCATTCTAAATTTCCTAAGATAACAAAAGAAAAAGGTGTAATTGATTTTTCATGATTTTTTAACTAACAAACTATGATCTTTCCGACAGAAATGTCGATAAGTTCGATTTTACGAAATTTTTTGACTCGAAAAAAACAAGATTTTTAATAAAATTTTTAACATTTATAGGAAGGATTAAAAAATCTGAAAAAATATTCAGAAAATACTTTGGTCTTTCCTCTTTAATAACAACATAAATATTTAAACGTTAAAAATTGTTTTATCAATTTGGGGACCTTTTGTCGTCAAGGTATACCACTTTTTAGCGAAATATTGGACATACCTACTTTTACGTTAAAAAAAAGTTTTAAACCTACGAGGTCTGATTAAAAATTATCAGAACTAGGACAAAGAAAACTACAACACATATCAAGTCGGCATTTAATTTTCTTTGAAACAGTCCCCTTCTGAAGCCACACAATTTATCCAGCGTCGTTTTCATTGATGGAAGCATTACTGGAACTCCTTTTTTCTACCTTGTTGTTTTCTTGGATTTCCTTGACGTCTCACAAATCTTGTTCCTTGTGGGATTTGATTTTTGAAGAGGAAGACATTCCAAGGGGCGAGATATGAGGAATATGGTGGTTACTGGACCTGGGGATATTGTGCTAGGCCAAAAATTGTTGCACAAACCATAGACAATGATGGAACCTCTGTGGTGTAATGAGATGACCACATTCTACATACTTTCCTTCCAAGCACTAATATAAACAACAGAAGCGAGCAAGAACTAAAGCATGTATGTGCAACTGAGTTCAAGGTCAATTTGTATCAAGCGGCTACATTGTGCATATTTTAACTGTTACCATAGCAACAGTCCCCTTAATTTTTTATCTGACCTTGTATATGCATAATTGGAATGTATACCATACTGCGAATCATCATCAGAAATTGTAAATACACTGTTTATATATATATATATATATATATATATATATATATATATTTTAATAGAAAGTTTTATAATTCATTTTCTAAGACATTGGAACTTACGGATTAATCTCAGATTAACAGATAGGCATTTGGTTTAATTAAGAGTTAAATATATTTGTAAATAAAATTGACTGCCCCACCACTCCCAGTGCAAAATATTCATAGGCATTTTTGTGAGAATGTATCACTAATTAACTATATTTTATGAATATTTTTATTAGCCTTGACAGTTGCTTATTTTATCTTAACTCAGTAATCATTCCACTTATTTTTTAAAAATTTAATTTAATTTTATTTCTGTTTTATTATTATGTATCTATAAGTGGTGTTGGATTTATTAATTTAGTCCTGAGCATGATGATAAACTACATCTGGCAGCAAGACCTTTGATCAAGAAATTGGAGGTTTTGAGGAGCATGTAATTATCTCTTAATTGCTGTTGTTCCCAGGTTCACCTTGACCATGAGTAGTAGCATCTATTAGAATCCAAGCTATGGGCAAATAGTGAACCCCCAAACAAAAGCAAAATACTAGGAAAGTATAAAAATATATTTTTATAATAAAAATACCAGCAATATAATTTTCTATAAAAGAAATTACCAACAATACCTATTAATAGTAAAATGACCAGCAATAAATTTTATCTGTAATTGAAGGTATACGATTGCATTGAAAATATTTAGATTTCAGTGTTAAATAACCCATAGAGATTGATATACCACTAAACAAAACCAACTAGCCAAATAATCAACATGAAACCTCTTTTTGGCAATACACTAGAGCAGTGTTTCTCAAACTTTTTACCCTTACGTATCCCTTGAAATAAGTTATATGTCTCAAGGAACCCTTGTGCAAAAACAAAATTATATACCATTTCTTTCTCATTTTATTTTCATCATAGTTCACATGGCAAATATCATAGTATATATTTTTGAATAACTGGTTTAAGGAAAAATTAATACTTCTTTGTCAAATTTTTCAGTAATGCTAAATAAAATTCATAATGTTCATTTATAATACTTCATCTGGGAGTTTTCATTCACACAAAAAAAATTCTAAACTCAGACGTAAAAAATAAACATAAGTAACCAATATCATATACTTATAATATAAATGTAAACAGAATGAAAACAGATAATTGCTGCATCAGTTTTTTATTTTTTTATCCTTTACTGGCAATGTTGAAAAGACATAAGATAAATAAAGGCAATTCTCATGGAAGTTTTGGGGACCTTTTGTGGAACCTTAGGGTTCTGGGGAACCCCAGTTGAGAAACGCTGAACTAGAGGCTCTAATCACCTCTGAATTGGTTAAGCATTTTATCACACAGGGTCTTCTTTCAGATAAGCAATACGGCTTTTGCTTCTCTAGGCTAGCTGCGGATGTATTAACAATTATTGCTGAAAGACCATAAAACTTTAGATAAGAATACTAAAACTCAGGCTGTTGCTTTGAATATCTCAAAGGCATTTGACAGGGTTTGGCGTGAGGCTTCTTCACAGTTTTAAAGATTATGGTATTTCTGAGTAAATTTTTGAACTGATTCATTCTTTCTTATCAAGTCAAGAAATGAAAATTGCCTTGAACGGCACCACTCTAGAACTTTTTGCAGTAATGCAGGTGTTGCAGAGCTCTATTCTTGGATCTACATTGTTCCTAATTTCCATCAACAATCATTCAGATGGAATCAGTTCTCAACTTGGTACCTTGCTGATGACAACTACTTATTACTGTCTTAATAGTAAATCAGATCAGTTCAATAAGGTCAAATTGGCAGCTGACTAAAAATGACCTACAATTTGTTGTTAACTGGGGCAAGGAATGGCTTGTTAATTTTAGTACCTCCAAAATACAACAGCTCTCTATTAATCATCTGAGAACTCCAGCCTTCCATCAGCATGGCTGCTGCTAACCTCCAAGTGAGTGAGTTATTGCGCTTTCTTGGCCACTGACATGAAATGGAAATATTATATTGAATCACTTACTAGGTCTACTGCTAGGAAAGTTGGTTTACTGTGCCATGCTTGCATGAATCTATCTTACATATTTATAAGTTTATCATTGGCCCATGCCTTGAGTATTGCTGCCATATTTGGTCTGATGTTACTGTTATATATTTAGAGATCCTTGATAGAATCCAAAGAATAATCTTATGTTATTGGTCTTGACCTGGTATCTCAGCTTCAGTCACTTTCTAATGTAGATTACCTGTGCCTTTCTTTAAAATACTTTCATGGTAATTGTTCTGATGAACTTTCCTCTTTGGTATCTAGTTTTTATGAATTTAAATGTAGTGCTAGATTGGCATCATGGTCTCATCATCATTTTACAATTTAAATGACTACATGTAACTGTAATTTCTATACTAACAGCTTCTTTTCTTGCATTTGTCACTTGTGGAATTCTCTTCAGGCTTTTTGCTTTCCAATCAAGTTTGTTCTTCAAAAAATTAAATGCTATGGAAATCGTTATCTTCTGCATTCATAATTCCTGTTCTTTGATTGTTCTCTCGCCTTAATAATGCTTTTCCGCTTATATTTTTCACAGTTTTTAACCTTCTGTATCTAAGTGGCTTTGGGTAAACTGAATAAAAAAAAGGATGAAAAAATAAATCAAATTTTCATAAATACTGGTTACAAAATTAGAAGACTTAAAATGTAAGGGAGATAACTCTTACAAACTACGTAAAAGTAGTTACACTTTGGTAGTGTCTACAAAACTAAATATTTTGTTTTGAGTTTCTTAAAGTACAATTTCCGAAGCAATGTTTCCTAGCTTGCAAAGAAGCGCGTTCATAGTTCACAGTAGTTTGTTCATACAACGAACTGAATACATATTAAAAGACATAGGAAATATAAGTACATTGAGGCCTTCTTGATAGTTGATTGAGTTGAGTTGAATGAGTGTGTGAATTGGTGGCACAGCAAGAACAAGGCGGGATCGTAAAGAGTAAAAAGTTGCTTAGGTCTACAAGATACATCCATGATACCATATGGTCTTAAAGGGCACGGCAGACAAATGAATTAGGCTGATGCAAACGTTGCCAGCATTTTTTTCGATAAGATCTTTTATTCAGTCATCAAAGTCATCTTCTTTGGTTGCCTATTATCTTGATCGTTGTTTGTGTTACCTTTGCAATATGCGGGCGTTCTTTTTTAATGCAGCCAAACCATCGATCCATTGCTGAGAAAAGAAAACAAATAAAAAACATTTCTGTGCCAATGAGTCGTTCAAATAAGCCAATTATTAGGCTAGCGTCTAGTTAGAGGAGTGTTAGTTTGTAGTGGACGAAAATTGAAAATTAATGAATAGGTGGAGGAATTTTATAGATATTTATATAAAGAATATGGAGAGAGAAGAGAAAATTACTTCTGTGGACATTACTCATTAAAAAGTAAGAAAAACATTTATGAGATTAGTGGTCGTATGTGTGTGTGTGTGTGTGAGAGAGAGAGAGAGTGAGAGAGAGAGAGTGTGTGTGTGTGTGTGTGTGTGTGTGCGCGCGTGATTGAGTGAGTGAGAGCCACGTGGTTAGGTGAAATCAAGCAGTCGGTCTGCACGGAAAAAGAAATTTCCCCCGGAGGAGACAAATTCATCCCAGAGAGAGAAAAAAATGATTTATGTCCCTTCCTTTTATAAGCAGAATAGAACATTACCTAGCTGGCCTCCTGGCACACAAAGTGGGGTAATCCTACAAATATTAGTGCGACATAAGGCCTTTGTACTGGTGAATTCAATCAAGGACGAATCTATGAGCAATAATTAATCATCCCCCTGTTACACAAAGTGGGGTAATCCTACAAATATTAGTGCGACATAAGGCCTTTGTACTGGTGCATTCAATCAAGGACGAATCTATGAGCAATAATTAATCATCCCCCTGTTACACAAAGTGGGGTAATCCTACAAATATTAGTGCGACATAAGGCCTTTGTACTGGTGCATTCAATCAAGGACGAATCTATGAGCAATAATTAATCATCCCCCTGTTACACAAAGTGGGGTAATCCTACAAATATTAGTGCGACATAAGGCCTTTGTACTGGTGCATTCAATCAAGGACGAATCTATGAGCAATAATTAATCATCCCCCTGTTATGCTTGTGAAATGGTGTTTTGCTGAAAGACATCTACTTATTAATTGAACTGCTACGGGAGTCGTACAGAAGTGGTGGTTTTCTCCGTTTACACTATTCTACTAATGTCGCTTGTTCGCAATTTACACGAAGAAATGAAGGAACGGGAGTTTTGAGGCGTATAAGGAGGAAACTTTATCAATTCTGAAGAAATTTATTTTTTAAACCCAAATTTAAATTAAAAATTAAATTCAAGTTTTACCGGTGTACGATCTTAATATATTTAAATTATAAATAAATATATTAAGACAGAAATATACTGCCGATTTTGTTCTCGGCTTCTTAGAAAAGCAAAATCAAAACTACTCAAAGAAGCAGTTTATTTTAAATTTAGTAGATAAAAAAAACAAAATAGTGTTCACAGATAAAATATTTATTTCAATAAAACAAAAATTCCATGCATATTGTCCCATATGTTAAATAGTAACAAAATAAACAAAGGGATTTACTTACATTAATAATTTTGTCACTCTAATGTATCATTCTTTAAACTGACAATTTAAACCTATTTTCTGTTCTTTTTTCAACCATTTCCTTTTCTTTTACAATGAAAAACTTTTTAAAAAATCTTTTCTTAACAGTCAATTTCTTCAGATACTTTTATCTTCTTTTCTTCTAAATTCCTTTTCTCTTTTTTCTGCAGATACATTTATCTTCGTTTCTTCACAATTCTTTTTCACCTTTTTTGGAGCTGAAAGGGAGAAATAAAAACACAACGCCTAACCTAGGCTAATAAAATTTGATTCTAAGATGAATATCTTTTAAAATATTTTAAAATCTTGTTTTAAAGTAAAGAATGAGAATTGGGACTGAATTCCTGTCTAGAACGACTCTGCCACAAAAAACAAACGTTGACTCTCCGAGTCAACAAACAAATCAAATGCAATAATTCCTCTTCTTGGGAATTAAATTACTTCTTTTAGCTTCGAAATTCTACCGAAGCAAAATAAAAAAAACTTTTCTTCAAAGTTTCTCAAATTTAAACAAATCTCAACTACGGAATTCTACCGAAGCTAATAAAATCTTTTCTTCAAAGTCATTCGATACGAAAACTCACCATTCCTTCTTCTCATCCCTAAATAAAACCAGATATGTAGCAAATATAAGTTGAATATCAACTCTATTAAGGAAAATAATTCGCCACTGTAAGTCGAATATTCGAGGTAACACATTATTTTACGTGGCAAACTAAATTAGTTGACCGCGGAGCCAGAATACAAAGCGTCTTAATCGACCAAGAAAAAATCTCTGACTGAGGACAATATCTCCCGACTAAAGAGAGTCGCCGTCTCCTGCCTCCAACCCCATAAAAAGGCGGCAATAAAAAAAAAAAACCATCGTCTACTTTGCCATCAGACGAGTATCGTTCCAAATTTCAGTAAATATTTCCTTACTGAAGTTATTAAAATGTCTTCGATATATATATTTTTAATATTCTAAAATTTTGTAAATAAAAAATTCTCAAAATTCCTTTTTTTATTTTCATAAAATTACTTATCATGGAAAATATTTCAAAATTGAACTTGTAGAGGCCTGTTGGTGTGACCTCTCGAATTTATATTAAACGCAAAATACCACAAAATATGAAACAATAAGAAGGAACACAAAACGGTTTTTATAACAAAAACAATCTTTATTTTATATTTATGTATGTAATGATATACAAGCATAATTAATAGGGGATACTTCCCTTTGACTGGAATTAAAGTTTCTACTAAAGAAATATTTTTATCTGAGCTCATAAAAAGTTAAATAAACTTACTGCTGTGAGAAAGTTCAAAGAATTCTGTAAAGCTGAAAATATGTTGATAAACTTTTAGCTTCAGAAGAGTTGAAGGAGTGAATGTTCCATAATGTTTAATGAGTTTCCGTTGCTTGTAGTTGAATATTCGTAATATGTTGATGTTTGTAATGTTCTGTAATGTTCGTAATTAAGTTTCCGTACGTATGTGTATGTGTGCGTGTGTGAAGGTTTTCATAGCGTCCGTCCGAAAAAGGTCGGAACGCGATTTCTTAAACAGCTGCATTTTAGTAAGCGAGAGAAATCAGAAAGAGAAAGAACGAACTCGTGTCTGCTATTTATAATCAACGTAATCACGAGATCGGCTCCAGGAAGACATAGACAGATTTGGGCGGAAATATTTTTTCGTCAAGTCAGGAACTAGGTCAATGTTATTCGGACATGATTTAAATATTAAGTAACCAATAAGAGGTGAGTATAATATCAAGGCTCTGTGATCCACTTTTTGCACAGATTTGCACAAAATTTGACATTGATAGAAAAGTAGTAGCAGGATGCTATAAATTCTTTATTTAATTTACGGGATTAGATTGTTCTCGTTCTGCTATGTTTAGGGGAATCTTGTCATGTCATGTACTTGTTTAGTACTGCTCACGTATTGCTGTTTCTACAGAGAAAAAGAAGAAAATATCACAGCCTACATTTGGGGTCAAAACACTTTTTTTTCAGTGTGGTTCTGGGCATTAAAATACCTTCAGTTTCATCTTTTAATCCTGCACTACGCAACCACTGATGTGTTTATATCCATCATCATCATCATCATCATCATCATCAATAGTATTATTTTTTGATACATTCGATTGTCGGTAGTCGAAGGTAAAATCCTGTTTCATTTCTCTATTGTGGCTACTGTTTCTTTTAAAGGTATGACGAGCCTTTATCATTCCAAAGTTCAGAAACTGAAATATAATTTAAAGTCTTATTCTTTCGAATTTCTATCCACCAGGAAAGAAAAAAATATTTGTCCGGAGTTAATAAATAAATTGTTCATGAAGGTTTTGAACTTTCTTAATCGAAAAATATCGTAATGTGAGATTAAAGTTTCTAAGTCGAAACTTCGTTAATAAACAAATTCGCGACATGAATGTTCATAAATAACAGTTTTGTTTTAAAGTATAAGGTGTTGATTATTGATTTAAGAAATCAAGTATGCGAAGTAAAACATATGCGCAGAGTATAATCAGACCAAAGTCCAAACGGTGTTCATTCCCACACTGTGCATAGTCTTCTTATCCCGTTAATAAGCGAAATACTGATTATTAGATCACGTCGCACTGCACGAATATATAATGTTTACATTAACGTGACCAAACTGAAAAAGAATGCAAATCGATTTAGGTTTCAAATAGACAGGGGCTGGACAAACAAAAATCTGCCTGGGACACTCTTATCCCAACCACCCATTTTAGGTATTTCCAATGAAATGCTTTCATTGGGAGCTTAAATTAAGCGGGTAGGGAAGGAAATTTCCTGAAAAATGGTGTAAAAAATAGTAAAATGGGTGGTTGGAATTTGATGTCCTGCGCACAATTTTCTCAACCTTGCTAAAAAAAAAAAAGAAAAAAAAAAGTCTGTTCCATTGGGCTTAGAGTGTGTTGCGGACCCGATAGCGGTGCACATCTGGCCTACGAAAATAAGGCCTTGTGCCAGACACCGCAGACAACTACCGGATCCACAAACAAAGTTAAAAAAAAAAAGAAAATATAAGACGTGTTCTTTCTACTGTACAAACGTACAAGGTAAAAAGAAGTAAACAGGCAAAACAACGAAGGTAAAGAACAAACATAAATTTTATTAGAGTTTAACAAGTAAATTGTCTTCAGTGAAGACCTTCAGTAAATGTACTGGAAATGTAGTTGAAAAAGAGAGGCCGAGTAGATTGTCTTCAGTGGAGACCTTCAGTAAGTTACTGGAAATATGGTAGTTGATAAAAAGGTAGATAAGGTTCCGCGCCAAAATTTAAATTCAAGATGGCCAAGGCGGGAAAAGTTCATCAGGAAGAAAGTCAGTTGTAATGAATGATAAACGTACACGGCAAAGAAAAATACTCACTGCGAGAGTTTATAATTGTGAGTGTAATGTAATTATTTTTAAGGTAACTGGTCCTGAAAGTACAGAGTTCAAAGAATGTGAAAAATGCTTTGTTCTTCATGTCGAAGGTTTCGAAATTTTCCTGTGTCCTGGAAATAGGCGGCTCGAAAAGGATGTTCGCTTCGGGACGAAAAATCTGTCATAAAGTGACGACAGTGTCGTATGTGTTAAGGTACAGCGACGAGCCATGAGGTCTAGGCAATGTTTGCCGATAAAATATCCCTGTCGGTATATATGGTTGACCGGCGAGAGATAGGTGAGCCTGCCGGCCGGGTCAAACGACCCGGGGCGACTAATTTTTGAAAAGCCAATCTGTCGTGACGTCAGAGCGAAAAGCGCGCGAAAAATAATATCAGCAGTAGCGTGTCATCTTCCTCAACTTCGGCTAAGAACAACGGTTTACTACTATTACCGGCCGAAAGTGAGAGGAAGGGGTGAAAACTCGCGCGTGCGTCAAATTGAAGGTGGAGATAGCGTGATATCCCACAAGTGGAAGATAAAATTGTATATTACTAGCTGCTAAAAAAAGTTGAAGCAACACAAAAATTACACGAGACACAAGACATGAAAATCAACAACTCTTGCTCGATTTCTTTTGCCCCAGCATTCCCTAGTGGGACCGGAAGTTCTTACACATCATCATCATTGTTATTATTAAAAAAAAATTTCTTCTTCTTGCTTTCGTCTGTACTGTACGCCTTGAAAGGAGTTTCTTAATAACGTCAACAGTTTATTGCGAACGGAAGACCATTCATGTTATTAGGGAAAAATAGATAGGATAGAAATTGCCTGTGTATGTGAATGTTTACTAGCTGTACCCTTTTCGGTAACATTTGGCAATTGTGTTATCTGGTTGATTAATTCAAGATGCAAAACTAAGACAGTAACTAGAGGAACCAAAACTGATGTTTTCCGACTTCATTCCACGGAATTTTCTCCGTGCAAAAATTTTTGCGCACAAATTGACAGCCAAACTATTAGTTTATTTTCAACTTCCATTTCGTTGTGAACGTGCAGAGGACATTTCAGAGTTTTTGGTGCACACCGATATGAACAAGAACGGAGACGCAACGTGGGGATGTCACTGGCCTGTCGGGGGTTGGGGAAGCTTGGTGATAGCGATTTTCTTCAGTACTATAAGCTCTGGAGATGCCCAATCTGAACTTATCCAGCCTTGATAGAGTTCAAAATCATTTACTCGGTCTTGTAGGGGATATCATATTTTCCCCTCTACAGCCTAATCTCCACCCCAGACACAACTTTGCAAGTCTATCGCTATTTTCATGGCAAAGGTGCAGAGGAGCTCCAATTTTTTAGTTTCATTGGTTCAGAGCTTTACAGCTCGGATTCAACATGCGATATCCACGGAGTTGAATCGCCACATTTTCCCCGTATTCAATCAGGTAGTTCCACTCGGACAACTTTTTTTCCCCCCGAGAAATACTATTTTGGATGCTTCCCTGGAAACTCCAAATCTTAACCTCTTCAAATCAAGGGTCAATCGATATCTGTCCTTATCTTCATAATCTTAATTTTCTTCTACCACCTTTTACGTTCATAATCAGATCACACGCCTTATTCAGTAACCTTCTATCATGAGTGGCTCTTGAGACTTGTATTAAGTGAACTTTACTATATAACTATCGACTAATTTTAAGAAGCGTATAAAAAATTAACAGTATATCAAAAGAACGGTTTATCTCTTGACATCGTTACAGGATAAAAAATACATACAACAAAGAAATATCTATGAAAACTTTAGCATCCCGCTACCACTTTTTTTTTTTTATCAATATCAATTTTTGTACAAATCTGTGCAAAAAGCGGATTACAGAGCTTATTCAGCTTCATACATATTTTCAGAAAATCTCAACTTCTGATTGGTCACTTAATATTTAAATCATGTCCGAATAACATCGACCTAGTTCTTGACCTGACCCAAAAAATAATTCTGCCAAAAGCTGTCAATGCCTTTTCGAACCTACCACGTGATTAAATTAATTATAAATACCAGACACGGGTTCGTTCTCTTCCTCTTCCTTGATTTCTCTCGCTACAAAATGTAGTTGTAAAAAAGAAATCGCGTCTCGACCATTTGCGGCCAGACGCTATGAAAACATATTCACACACGCACGCATACACATACGTACGAAACTTTCCAAACTACATTACAAACTTACTGACAAGCAACGGAAACTTAATTACAAACATTACGGAACCTTCACTCCTTCAACCCTTCTGAAGCTGAAAGTTTACTCAACATATTCTCAGCTTTATAATCCTTTCAACTCTCTCACAGTGAACATTTTGAGTGACAAGTTCATTCAACTTTTGTGAGCTCGGATAAAAATATTAGTAAAAACTTTAAATCAGTCAAGGGGACATAACACCAACAAAAATAGTAACCCCTATGCTTGTATATCATTATACAAATATAAATATTGTTGTTGTTAAAACCGTTTTGTGTTCCTTCTTGTTTCTCTTGTTGCTTTTTTTGCGTTTGCTTACATTCGTAAAGTAAAAAATGTACGGGTTGATTTAGGCCGTCAATACCGCTACAAAACAATTGTTATTTTATTCATAAGTTTATCTGTGAGCTATAGAACCAAAACATTTAAACACATATCGACGAGTAACTGTAATTATCAATTTTGTAAAAAAAAAAAAAAAAAATATATATATTTTTTTCCTGAATTTATACATCTTCTTTTCAGATTATTTTGCATCACAGATTTACTTCTTGTTTTCATTTTCCAAGAGACGGGTTTCATCTAGCTATTATTATACGTTCAACATAAAATGGGTAATTATTTTTTAAAATATTCTTGTTCTATAGTTGAGATATTTAAAAAAAAATTATGAATAAAATATTGTTTTCATAGTTATTTCTTTATAATATGGTAAATATTAAATATTGCCTTGTAGTTGGTTCACTTATTTTTAATAATCTTGTAGATATGAAATAAAGCTGATAAGATAAGAATAAGATGTTTTTGCTATCAATTCTCCAGCAAAAGCAAATGTATAAAATCCAGTTTCACATGCTTGGGTTTTATTAAAATTCTGAAAATAGCTTTTTTAAAAAGTAAAAATTTCCGAAGGCGTGTACAGTAATGGCGGTTTTAAGGGAAAAATCGTCTTTTTGACATACGGTTTTTTCCGGGAACATTTGTTACAACCGCCACACCCCCGTATTTTCTCGTTCCTTATAATCATCAACAACTTTACTGAAAACTTTAATACACAAATCCACGACTTTACTCACAACGCATACACAGACACAGATCTTTGTATCACATTACACATTTCTTCCTCTCTGTGACCAAGCCAAGTTCATGAACCAGCATTCTATTCATTACTCAAAACAACACACTTCTTAATTAACTGTATTCTATTCTAACACCAAACTCTATTCAACATAGAATCCTGAACATTCTTATTCAAGAGAAATTCTTTCGAACATTCAATCTTAATCAGAATACAGTTAAAGGGAAACAACTTTTTCTCCCTTACACATCATTGCGTGGTTGTTTTGTATGCTATTGTTTCAATATATATTTTATTGTTGATGCACAATTGGAGTCTCATTGTTTTTTTTGTTGAATCGTTAAATGTATAATAGATAAATGCTCTTACAACACGCAATCACAACGCATAAGAAATGCAGCATTTACAATTGGTGACCGACGACGCGATTCAAGAAACAAAAAACAAAATACAAAGCGAAGTAAAACCCTATTTTGTGCCAGCAACATCAAAAGGAAATAATATACAGAATTTCAACTTGGGGCGAAGGAAATTTTTCCTCCACCACGTGCGTTCAAAAGAATCTACTCAAAATGGCCGAACAGGATGCAAACGAAGTAACAGTACTACTCAACCTGCCAGTTTTCGATACAGCAAATGTGCATGTCTGGTTCGCACAATTAAATGCCATTTTTCAGGCGAAAAAATATAATCTTAGACGGCACGTTTTGCCTATATAGCTGAGAAGCTGCCGCCTGAAATCGCATCTGATGTATCAGACTTACTAGACAACGTCCCGGCAGACAAGCCCTTCAATACATTAAAAGAGGCAATCATATACAGAACAGGGAAATACTCTTCTTAATACTCTTGTTCAATACTCTTCAGTTGGGAGACAGTAAGCTACTAAGAAAAATGAAAAATCTGCTAGGGAAGAATGCCATGTCAGATTCGTTGGTGTGTAAGCTCTGGATGGATAAATTGCCCACCCACACCGCCCAAATCCTAGCAACACTTCCAGAAGACCTAATGAAAATGGTCCAAATAGAAGATAAGATAAATGAAGCCAAAACTCTCAATGGTATGCCCGACCCTGTGCCACACGACACATCCGTCGAAGATGTAAATAACAAACTCCAGCAACAACTCAACAAATTATCTATGCAGTTAGATCGTTTGAGTAAAGAGCGATCGACCTCGGATCACAACTTCTACAAGTCGCGGCGACGTTCCCGTTCTAACTCTCGCGAGAGAAAAACTACAATCTGTTGGTACCACCGCAAATTCGGTCCGACAGCCAGGCATTATACCAAGCCGTGCAATTTTAAACCACAGTTAGTATCTACACCTAACCTGAAGGCGAGAAACGCCAGTCCGAACAGCGCCTGAAGACGGCGTCTGCTGTTGGGGGAGAGAAAGACAACCGTCTTTTTTACGTCAGAGACAGGAATTCTAACGAATTATTTCTGGTCGACACAGGTGACCAAGTCAGCGTAATTCCACCTAGACCAGGTTTTTCAACCGAAAGATCTTCATACACTTTACGTGCTGCGAATGGTTCACAAATACAAACCTTCGGTCAAGTGTCAATGACTCTAGACATTGGATTAAGAATAACGTTCCAATGTTTTTTTTACAGTGGCGGAAGTCAAATTTCCCATACTAGGTGCATACTTCCTAGCACACTACAAGCTAGCTGTGGACATGTCGAACCACTCACTTATAGACCAGACGACTAAACTCACTAATTTCGGGATAACCTCCACCCTCACTTCAACCAAATTATGTGTCGCCTTACCAGTGAATAATCTACTCCAATACGTGCTGGAAAGGTTTCCTTCACTTATCCGGTCTTTTACGTATACTGAAACGGTAAAACATCACACCGTTCATAATATTCATACATCTGGCCCGCCAGTTTTTTCGAAACCGCGTAAACTCGGACCAGAAAAATACAAGCTAGCATGTGCTGAATTTCAGCACATGTTGGATCTCGGCATAATTCGCCCTTCATCGAGCCCTTTCGCTTCTCCACTCCACATGGTCCCTAAGGCGCAAGAGGGGGTTTGGAGACCATGCGGAGATTATCGACGCCTAAATGCACAGACAATTCCTGATAAATATCCTGTGCCAAACTTACCCGGTTTCGCAATTTCTCTGCAAGGAGTTAAGATTTTCACAAAAATAGACCTACGAAAAGCTTTCTATCAAATTCCGTTGGTCGCTGAAGACATACACAAAACAGCCATCACAACTCCCTTCGGTCTATATGAATTTCTTCGAAGACCGAAAGGCCTTCGAAACGCTGCACAATCGTTCCAACGCCTAATCTATGAAACACTCCGTGGTTTATCTCACTCGTTTGCTTACATTGACGACCTCCTTGTAGCAAGCGCTAACATGGAAAACCCCGTGCATCACGTAACTCAAGTTTTCCAACGTTTGGAACATTTCGGTTTAAAAATAAACCCGGACAAATGTGTGTTTGCTGTCCCTAGACTGAATTTCCTCGGATACGAAATTGATGGTTCTGGTTTCACACCTGTCCCGGAGAAAGTTACAGCTATACGAGAGTTTCCTCAACCTACGACACTCCGGCAACTTCGACGTTATCTCGGCTTAATAAATTACTATCGTCAGTTTATTCCTAACTGTTCCCAAATTTTGGCACTTCTTACCAACCTACTTCGAGGCCAGGGAAAGCAAAACGCGAAGATAACACTATCGGACGAAGCTCTTGCTGCTTTCACCAATTCAAGAGATGCACTAGCAAATTTTACCAAACTAAATTATCTACGCGACGGCAATACAGCACATCTTTCGCTTACTACTGATGTCTCATCAGAGGCAATTGGAGCTGTTCTACACCAACATACGGAAAAAGAAACCACACCAATTTCCTTTTTCTCAGTAAAACTCCAAACCAAAAAAAGTATAGCACCTTTTCGCGTGAGTTACTTGCTATTTACCTCTCGATAAAACATTTCCGACATATATTGGAAGGTCGGAATTTCACTGTCTTCACTGATTATAAACCTCTAGTCTATGCCCCCATACCAAATCGGATAGGTATAATCCACGTGATTACAGGCAGCTAGACTTTATTTCGCAGTTTACTACCGATATACGGCGCGTCAAAGGCAACGACAACACCGTCGCCGACACACTATCAAGAGCTTTCTTACTTAGCACCACTAAAGAAAAACTTGACCTCGAATTACTAGCAGACGAACAGAAAAGGGACACTACTCTGTTTGATTCATTGAAAAATTCGTCGTTATCGATTGAACAACCTCCCATTCCTTTCAGTACCAAGTTAATCGCTACTACCACCAGTACTTCTCACCCCAGACCTTTAGTACCCGTCAGGATGAGAAGACGAATTTTCGATCATTTCCCCTCGTTCTCACACCCCGGTAGGAAAGTTATGGCAAAACTAATTTCTGAACGTTTTGCCTGGACAAAAATGAACATGGATATCAAGAATTGGACTCAATGTTGTCTCGTTTGCCAACGTACCAAAGTGCATCGCCATACTAAATCACCACCTGGAAACTTCACCGTACCTGACGGACGCTTCCATCACCTGCATGTCAATTTAGTGGGTCCGTTACCGGAAATACACAAATACCAGTACATCCTTACTATCATAGACAGATTTTCGAGATGGCCTATCGCAATTCCACTTCAGTCAATAACTGTTCCTAAGGCGATACTAAAAAACTGGATTTCGTTTTTTGGATGCCCATCAATCATTACAACAGATCGTGGTCCCCAATTTCAAGCAACACTTTTCAAATAATTTGTGATTCTTCTCGGAGCGAGACATATCTCTACTACAGCATATCACCCCTGTGATAACGGTCTTGTTGAAGGTTTTCATCGCCAACTAAAGGCCGCATTAACTAGCTCAAATATTGATAATAACTTATCCTGGATGGACAATTTACCTCTCGTCATGCTTTCGTTTCGGTCTCAATTGAAAGAAGACTTACAGTGTTCACCTGCTGACCTTATTTTGGGGCAACCATTAGTGTTGCCAGGACAATTTCTGTCCGATAATTTAGCCTCACAACCTTCCTCAAACTTTGTTCAATACTTGCAGAATAGAATGTCTTATTTGGCATTTACACCTACTCGTTTCCAGACTAAAGACATTTATCTGTCTATATTTCTGAGATGAGGTCTTATGTACATTATTTACATTATTCGGACTATTGTCCTCATCTTTGTCGCCATATTTATTACAACGTTTCGGCCGTTGTACGCTCTGGCCTTCTTCAGGTGGTTGGACTGTCGAACTGAACCCTTTATTTCGCTCACTGGGGTAGACTGTTCTAGTTCCACGTGCCATGTTTAATGGATGTCAGTTATAAGTTATCTCCTGTTAATTTTCCCTCTGAAAGTTCTCCACTGCCTTAACCGGGTATTGAACTCACACTCTTTGGGTCCTGTCACTGGATCTAACCAACGCCTTTATCCACTGTATCATGTGTCCAGGTTCACGGATCCAAAACAAAACTAGTGAAATTTCACACCTTGATGCGAAATGTTTTTCGGTCAATAGAAAACTAGGAAACATTTAAAAACAAAATTCAAATAATCTTCAATTCTCAGAAACAAATTCTTTTGCGAGCCGACGCGAAGTTTGTTCGTCTAATGGAAAAGGCCTGAATCATATCCGGGGGTGAATTCCCAAATGACCTTTTCAATTCCAACAAACAAAATAAAAGACCGGCAAGTTCGCCTGTCACCAGACAGTAGGAAACGAGCGTATTAACAAGTCCCTTGACAAACGTCAAGCGATCGTTATTATTATCTCTACCTTTCTCCCTCACCTCTTTTATACTTGATAAACGAACAGAATATTTTAAGACTGAGCGATTACTTCAAAGTCATTCCTGCCCTTCGATAACGCTCATACATACATACATACATTCACACATATGTTCCCGCCTACGTACACTTAAACTCATTCTTGCAAGGACTAATACGAACCTTTTGACGACCTTCTATCAACCAAAATACATTAATTTTATTTGTAAAGACCTAATTTGATTTATACGTATATAAATTTGTTGTTTCACTTTACAATTTGATTTTCTTGTTTTATAACCCTCTTATGGTGGGCTATCTAACTAACAAGGCCAAATCAAACTAATCTGTTTCCACACTCATATACTTCACTATAACTGATAACCCACTATAAAATTTCCTCCATTGGAATACGATGAGAATGAGGATGAGTCGACCCAGTATACGTGGCATGACAGGTCTTAGTTGTGAAAGTTTGAGTTGGTGGAACTAAGGAATGTAGTTCATTAGGGTATTGCACACTAATAATGTACAAGTAGGGATACAGAGGACGATTACCTCCCTTTTGGTAGGGATTCACAAGGGTTACGTAACGAATCCCAGTTGCTGAGTAGACCACGAGGAAGATAGACATCAAACCACGTGCTTTTAACAAGGAACATAACTGGCCTGACCATTTTCCTTTCGGGAAATATTACAAATAAGACACACTCGATTTACGCTATTTCACAACACTTGCTGTATTCATGTGTTATTGTTTCTCATTGTGAGACAAATTGCGACGGGTATATGCATATTAGTATATAATTTATTGTATAGCACATCTGTATATAAAATATTTTTGAGCAGAATGCATATTTGGCATTCAACCATTCTGGTTCTTTCTTCCGTTGTGTTAAGGTGTTATTATATCATGGATATACTTATGCCTGTGGTGGGCAGCTGGAGACAGGAAGTAACCAAGATAATTATTCTTCATTTCTAAGCACGCATTATATATACTTCACTATTACCTCGTGTCTCGGTGCTTAAGGGGAATACAGTTTAGAACAATCCAGGTGTTAAAATTGCCAGCGTCGAGCACGTGACTTCTCATTGCGAAAGAAAGTTTTCGTGTAAAGTTGATGACATATTGTTTATTTTATGACACGAGTTAAAATTTTACGAAACAAAGAAGACAGGTGATGTGGAAGAAAGTCTAGGAGGAGGGTTAGAGACTAAATTAGAAATGAATTGTCTGACGGAAGGAGGAATGTGGAGAATCAACACTGGCTATTATAAACGCTTACCATTGCAGTTCGTAATAGTTTTTAACGTCTAGACCAGGCTTGTACAATTAAAAAATAAATAAATAAATTTAAAAAAAAAATGAAAAGAGCCACATTAATCACAGAAAAATTAACCGCGGGTTGTAAGAGTTATTCTTTACTGCAGTAATTTAGTGAGTGAAAACAAAGATTGTTCACCGTTTTTTAGGCATGTGTCAACTATTTCTTTTAATTTTTGAGTAAGAAAGGTTTAGATTTAGTTTTCGATACTTTGCCACACGCTTCCTTAACTTTAGCCCCTGGATATGTGATTCTTCTCGTTAGATATTCTAACATTTAATATTATTAAAAGATTTATATTCTAAAACAACAATAATGGAGCGGCGTTGGAAAAGATAAATGCCTTTGCGGTCTTGTGTCCAACCGACAACCAAGATCGAAAGATGAAGACATATTTTCTCAACACTCCACTCACTTTCTTCAAATAAAGTTCATGGGAATATCACCTTTCTGCGTACCCTACCCAACCATTTCCATCACTTACGCAGGGGTTTCAAAAGGGTTACTTCACATTGTTACAGTGTTGTTGTTATAGTGAAAGACACCTTGTCTAGAGAATAGACTCTCCCACCTATTATAAGTAGGAGTCAGTAGGTAGTCGAGGGAGGAGTAGTTATCAGCGACCACAACTCGATTACTCTGCGTAACACTTATTTACAAGTTCCTAACGTTTCTGTACGTTTACCCCATTTAGGACGCATTTAGTCCGACTACAAGTTCTATTGTGGAAATAACTCCACAACAGTTGTATACTAGAATTTGATTCGAAACTTGCCTGGAATTAAAACAATGAATAGGACTTTCAGTGTGAGTGAAATTATATATATATATATATATATATATATATATATATATATATATATATATATATATATATATATATTATTAACTGATCACTTATCTGATTATGTTACATTCAGCACCCCGACTCCAGAGTTTCGTAGACGAAACTTTTTGTAATCGTTCGGTTCACTCGTTAGGAGGTATCAATAATTGACTACTGATTTTCTGATTTTCGTTTTATTTAAAAAATAATTTCTGCGCCGTTTATTGGTGTTAGGTTGATTTTTTTCTCTGTACGTGTAAGTGCACATGTGTAGAATGTGTGGTTTTCTCCTTTATTCATATTTCTCTTGTCTCCTTGTGTTCTCTACCTATTCCTTGTCCTTCTCTCTCTCTCTCTCCCTTTCTCTCTCTCTCTCTCTCTCTCTCTCTATATATATATATATATATATATAGTGAAAGAGAGGACAAGAAAATTTGTTCTACGGAGGAGAGGTAAAGATAAAATGTCCGTGAAATATTGATCGAATAATAACGTCATGCTTTCATAAAAGAGACCAGTCGCTGAATTTATTCGGATGAATACAGAAATTTACTATTTTGAAAATTCTTTGCTGGCCATACTGGCTAGTCCCACAGGCCACATGCAACTCACGCGTCCTATTTTCTTCAGATCTGATCTAGACGGTCGCGAGCATTGACAGTTTAACTTCTACTCACTAAGTGAAATTTCATTAAGAATTCTTCGCTATGGAAGGTACGACCTTGGGGGGGCCAACCCTATCAAGTTATAATAAAGGGCATAAAAATATATAAATAGTAATTTTTAATTCAATTCCAATATAATTGCATGCAATTTTTTTCCGTCTTCCAAATTTAACGAAGGCCAAGGACAGAAAAAGCCAAATCAAGAACTGTACTTTCCAATAAATGACAGTTGGCAACCTTAATACCACTATACAGGATTTCTTTTAAAGATTACAATGTAAAATGCACTTGATATTTGCGATCAAATATTAATCGATTGGGTGTGCGATAAGGCGGAATTTATAAAAACAATTCCGGTCGTTGACGGGCGAGAGAGTGATCTGGTTTATATTTTCGCTGGGCAAAGATAATTCCAGAAAAATAGAAAAGAATCAGAGAATTAAAATTAATGACTAGAATAAAAATACGCCCTTTCGCCCACATGCTTTAAAAATTAGATTTGTCACAAAGACAGTTATAACTGCCCTGAGAAGTAGGCTGGGGTTAAATACTGAGAGGGAAGGAGGAAGAGAGAAAATTTAGCACCGCCTGTATGGAATGATGGTACGAGATGTAAAGTGAAGCAAGTTGGAGTTGAAGGTAGGAGCAATCCCTGTAACTACTCCCAAATAAGGTAGAAAGGAAGCAGAAATAGGGGAAAATGTTATTAGGATTAATGTGAAAATTGAGAAATCACCGAATCCCCAGAGCCCTTCAGTTACACGTCGGTTGTGGGCCGAAGTAGATAGCTTTGTGAGCTCGGGGACTTGCGCTGCGAATTCCGTATCGAGTACCTCTGGAATCCATGTCAGATGCTACAAGATCTCCTGACTCTGAAGAGCTTTGAACCCAGAATTTTAGACGAGGCCCAGTGTCACTATAGAGTTTGATGCAGGAAGGGTTAGTTTTTGTTGTACCAAGAACTATATAAACCAATTGAAGATTAACCCAGCGAATCTTTCGTTTTTATTTTTCGTTGAGAAAATATTTATACCCTTTTCGGCCTTCATCAGGTGCTTGTCAATGTGGGTCACTTTCAGGGAATTTCGAACTGAAACCTCGAAACCAGTTGTGTAAGTTGGGGATTAGTATTAATAAATTCTACTTGGTTTATTTCAGGTTCAAATCATGCTCCAGTCTTCTCCAAACTCATTTTATGGCTTCTAATTATTTTCTTTTTATAGTTGAATCTTAATTATAACCTTCTTCTAATCGTTACCAGGAATTCTCATGCATTAAAATATTGAACCTGTTATATCACTCATGCAGTAAAACGCAGTGTTACCAGTCTGTTATATTCCCCATGCAATAAAACCTCGAACCAGTGTTACCACCCACTTATACCTCATGCATTAAAACCCTGAACCAGTGTTACCACTTGGTTATATCCCTCATGCACTAAAACGTTGAAGCAGGTTTACCACCCTGATGTACTGAAACTTTTATATTATCCTGGGAGTAGAATGTCCTTGTTCCGCTGACCATAAGTTCACTTTGTCTTCATCCTCCCAGAGTTAAATACAAAATATCATCTATTGAAACTACTTCACTATCTTTTCCAAGAGTGCATGACCAAAGCCGCGCGCAAGTATCGTTCAGTCAAGTGGCAAGGGACAACGAGATCAGACGTATGGACGCTCCACTTAGAAGAACAAGGCGCTGTAGTGGGCTTTCTGTTGGCAGAAGGCAGCAAATCTGCGAAAACCAACCGCCGGATATTGGCGCAGAATGGAGCATGCACCATGAATTAACGAAAGGTGTGTAAATGCGTAGAACACTTTAAAGCTGGAAGAATGATTGTAACGGACTAAAGTCAATCTGTCTTGTCGTTCATTAACACCGTGCATGGAAGCACACACCTAGAGAGTGGATTTTTTTTAATGCCATGACCGTACCCTGAAGGTACGTGGCATTAAAAAAAATAGGAGACCGGGTGACAAGTCATTCTGAAACCCTTGGTCTCAGCTGATCGCTGATGTAAGAAAACATCAAAAGGTCAGAACCCCAGAAAAAGCCGCCAAAAATAAAATTTAAAATAAGTAATTGGGCGGCAGTATGAGTAACCGTTTAGGAACACTAGCTAAGGCCAATGTTGTTAGTAGCTTGTAAAATTGTGCCAGACTAAGCCAAGCTTAATAGATTACAAGTGCGAGTAAAAATAATTAAAATATTTGAAATGACACTTAAACAGTTGAAAGGCATGATTTAAGTGGTTTTTAACAAAAAACAAAATTAAATTAATTTACTGCAGAATTTGTTGTTGCCGGCCGAGGAGAGGCTTGTCAGATATGTTTTATCGCCTGGTTTACCTGAAATCATAAAACACAGCTCAAGAACGGAGAGAGTGAGTAAAAGAGCCGTCGTCCTCACACGTTGGTTGTCAGTCGTTGTCATAACATTTTACGTGTCGGCTTGCGTCTTTATACAACAGAATGGTATTTGCTTCGCAAAGATTTGTTTCTTTAGTTGTTTTGGTAACTTGTTTGTTGACGGCAGAAAGTTTAATGGTGAGTATGTGATATTATAACTAGTTTTAAATCGGACAGTATATAGAAACTATACAACGTCCTCAATTTACGAACAAAATTAGTTCAAAGAAAGTTGTTCGTAATTCAAGTTGTTCGGATTGATTAATTTAATATTTCTCGTTTTCGTAGTTTGAAAATGTTAATTTTTTGTTTTATTTTTTTTTTCATTCTTATTTTTTAACTACATCTGGAATTTATTTATTGATGATGGAGAATTTAGAAGATTAATCGAAGCTTTTCAGAAATTACAGTCAAGACTGTTTGCTAATGATAGACAAAAAATATGTAATATTTTTATTAAAAAAAATTATTTCTTATCTTTTGAAAACCATTTTTTAAAGGTCGTCATTTCAAAAGACGTGTGTCTTTGTATGCACGTTGTATATAGCTTGCAGCTAGGATGATACAAAAAAAAAACAAAACAAATCCTATTCAAACGTGAGATTAACACCTTTTAAATGAGAGAAATTTGTGAAATAAGACTTTTTTTTTTAACATGATTTGCTTGAATAATGTAGAACGTTTTTACAGTTTTAATTAAATAGCTTAATTTGTTTGTCATTTTATTTTGCTTCCTTGTCTTTTTCTTTCTCTTTTTTGTGCTCTTTCTCTTCCTTTTTTTTGTCATTCTCATGTCCATCCTGTCTTTATCATCTAAGTTTTCAATTCATAACAATAACAACATAAATAAGAATTATTTATCTTGTAGATAAGAGCGATACCAGTCTTCAATGATTAACATTCGATTCAAACTTAGATGATAAGCTGTGTGGAAATAGTTCCAGTAATTCTGATATAAATAATCACACTATTTCAAATAATCCAAAGAAATCATCCTTGTGAAGTTGAATAACTTTAAAAAAAAAATCATTTTAAATTAGAAATTATATACAGAAATTGCTCTACAATTTCGACGTGAACTATAGTAGTAATAGCTAAATAAACATATAATGAAATAAAATTAAAATATAATAAAATTAAATATAACTATAATAAAATTAAATAAAAATAGCTAATATGTCGAAATTTCAAAGCTACCAAAAAAGTAATATAAACATTAAAACACCAGACACTAGAAAATACCGCCAAAAAATAAGATCTGAAATAAGATTTAAAATTTGCAGATGGATGTATAGTAGAAAATAGTTTATAAAAGAAGAATTTTCAAACAACCGCTGTTGGTTTGAATAAATTCAAAAACATCCCTGTTTGTATCCACCGAACCCCCCCCCCCACAAAAAACAAAACAAAAAACAAAACAAAAACGAGACTATGCAACAGGTCGTAGTCAGTCAACTAAGCGAGCTCATTTACACAACTTTATGCCAAGCTATTCAAGGAAGGAAGCAACCCAGCTAGAGATAAGAAGATTCACTGACAACTGAAACTACATCATAATTTAACTTAGTCAATACTCTTGTACTTCTGTAAACAATGAGTAGGACATTTACTAACATGTGTATAAACTTTCTCTATATCGGACGCATTCTAGGCAAGGCGATAATGCCACTAAGGGTTACTGAGAGTGAAAGAGAAAACATTAGTGAGGAGAAAGGAGAATATAAGAACATGTTTCAGGAAGACAGAAAGTGCATTTGAATTTTTGAAGATTGTATATGGCAAAGAGGTAAGAAACCGAAGGAGACGTCCACGGGTGAGGAATGCGAGAAAAGAAACTATTAGATTAGAACTTACGGTTACATCCAGTTCTTTCAATAGAAAATTGATGAGACATAGTTGCCAATCTAGACAGTCAGTTATGTGCCATGCGTGATACACGCTTGGGTGATAATGTATCTTTCGATACATGACTGACGAGGCAGATTTTTTCCTGCAGTAGGTTGCCATTTCTTTCTGCGGTGGACCAGTTGCCATCCAAGTCTGTCCTGCTACTTACGCATAGCTGGGGGAAGAAGAAGAAGATCATTCATATCTTTCCTAGGGGTAAATTCATGCAGTCGAGGTACCAAGGAGGAGAGCTCATTAGAACAACAGCCATGAAAATATTTATAGAAAAGACCGAGAGAAGTCACGTCATGGCGGCGGGAAAAGTGACTGTAGTCAGTGGATCGGTCCTGACTTGGCATCTCGACTTCAAAAAATAATAATAAATCTGTTTACTTATGAAAAGATGCAACCGCACAAAATCAACTTAAACGCACCTTTGTTGTAAAGATACAAATTACAGTTTTAAATTAACCACAATTAGTGAAAGTTTATTTACCATACCAACTGTGCCTATGCTTATACGGACTATTATAACCTTTTAAAAAGCAGATATTGAATGTACCGTATTTCCCGTATGCTAACAGGTCAAGTTGTAGAGAGGAGTTTGTCAATACTCACGAGGCTCAGTCACAAATCCCAGCCTATAATTATCATTCATGTGTAATAAATACTACATATTCAATTATTAATAGCATGCCATATTTTTTTTTAGAATATTGATAACCATTGGGAGTAGACAATAGCAGCACTGAATTCTCTGGGTTTGAGGTTGATAAATATAAAAAAATGGTGTTATTTTTTATTAGTTGCTCGTCCAGTATTCATTTACTCTCCCATTGTTATTGATATTTTTAATACAACAATATAGTACTGTAGTGATTCATACATAAGAATCAGGAGTTGCGTCCCTGGTTTTGTTAGGTAATAGTAAACTTTAAAGAAAATCTAGTAGAATTCCCATAATGTTTTGGCGTGAAAATACAGTCTCTCTCTGACCGCTAACATTGGACCAGAAAGAGGTGTTTTCTTAAATGAGCTCGCAAGAACGTAGTCTCTTCATACAGATAAGCCAAAAACCATTTTCTTTGTATTCAGTCAGTTATGTGCCATGCGTGATACACGCTTAGGCGATCATGTATCTTTCGATACATGACTGACGAAGCGGATTTTTTCCTGCAGTAGGTTGCCATTTCTTTTTGCGGTAGACCAGTTGCCATCCAAGGCTATAGAACCCGGCCTGTCCTGCTATTTACCCATAGATGGGGGGAGAAGAGGATTCCTACCTTTCCCAAGGGTATTAGTACGTAAGTAAACGTAATGGATTTGATACTAATCAATATAATAATTTAATATATGTATATATGTTCTGTGGATATGAACCAGTTATGTAAGCAATTGCCTGTTTAATAAATGTTATATATTGTTGCATGTGCACCACAAACTTCATATTTTATTACACGTTTTCATGTATATACGAATATGAATTCAACAAGTTATAGACGGATGATATAATCCAAGATAAAAATAACAAAACCAAGAACAAGGCCTCATATCAGTCACACTCCAATAACAGTACTACTTATGGTAACTGGTGTATATGATAAAATGTAAACTGGCAATATATACACTAATATATTGGTATTGTTATGTAAAGCAATATTTCGATAATGAATTTTGTTTCCTGAATTCTGTCGGGGGAGATGTGTAGTGATGGCGCATTTTTATTTTGTTAAAATTACCCGTGTGCTTCCTGGTCATTACCATCTTTCACTGATCTTCTTCTAAATCAACTCTTCATTTTAACCCCTGAGCCCCCACGCCACTATATAGTTACACTGACGCGAGCGTTCTTATTCTATTTCTGTAGTGCAGCCATTACAAGTTAGTGTAGCGGTTATTGGTGTGAAAAGTAGGATTGGGAAAGAAATGAATCCATCTATAGTAGGGCTGACTAATTCTCTATATGACCCCCCAACCCGAGCCCACCTCGCGAAAACCGACTTCTCGGCACATACCGGCTACTTAATGCAGTAAAACAGAACTTGTCACTTCCTCACCGACGTGACGTGGCTTCCCTCTGTCTTTTCTACAAATATTTTCATGGCAACTATTCTGACGAGCATTTTTTCCCCTGGAGTCCCAACTTCATGAATTTAAGCGTGCTACTAGATTGGCATCTAGGTCCCACCATTTTACCGTTGAAATAGCTAAATGCAGACACCACTTCTACTCCAACAATTTCTTTTCTCGTACTTCCCACCCGTGGAACTCCTTTTCATTCACTTGTTTCCTCGATAACTACCATCTTAAAAAATTTAAATGTAATGTCAATCGCCATCTTCTGTCTTCTTTCATCTTTTGTCATTTTCTCAATCTTCTCTATTCTCAATCTTCTCATTCACATTAATTCCCTGTAATCCTCTGAGTACTAGTGGCATTCCAGTCTTGCTTGGGATGACATGATTAAAACAAAAACCAAATTTTATGCAAATCAGCCAATGACGTGGCAGCAGTTTAATGAATATAGGCATTTAAAAATGGTCGTGGCGACTTGCTGAATTTCAGAAAAGTATTTTAAGTGACTTTAAGACATGGTCGTTAGTGCCGGATGTACGGTTCCGAGTATTTCGAAAACTGCTGATCTACGAGTAATTTCAGACAAAATCATTTCTCGGATTTACAGAGAATAGTTTGAAAAAATTAAAAATAAAGCGAATTCAATGAGCAGTAATTCTGTGGGTGGAAATCCCTTGTTGATGAGAGAGGCCAGAAAAGAATAGCCAGGCCGGTTCCAGATAATAGAAAGGCAACAGTAGCCCAAATAACCACTCTTTACAACGGAGGTATACAGAAGAGCATCCCAGAACACACAACGCTGCGAACATTGAACTAAATGGGTTACAATGACAGAAGATCACGTCGAGTCCCACTCCTGCCAAATTAGAAGAAGAAACTGAAGCTACAATTTACTTGTGATCACAAAAATTGGACAATAAAAGATTGGAAAAACATTGACTTGGTGGCCACTGCTAGTAGAACAATGCACCGTGTTACATATTAAAAATCGTTGCAGATTACTTCATAGAATACAGCAATAAGTTGTCTGTGTTAAAGTAGCCATCACAGATTTCAATTTCAATAGGGAACTTTTGGGACATGGTGGAAAGAGATTCGAGTCAAACAATCTAGAAGAATTTCGCGATGCCCAGATCCGGATTTAGGCTTAAAGAAGCTCTTGAACTAATAGAATTTGGGAGCCCTTCATTACGTATGTCCCCCAGTGCATATAAAAAGATATATTTTTAGAGATTTTTTGGGGGTATAAAACATGAAACCCTTCAACTACAATTTTTAATGATTTTGAAGCACATCCAATGATAATGATACAGAAATGTATTTAAAATTTATATGCATATAAAAAAGATGCATCGAAACTTAAATGGGCCTTAAGGAGCCCAATCGAATTTAAAAGACCCACTCCAACTAGAGGGGCCCAAATACTCTAAATTGTTTCAAGTTAGTTCAAAGGGACCCATTAAATCTGAAAATAAACAAATCTCCTCTTTTCTTATATCTTTATTTTTTTTTAGCAGGGCCACAAGACGAGTAGGCCCTTAGAGGACCCTCTAGTCTGAGTCCCTGGGCTGCAGCCCATATATAAATCCGGCACTGGCGATGCCATAAGGACAATAACCCAGATTTCGAAAGAATGCTTCCAGAACCTCATCGAATCTCTGCTAAGAAGAAATGAGGCGGTTCTAAAGGCAAAAGAAGATCCAACCCGGTACTAAAAGTGTTTGCCTAATAAAGTGGTGTATAAGTGTATTCTGCCGATCGCTTAAAGCGTGGAACTCACAGCTACTATGCAGTGTTGATTTCTGAGAGTCGAGTTAACTATAATACGCTAAGTAAAAAAAAACAAAAAACATATTTGCATTTTCATTACAGAGCAAGAATGCTTATACCGTTTCATATCCTTACAGTGTACGTTATATCAGCGGTCCGCAAATAGAAGTACATTACCATGGATGGTGTAAAATGGAAGTCTCTGGGACAAATCAGATTTTGTATGAAGAAATGAAGTCTAAAGTATGCGACTGGCACCAGGGCCGGCACTCCAGGCAATCTGTACTTTGTCGTTCTTACAAGTATAATTTTTTTAAAATTTTCACAAGGAGAAAAACTGAAAATGTAGAATAATGAGTTTATTAGAATATACAGCTTAATACAAGCTAAAGAAAACATTCATTATCCTACCTAAAACATTTTTTCTAGCTTTTAGATCTACAAATCATTTCAAGGCACTTTCTACACTACACCTATCTTCTTTACAAGATCATTTTCTATTGATAAAATAACCAAAGAATTTAATCTGTCTTAAGTCATGGACGATAACAAGTGTGATACGAAACACATATGGCGGCATGATAGCACCCTCGGCCTTGAGGGCGCCCTCGGACGACTGCCCGAGTTGCCAGTACCTTGAGCTGGCCCTGACTGCCGCGCAACCAATCATAAAATTCGGCTTTTTTAGAGGAAAAAAGCATAGACAGATCAAATTGAGTTAGTTTTTTTTTTAATTATTGACGACATCTTTTCATAGTTGGTGTTTTGTTTGATTTTCTTGTCCTACTTGTCCGCATGGTGAAGGAATATGTTTCTATACAAAAATGGCATTATTGAATCAAATATAATAAGGTCGAATACTTATCGATGTCGACTGTTCCGTAATTTTCTTTTGATAATAAAATCCCGAAGAGTAATGACTGAGAAAATTACACCTTATATCTGATTCAATAATTATTACTAGTCAAATATCGAGTATTTTATTGCCAGAAATTCTGCTCAACTTTGTATATGTTAAATTAGAATTTTATGTATATTAATAGCTAGAATTTTTTATTTTTTATTCTCTCTCTCTCTCTCTCTCTCTCTCTCTCTCTCTCTCTCTCTCTCTCTCTATATATATATATATATATATATATATATATATAAATATATATATATATATATATATATAAATATATATATATATATATATATATATATATATATAGAGAGAGAGAGAGAGAGAGAGAGAGATTTAGGAGGATTTGAGATAATCGTAATTAAGTAATTCATTCAGTCTAGAAGAAACCTCAGAAGAATGCAGAAAGCACTGGACGGCCGTTTCGTCCTATATTTGGGGCTCATCAGTAGTGCGCATCCACTACCGAGAAGTGAAACCCGGGCCCTTACGATATGAGACAAACGTCATACCAACTGACGAACAGGTAACGAATTAAACTCGATATATTCCGTGGTGGAACTCATCCGAGTTTCCCTTACCCATAGGACTGTGCCCCCACGAGCCACTACTACTATCACCAAGCCTCTCCAACTGGAGCATTAAAGCCAGGTTTCAATTCTCGGTAGCGGATGGGCACTGCTGATGAGTCCCAAATATAGGACGAAACGGCCGTCCAGTGCTTTCTGCATTGTTGCGGTTTCTTCTAGACTCGATGAATTACTTAATTATGAATACAGTGTAACCCGGATATAAGAGAAACCCGGATATAAGAGATAATTTATCTGGTCCCAAATTAGAGCCTGTGTTAATGTATATATAATAGACCCAAACCCGGATATAAGAAAAACCCGGATATAAGAGACTTCGTCTCCGGTCCCGACAACTCTCTTATATCCGGGTTACACTGTATATATATGTATGTCATAGGTCAAAAGTAGTACCAGATTTCTATTTTTAAGGCAATCAGTTGATTGTTCGTTTGCATTTCTATTTCGGTGTGCAAGAAGGTAGAAATCAATGAAAGACATGTTTATCTAAGCATTTATTTAGGGGAAAATTATTAAGGAACTGCATCGAACTGTTTTACTCGCAATATTCAAAATACCCTCCTTTTTGATCAATGCACAAATACAGTCGAGCAGGCACAGAGTGGCACACAAGTTTGTGGATTTCAATATTAATTTCCTCAGATCTTGTCGGGATTTGAGCTCTCAGTTTTTGAATGGTACAAGCCTTCTCATAGCAAACAAGGTCTTTTACGATCCCCCAAAGAAGGAAAACTGGAGGTATGGGTGCATGCCATCCAATTAATCGGATCGTAGTATCCGATCTACTTTTCAGGAAAAGTTTTCATTAAGTCATTGATAAGTCAATACTTATCAATGTCGATAAATATTGAATCTTGTTATATATCCTGAAGAGTAATGATTGAGAAAATTACGAAACTCAGTCGACATCGTTAAATATTTAATCTTATTATATCCCTTGTCAAATATCGAATACTTTAATAGCAGAAATTCTGCTCACCTTGATATACGTTAAATTATATAACTTTACATATATTAATAGTTAGAATTATTATTTGATTTTAAAAATCGTAATAATATGATACAGAGTATAAGCTTCTCTTCCTATTTTCAACCGCCTGTGTATGACTATAAACTACATCCTGCTTCCGATCGGGAGATTGGAGGTTTTCAGGAGCGTGAAATTACCTCTTAATTGGTGTTGTTCCCAGATTCACCCAGACTCGGGGTGGTAGCACCCGTTAGGGTCCCAGATATGGGCAAATATAAAATAGAAACTAAAATAGAAAAGGTAAGTATAAAAATACAAGCAATACATTTAAAAAAGAATTACCAGCACTACATTTTTATAGTAAAATTTATGAAGACATGGCATACATTAGTTTTTTTTGACAATGTGCCATGATTGATTAATCTCATTTCTTGGAAGGGGAAACAAGTTTTAAAAATCTTCATTTGATTTTGAAGGATTATTTGGTTAAAAAAATGCAGCTAAGTAATCAATTTAATCATGAAAAAAGTCATACTCTTGAAGTAATCATAAAGTTTGAATTTTCATATTTAGATTTCGGCATCAAATAACCCACAGAGGTGTTGATAAATCGCTAAACAAAAATAACCAAATTCTATTTTCAAAGCCATATAAATTATAATCTATTTCAGGTAATACTATATAATTATACAAGTATACATAAGCGAACGGGGAGGGTGGTCTGAAACGGTAGTCCTTCCCCAGGGTAAACAAATGGTACCAAATCTGATTATTTTCAGCGCAACTTCGAAAATTTTGTAGTGGTACAGTCATAGAACATGATTGATATTCTGATAACAGGAAGTTCTTTTCGGCCTCCATGGTAAATGTGTTGCCATACTCGAGTTTGAAAAATAGGCTGTCATCGAAAACTTGTGCTGGAGATGAGGAACGTGTGTCTTCAAATCTTGTGTTGGACTGTAGTGTAGTTTTGTACTACTACAAATTTGTAGTGGTACTAATGTTAATAAAAAACGATTAACATGAGTCCTACAAAATAAAGAGGTTTTTATTTCCTTTTCTTTTTACAGTACAAGAACTTGCGGAAATATCTGATAACAAAAAAATTAATTTGTGTTTTGTTTTCTTTAAAGTCTCTGTTAGTTATAGAGAAATATCAGCAGCCGCGTGGCGTTAAAAGTATTATCACCAAGTTGAGAATTGTAATTTGATACTGTTCATTCAGCGGTCAAAGGAGCGGGCTGCGGCGAGATACAGTTGTATGGAGCGGGCTTCTGGTGAGACACAGTTGTGTTCATCTTGCCGCACAAGTAAACTGTTCTGAATCGGTTTAACAATATTCTCATTTTTTAAATGTTCTGATAGAACCACGCACACACGCGTTAGCTCCACAAATTTCTTACGAAGCGACTGCGTATTTTTTGTACACCCTATTGGTCAAAATATGTGGTGGAGTGTTTTATTTTTTTAGAAAACGTGCATAAGCGTTTTTTATATATTAAGAATTGCGCCAAAGTTGATCCGACTACTACAATGGGAAGGTTTAGCAAGCAACAATACAACGCTTCTTTTCCCCACTGGTCTATTTGCTTGACCCTTTTTTTTTCTCTCGGCGACGTTTGACCCAATTTTACTCGGCAGACATGCTTACGGTCTTACCAAATTTGCAAGTACGATATTCAATCGACAATAAGAGCAAATTTTCTTAAGTTTTGAAACATATATTCTACACCATGTGCGACATTTCACACCACTGCTTATCAACATTTCAACATTGCTTACTATGCACAAACGTTTTCTACGCTGAAGAGATTAAGTGTGAAATATTCTTCGGACGACTCACTGTCCAGAATTAAATTCAACGCAACGCATTCTTCGGACAACCCACTGCCCTGAAGTACATTCTACGAGACGCAACTTTTACATAAAAATTTGCAGACGATATTCACTAAATATTACTTAGTTGTCACTAATACGAAAATTTTTCAACTTCGCCACGACATAAATCCCGCATGCATTCTACAGTACACTACTCGAATACGCATCTCGACTTACTTATTTACGCGGAGCATTGGAATAAAGCAGGCATTTAAACACAACAGCGTCGGCTAAGAGCAATTCACCCTGCAGACACGTGTACACTTCGTCGACACATATTCATTCAGACGGTGCTATGCATTCACTCCGAATATAATTTCAGCACCCTGACAATGCACATACTTTCAAGACTTTTTCATCTGATAACATTTCAGAAATCACGTCTTCACCTTCAACATGCGTCAACCATTTTGGACACTTTCTCTATTCAGTTTATAACTTTTTACATATTAAAAGTTTTCGTTCCTGCAATTTTCAATCTGATGGGGGTATTATCGGAGTTAACTCCTCCTTAATCTTTTGATTGTTCACTAGTGGATGCTCTCCCTACACTATAAATACTGGGCGATTCCTTGCCTCGTTCTCTTTTTCTTCATTTTCAGCGAACACATCTACAATGTAAGCTCTCGCAGAAGATTGCGTCTTCTCATTTGTGGGAGACGCCATGAACATTATACACATATACACGTACATACGAACATTCACCAAAATACAGACTCTACGTTCACACACAAATGTTAATGTCTATGTCCATTGTAAATTTTGTTGTTTAATACATATATTTTTTGATATACATATATCGATTTTGTTGGTTTTCTTTACACATCTTCGGTTGGACTCAACATGAGTCCGCCATATTCTTGTAGTGGACCTTTTAATATTCTATCACGTGTTCCTAAACCCACGGTCCACTATACAACGAATATTTTGGTATTTTCTATAGTTTTGAGAAGAGTCATTAGCATTCAAATAGTTCTTTAGACGAAATAACATTTTTTCGGATATAAATCAAATAAGAGAAAACTAATTACAAGAAAAAATTTGCTGATTTTTTATTATTTGCTAGTCGCGTATATTCTTTTTAATTTTATAATTGTGAACAAAAAATCGTTTAATTTTTTGTCAACACTTGCAACGCTAGCCCTAACCATAAAAGTAACCTTGACCATAAAACCTAAATTATATAGTTTTTTCAAAGGTCAAGTTTACTTTCGCTTGTTCTTTAATAAGGCACCAGTAACAGCAGCCGCCGCATGTTAACATTATTTGTTACCTCCCTTTGGCATTTTTTTTAATACATGATAAAGTCAGTTTATGAACACTGAACAAACAGTAACAAACTTTTACCAAACAATTTTGGTATGCTTATGAATAGTTACTATACTGGTGGGTGAAGATGCAAAAATGTTAGGAACCCGTTTTTTTTTTTAAGCATTTCACCCTAAGCAAAGCGGGATTACCACTAGTATGCAGGGAGTTACAGAGAGTGGAAGTAAGAGTAAAGACTGGGTATAGGAAGGATTGAGGAAAGAATAAAAGATGAGCGGGATTCCAGCAGACAGAAATGGCGATTGACATTGTATTTAAATTTTTGAAGATTGTCGTTTTCAAAGAAGCAAGTAAACAGAATGGAGTCCCATAAGTGGGAAGTATGAAAAAAGAAGCTGTTGGAGTAGAAGTGGCTATTTCAACAGTAAAAGGGTAGGATCTAGATGTCAATCTAATAGCATGCTTAAATTCACGTAGTCGGGACACCAGGAAAAAAACCCCGTCAAAGCACTTGCCATGAAAATATTTGTAGAAAAGACAGAAGGAAGCCACATCACATCTGCGAGAAAGTGACTAAAGTTGAGATTCCAAAGCAGGATTGATTACATTGCAGATCCTTCTTTGAATTTTGTCAAGAACCTTGAGATGAATAGCAGGGACACTAGACCAAATATGGCAACAGTATTCAATGCACGTCCTAATGGCAAATTTTAAAAATGTGCAGGACACAATGAACTTCTGGCATGTCACAATGAACCAACTTTTCTTGCAATAGATGTAGTAATTGATTCAATATAGTTGTTCCACGTTGAAAACGTGAGGCCAAGAAGGTGCAGTGTGACGTTCACCAGGAGTTGAACATCAGCCATACTGATGGTGGGCAGGGAAGTTTCTCTATGGTGGTTAAATGAGAGCAGTTTCTTTTTAAAATTTACAAGCCATTTCCTGCCCCAGTTAATCATTGATTGGAGGTCTTTTTCAAGAGCAGCGGCCAGGTTAATTTTGTTAGCTCTGACAGATTTGCTATTGAGACAGGAGTAAATGGTAGTGTCATCTGCATAAATGCCTACTTCGGAACTGATGACCCCAGGAAGATCATTGATGAAGATCAGAAACAGTGTAGGACCCAGGATAGAGCATTGGGGGACACCCCCGTTTGTGTGAAAGGATCTGGAAGCAAGCCTATTCAGAACTACCTTCATTATATAGGAATGATTGGATTAAATCAAACAATCGTTCTGTAATAGCGTAGCCCTGAAGCTTACAAAGACCAGCATGCCAAACCCTGTCAAATGCCTTTGAGATGTCTAGAGCCACAGTTGAGCTTTTAATCGCTCAATGGTTAGAGTTGAAAAATTTAAAATCTGGGCATTTAAAATTATTTTAAAGAGTTCAAATAAAAATCAGGCTGCATGGGTAGGATTTTTAAATTTTTAATTTCTTGCAGAAGGCCAAAATGGGGCCTTTGTCCACCATAAGAAATCATAGAATTGAACGATATATCGATTGACCTTATTTGAAAACGAACTCTTAGATCACATGTATTTTGAACTGGAACATCTGGGAGGATTTCACAAAACATTTGATTTCAAGTAGTTGATAATTGGCTATATAATTGTTTATTTTATCCATTCAATTTATTTCAGCAATAAACTAAATTCATCACAAAAAAAAAACGTTTTTGTTTGAACTTAATAAACTTCAATGATAAATTAGCGCTTATGATGCACCTGGTGTCAATTGCTGATACTAAAAATGTAAAGTTGAAAAAAAGTAAGCACTTTTCAACTGAGAAAAGTAAAAAAACAAAAAAAAAATGGAAGAAAGATAATAACTTTGGTTTCTAGTTGGAAATCTTTTGACGAGATCTCTATTTCATGTTTAAACAAAAACAAAAAAAAAACGATAAAAGATCGGTTTCACTAACCTATCAGACACTGAAAATAACATTCAAGTTTATCATTGTATTCTACTTATGTTGTAAAACGAACCCATGAAATCAACCTCCAGCCATGATATATATAGATCATATATGGTTTATATATATATATATATATATATATAAATTATGAATTTCTCACGCTGAAACTTTAAAATTTAAAGGTTTTGTTTTTTGTTTTCTTTAATTTTAGAAATTTTAAAACTGATATTCTTAAGAAAAAAAAAATTCCAGGCACCCATTTTAGTTACAATAAAAGAAAATTTGTTGGCCATATGTGACGACTGAAAAATGAAGAAAAACATGAATTTATTTTGGAAATCTCCATTAAAATGCTGACCTTATCCTGTCATTCTCATAAAATCTGTTGAAGAAAAAAAAAGCAAGCTGCAAAATGAACCCCACATCCAGTCCCAGGCAGCACCGCCTTCTACTATTTACTTACTCTATATCCTCCTAGGGTCAGTTTTTAAATTAGTGATAACTCCCCGCTATATTCACTGAAAGTGAAATGTTGGAAAATTTACAGCTTTTCATTTGAAATCAAGAAAACTTTTAGTAAAATTGTCACAATATTTTGAAGAAAAGAAGGCATCAGTTTAAAATTCCACTAGAAGGATATTGATTTAAACTTAAAGTGGGTAGAATCAGGTTTAATCCCTGAGGTAGGTGTCTCCCCTCCAAAAAATGGAAGTTTTGTTGAAGGAGATAGAGAATTTGTGTAACTACCGGCTACTTATGTGGAACATGGAGAAATTCGATTGGGATTTAGAGAAAAAAAATGACGGTAAAGATGGAAGAAATGTATATTTTTTTCAAGGACCAAAAATTATGAATTTCTCACATTAAATAACCAACTTACCTTGTGTCACATTTTGCCATTGTTTGGGTAGCAGAAAATAGCGACCTGTTCATGTGATAGCACATAGCCATAGTACCACAAGCATCAATTTGGCATCTGGATTTTGTCACTGTTTTAAAGTTACGATAAGCTCAATTCCTCCGCTTCTAGTCATTGTGCGAAAAGAGAATGAGAATTTACACTCGTTTATCAACCAGAGAATGAACTCAAATCGTGGGACTGGAAAAAGAGAATCAAAGTTAAAAACAATAATTGAATAGCCTTTTTGGAACTACTTAAACTGGTTCACTTGTAAAAAATAGGGGAGATTGTTTTAGGAGATCATTTTAGTGGTTTAGCATTTTTGGACTTTCCTTAGGCTGTGACACCTGTCAGAATTGAAAATATTGACTTTTTTTAAATTGTTTTAGTTTAGAAGAGAGATCCTGTTTAGTTTATAATAGTGATACAGTGTTAAATTGGCCTTATCTAAAAATGTCGAGTTTGAGAATGTGCTAACATCAGTGATATCTGCATATTTCTGAAATTTTTTAGTGCTTTTTGTATCCTTTAAAAAGAATTTTCTTTTCAAATTTTCTGTATTATTCGACTGCAGTTGGGATCATTGAGCCAATGCGAATGATCATTTCTTCAGCTGTATAGTATATGCTATGCCAGGGCGACATACAGTTTTGAATTCAGAGTTACTTTCTCCTAAAGCAGTTGCCACCCAAGGCTATAGAACTCAATCTGTTCTGTTATTTACCCATAGCTGGGGGAAGGGAGAAGAGGATTCATACCTTTCCCAAGGGTATTAGCACGTAAGTGAATGTAATGGATCTGACTGGAATTTAAACTCAGCTCTCCGATTCCTCAATCCAAGCTGCTATCCATTACTCCACTGTGCCTCCCAAAATGTACGGCATTGGCATTTTTTCAGAAGCATACATCTGAGGTTCATAATGATTTATCATAAATTAAGAATATAGATGGATACGTAAGTTTATTAATTAATGTAAATTTTTGATCTTTACTTACTTTAAAAAGGTATATATTCGTTTGTTCATTATTCAAATTAAATCTTTTTGTAACCTTATCTCAAAAATGTCTATTTTCATATGCAAAACATTTAAGACTATATTGATATTATAAATTAGAGCCCTACTTCTAAATCGATAATTAATATTTTTTGATTCTGATAAGTGTCGCAGCCTAATGAAAGTCTAAAGAATGCTAATCTACAAAAATTATTTCCTAAAAAATTCTATATTTTTATGATCAGTCTATTTAATTAGTTCTGACTTTTTTGTGTTACTTAAAAAATATATTTTCATTATTTTGTTAGCAAGCAATGACATAGTGAGTAATGGTTGCTGTAGAAGAAAAGACTTGTCAAATTTTAAGTTTTCTTTTAAGCATGAGTACTTTTGAAATGAACCGTTGATGACACATTTAAAAGAGTAGTTGATTTTTTTTAATTCATTACTTTTGCTTTTTTTGTTAAAAACAAAATGATCTTAAGATGTAAAAAAAAAAAAAATCAACTGAATCGTAATATAAAATTTTACTGTTTTAAAAATTTGCGTATAAGGTGAGAATGTTGTTGAGAAGACAGAGTTCAAATCCACCAATGTTTAACAAATTTCATGTTGTTTTTTAATGATTTCAATAATACTGGAGAAAAATATGATTTCAAATCTGAAATAAAATGGGTTTCATCTATTTCATCTTATAACATAGGAAACACAGTATTATTTGAATACAGAAAATAAATAAATACAATTAAAAACAAGAAAATGTAATACAATGTTATTGTTGACCATTAGGAATAAATGAAGAGATTTCTCACTTTCAATGTCATGCCCTTTTAGGATGTATGCAATTATGGCCCTCAACAGCTTCCTTCACTTCAAGATATAATCTGGACATTGTTGTAATTGCTTTTGGGAAAAATAGGGGAGTAGTTTTTGATGCCTTCACCAAAAGTGTTGCCTTCAAAAAGGTGTAAATACAGAGTTGTCCTTTAATTAGACTGGTTGCCAATGAAGGTTAGTAATCCCAGTCTACCCTATTATTTAACCCATAACTGGCAGAAGAGATTGGGGTTAGCTGAAGATGTAGCTAGTGAAAAAATTCTTTGTCCTGCAGCAGCTGATGAGATATATCACAGAATGACATTAGAAATCTCAGGATAGAAAAAAAAATTGACACTTTTCAATTAAAATAAAAAACAAAACAAACACAAACTTGTATGATTGTTATATATATATATATATATATATATATATATATATATATATATATATATATATATATAACCATATATGATCTATATATATAATATAATCATAATCCATATATATTATATATATCTGAACCATATTTGATCAAAATTTATATTTATATATATATATATATATAATATATATATAATATAATATATATAAATTTATATTTATATATATATATATATATAAACCATATATGATCTATATATATAATATAATCATAATCCATATATATATTATATATATATATTTATAAATATATATATATATACATATATATACATATATATACATATACATATATATACATATATATACATATACATATATATATATATATATATATATATATATATATATATATATATATATATATATATTATAAATTAATAGATTTAAAATATGGTTTTACCGCTACACAGTGATAACCATGTTTCAGAAATGGAAGCTAAAGCCCCTGAATTTAATTTTGTTATTAAACCAAAGACATTAGTTCCATTTCCTCATCAAGCAAATTTTGGAGTAACTTACTTTTTAAAATTTACGGTTGTTAACGGCACAGGAAAGATTCATAGTTTGAGGGTTTCCAAGGTTACCGATAAATCCATTCATCTAGACAAGGGGTGGTAGAGGGTTCAATTTTTAATTTTCGTTGTATCAGTTAATAGTTACATTTGAAAGCGGGGTTATGTTTAGGGATGGGTAGGGATGTATCTTTTAACAAAACATAACATATAATATAAGACCAAGAAATCATTATTAAGTCACAAGAAGAAAAGAACTGAAATTAAGAAGACAGAAAATAATGATTGACATTGCATTTAAATTTTGAAGATCGAACTTGCATAATTGAGAAGCGCAAGAAAAGAAACTGTTAACATAGAGCTTACAGCTACATCTAGCCATTTCAGCTGTAAAATGATGAGACTTGCTACCAATCTGGTATCATGCTTAAATTTATAGAGTCTAGCTACAATAGAGCAAAGTTCAGCAGAACAGTTACCATAAAAGTATTTATAGAAATGTTACAGGGAAGCTACATTACAGTGGTGGGAAAGTGACAGAAGCTGAGAAGCCATGTCAGGACTAATAACATTGCAGATACTTCTTTGGGTTTTATTAAGGATCTTTAAATATATAGCAAGAGCGCCAAATCATATGTGGCAGCAAAATCCTAATCATGGACAAATAGTAGACTTATAGATATGTAAGATAGATTTTGAATTGTAGCATTCAATTAAAGAGAAGCTCAGGATGTAGCCAAAAAATCTTTTCTAGAACACTGACAACATTTAGTTCTTAATAACCACTGCGATGATCAAAAGTACTTGAACAAAAGCATGTACTACGGACAAGTTATCCATACTTTTGATTTGGATTTACAACAAAAAGTGTAAAATTCCAAGAAAAATTTAAAGCCTTGTTTGAGTTTGTTTAAATAAATTCTTGGTGTCTAAATATATTTACACATGCACACACACGATACATACATACATAATAGCTGGCCAATTGTATTCGAGGATACCCGTCTACTAGGGCGACTAGCCAATCCCTACTGCAGATGCCTGCTCAGGCACATTTGTGTTTGTTCAACACCGACAGATCCCACCTGTGCTTTATACTGCAACTATGCTGGGCAGATTTCAGTTACAGTTTCTGGGAGAGAGAGCATGTTATCTAGCATGATCAACAATTTGAACAAGCCCAGCATGCTGAAACCTTTGGCTGGGTCAACCCATGGCATGGGTTTCAGGCACTTTCCAAAGGTGCCACATGTTGGGATTGACCTTGATCCATTTCGATAACTCCAGGAAGTCTCCTTCCTGACAAATCGACCATAGTGAGATTTGAACCCGGATCTCAAGGGCAGAAAGCAAACGTTCTAACCACTTGGCCATATATATATATTGTGTAAAAATAAAAATATCTATAAGAACACCGGATTTTATATATATATATATATATATATAGAACAGTAAGATATAAAATCCGGTGTTTTTATAGATATTTTTATTTTTACACAATAGTGCTCAATGTAAATTTACAGAGCATTAATATTATAAATTAAGCGAAAAAACCATATTTTAAATCAATTAATTTATAATATATATATATATATATATATATATATATATATATATATATATATAGAGAGAGAGAGAGAGAGAGAGAGAGAGAGAGAGAAATGATTCATTTCTGTAGTTTACTGTTACCAGCAAGCAGAAACATTTTTCCCTCCTGATGATGGCCATGTTGGCCGAAACTAGTCGAGGAATCTAAATGAAATAATAATAAAAACATAAGAGTATTAATCTACAACCCAGAATGTCTGAAGATTTTAATTAATTTTTTTAATAATTTTTATCGTTCAAAATACATATATATATATACATATATATATATATATATATAGAGAGAGAGAGAGAGAGAGAAATGATTCATTTCTGTAATTTACTGCTACCAGCAAGCAGAAACATTTTTCCCTCCCGATGATGGCCATGTTGGCCGAAACTAGTCGAGGAATCTAAATGAAATAATAATAAAAACATAAGAGTATTAATCTACAACCCAGAATGTCTGAAGATTTTAATTAATTTTTTTAATAATTTTTATCGTTCAAAATACATATATATATATATATATATATATATATAATCAGTCACTTTTAAATTAGTCTATTTTGTCAAAATCCTGTCATGAATTTGTTCTTTAATTTTATATACTATGCATTATTTTAAAATTTTTAATGTATTCAATGTAGTGCAAACATTGTGTTATTTGTTAATTTAAATGTTTCTGATGTCACATGAATGTCAGCTCATATGTATTCTGATAATTTGAATATATTTTAAATTGCATGTTTCTTCATAAGGGTTTTTGTATATAATTGGTTGCTTTTAGTCAGACATGATAAATAAGTCTATGACAGTGGGTTGTAGTTGCATATATATAAGATGTTTTTTTAAATTATTTTTAGAGATACAAATTCATTTGTTCTCCTGAACATAGTATTTCTGAAAATAATTATAAAAAATTATCTTTTACAAATTATACAATGAAAACCTTCTCAAATAAGACTCACTTGTCATATATCAAACCAAAGTGCATTACAGCAACACACGGTACAAAAATTACAATAATTAATTCTTTAATAATACTTAGTTAAATTTAAGTTTTACACATTTTAGAAGGTTTTCTAACAAGAAACTATTTATGAGATGCAGTGATAAAATCAACATACATTATCATATTCTTTTTTTCTCAAGTTAATAAGTAACGATTAAATTTAAGTCAAGATAGTAAAGTGTTTATCATGTGAGTCTGTAACCAATGACAAGAAGTTTATTTCTCTTTGGTTACTTAATAATATACACTTCATGTATAGTTTCGTTCCAGAAATTATCCTAGATTTTAAGTGTCAAAAATTCATTCAAGGGAAGTAATTCGAAATGAAGCAAGTATAATTTATCTCCCTTGAGCATGGCCACTTGAATTAAAAATAATATAAATAAGCTCCGGATATATAAAAATTATATATATATTTATATAAAATTATAAAGTTCATATGCAAGGAATAAAACATTACAAACTAAATTAATGTATTAAGGATTGATAATGACAATTAAGATTGATATCTTAACTGTCATGCTTTAGCTTTACAAGCTAATATTTATTTATTTGAAATAATAACATAAATTTTCTTTTGCAGATGAAAAACAAAAATAAAAACGCCCACAGAAAAAATTATAATAAAGTTAGGACAATACATGTGAATATATATATATATATATATATATATATATATATATATATATATATATATATATATATAGATGAGGCTCTTATTATACTTTGTATTTTATGTTGCAGATGAAGTTTATAGCCTCATCCACATATAAAAATTGTCCAAGTGTTCTGCATATGTGATCATTTTGGGCTATTCTTTTAGCCATTATTGAAGATGATTTTTATTTTTATTTTTACTGAATGTTCAGATTTTTTATGTATGTATCTAGAGTTATAGGAATGTTTTACTGGGCTTTGCAAAAGTCCTGTTACACTTACTTTTTTAGAATTTTTGTGATGACTTTAACTGTCAAAATAGTTTTCATTTACAATAACTTAAAATTTGACCTTTTCAGGTAATTATCATTTCAGATAAATAGTGGTAAGATGTATGTATACAACAATGGAAGCAAGAAGAATTGACATATCTGCTCTCCTCTGTGTGGGTTGCAATGTCAGAAATCGCCAAGCAGCTAAAAGACAGTCAGATGACCGTCAACAGAGTCACATATAGACTGAGGAATGGTGAAGGTCTCAAGTATTGACCTTGCTCAGGCAGACCTCTAGTTGTCAGCAAGTTAACAGTTAGAAAAGCATTTGAAAAGGATCCAATGCTCAAAATGACTGAGCTTGTGAAAAGAAAAATATCTCTGTGGCCACAGTATCCAGGGCTGTCAAGAATGATGGAGGAAAAAGCTTCAGGCATGTGAAAAGACCTCTGTTAACTGTTCGCAAGCAAAAAAAAAAATGAAAATATTATGAGAGTGCTCTTGTCTTCTTAATGATTTGAAAAGCCATGGGAATCGCATTGTCATTTTCTCAGGTGAGAAGATCTTCATAGTGGATCTGGTCATGAACAAATAGAATAATCGCATTGTTAGTTTCAGCCAGGATGTCTCTGAGTTCTGCTACATGTCTACGACCAAGCACCCGGCATCAGTGATGATGCTTGGTGTAATGGCCTCAAATGGGGAGAGATGCCACCTGTGTGGTTTGAAACAGGCTACAGGTTAACTGCAGAGTTATCTTGAATATGAAAGTCCTGCCTTGGGTGAAAAAAATTACCAAGAATGCAGACTATGTTTTTCAGCAGCACACACAGCAAAAGTTGTGCAAGATTGGTTGGGGGTCAAACATGAATTTTTGGTTGAAGGATTTTTGGCTGCCACAGTCACCCGACCTCAATCCTCTGGATTACAGTGTGTCGGTGCATATTGAGAACAAGGCTTGCAAAGTTTGCCAGTGCAATGTTGAAGTGCTGAAGTCCTTTATTAACTATGCATGGGCCTGGATGTTCGTAAAGTGTACGCTGCCTTCCAACCATACCCAAACCTCATACTCACTTCTGAGGGCAGGAATATTGATTAATATTATTGTGCAAGCACATAATAAATTATTTGAATAAAATTATTTGTCTTATTACAAACAGAACATCGTCTATTTGGGCTTTGAAACCAAAATAACAGAGTGTAACAGAACTTTTGCAAAGCCCTGTATCTTCTAAATTCGATCAGCAGATTGTGGGCATGTTCGTAGTTGATGTTGAGTGTTGGTTTTTTCTTTTTTATTATTAGTGCTTCCATTAATTTTAGTCTTTTTAAAATGTGGATGAGGTTATTATTCTTCTTTTTTTTACAAGTATATATATATATATATATATATATATATATATATATTTAGAAATATAGTCTTAAAGTGTGCTATATTTATGGGGTAAAGTGCTCAATATCAGAGATAGAGCGTGTGTAAATATATATATTTATATATATATATATATATATATATATATATATATATATATATATATATATAACAAAGTGGAAATAATTCTGTGCAATGCATTTTGTCTACTCGAAGAACTTTATCATAATATTTTTTAGCATATTCAATAAATTGAGGTATATCGCTTGACCTACCAAGCCTAAGACAACTATAGAGAGAATTTATCTAAGCTTAACATAAAATTCTAACAACTAATTTCAAAACAATAAGAGACTTAACTAATACAAAACAAAATGATAATAAGCTAAAGCTTGAAGGAGGAATTTACTCTATCACCTGTAATGATTGCCAGAAGTTACATAGGAGAAACCTCAAGGAATTTAAATAAAAGATTATCTGGACACAAAAGAGATATTTCATAAGACAACACGCTCATTGTAATAAATATGCCCATAATTTATATTTAAAAAATGATGCTTTAATTAAAAGAGAAAGCAATTTCTTAATAGATGGAAGTGTATGGAAAGTGCTTTAATTGCTAGGATCATCCACAGTAAATTTGCATCCGGGTTCTGACACCATTACATTTCTCTTGGTAGATCTTCTATTAGATTAATTAAATTTCCATATTTGACAGCATATAAGGCGCACTTTTTTTTTTGCTAAAAATATCTCTTAAAATTCCCCTGTGTCTTATATGCCATATATAGGTTTAAAATTCATGATAGTTGGCTGAAATTAGCTACTTGGCAACTTCTGTTAGCTTAGACTTAAACATGAAGGACCAATAGAATACATGAATGGCAATGCCTGATCACGACCTTACACTTACAGGAAGAATAAAAAGACCTAGCATGGCACAAATCTGTGCTTGCTTGGGATAATATTAGACCAGAAATTGTTGTGAAATCTTTTAAAAAGTGCAGCATTAGCAATGCTCTCAATGGAATGGAAGATGACATATTATTTAACGATGATGATAGTAGTATAGAAAATAAGTATCAGAGTTTTGATAATGAAGATGAATTTTATGGATTTGAAGATGAATAAAATTTTAATGGTAACTACTGTTTTGCTCATTTGTAATAATTGCTTGATTTTTATTTTGTTATCTTACCTTTGGATTTAATAAAGTTTTTATAGGCTTGTGTTCTTTTTTGCCTATTATTTTTTGTTTAATTGTAATCATGGCTTATTTAACCAAAATTATACCTCATAAATATAGCCTAGGCTGTACCATTTACTACTAATTTTACTAATTTTTTCTTAATTTTTCCTGCTGAAATTGGGGTGCATCTTATACACACATATGTCTTATATACCAGAAAATAGGGTAATTAAAACCATGCTTGCAACACAATGCTACTTCTGACATGAAACATCTGTTTACCTTCCATTAAATATCATTGATAATGACCAATACAAGCATGTTGGGATTTGTTTAACGTTCAAAAGCAAACACTTTTATTGAACACAATGTTGGAAAATCTGAGTTGCAGTTGCATAAAAATTGCAGTGATTGACATGTCTACACCATAAAACAATACCCTTTTCGGCGTCAAAAGCTACTGGTGGCGCCAGGGGTGGTAGTACTACCTTTGCCACCAAAACTGTGTTACCTCCCCTGGTTGGCAGCTGATGAGGGCAGGGTATTGCACTTGCTTTCACACATTGTATTTAGAAAATTATCGCAATGTGGGATATTTAATAACAAAAGTGATGAAAACAAAACCAAAACCATAAGGAAACTGAATAAAATCAGCTGAACTACATGTCCAGACATGTCTAAAAACGAAAAGAAAAAAATTAAAAATGTTAAATTTCAGTGTCCCAATATCTTTAGTATTTCCTCTCACTACATAATTAGAACTGATATTTGTGTTTTTATATCTCTCCCTCCTACATATATATATATATAATTTTTTTTTTTAAAGCTTATCACCCCAAGCAAGGCTGGAAGCCACTAGCATGCAAGGGGTTACAGAAGGTTTGGAGGAAGAGCAGATAGGAGTGGTAAAGGAGAGGATGTGGAAAAAGATAGTGGATCGATCAAGGCAAGGGAGTTACAGAAGATTTGGAGCGAGAGCAGATAGGAATGAAAGGTGAAAGGATGTGGAGAAGGGAAGTGGATAGATCAAGGCAACAATTAATTCCAATAAAAACATTACTATAGTTGGATGAAGTCCTTTTAGAGAAGTGGTTCTCATGGACCACTTTTACTCTTAATTTTTTTGGTTGACCCCCATAACCATTTGATGAAAATAAAGCTTATTTTATTTTTTACTAATAGATAACTTTAGGAATTGTATTATAGAAATACTAAATGTACAGAGTGTGATGGGTAAAATGTCACCATTTTATATTTTTAATTTCACATATGCGTGTTGTTTGTTTTTGATTTTGTTGACTGCAAAGTATAGTAGAGTCAGTTGGGCACCACCTGTGAGAAAATGAGCACCATGACACAATTCACTCTGCCACAAAAAACGGCATGCTGTACTGCTCGTTATTCATGATAGAAGCTCCAATATGAACATTTCAGAGTGTTTGGGTGCAGAAGATTCGGAAAGAGCTCAGATCAGAAAACTTGCTCTTATCATTCTGATAAGGAAAGAACTCCCAAATTTGTTGGTGAGGGCCTCAGACTCAACACAGAGGCCTACATCAAGAGCCTTAAGAAGGTAGTGCTGCCCTGAGTCAAGAGGGTGGCTGCTGGAAAACCCTATGTCTGGAAAAGGTACTCTTCACCATGCCACACAAAGCAGGAGAACCCAGTCATGGCTGTCCGACAATTTCTGCAACCACATCACCTCTTACATTTGGTCACCTAATTATCCAGACCGCAACCCTCTTGATTTTTATGTGTGGGGTGCAGTTGAGCAAGAGACCAACAAAACTTGTTACACCAAAGATGGACTGAAGGCAAGGATTATGGCAGCATTCACTAACTTAAACAATGAAACTGTCCAGAAGATTTGCAGGAGATTCCAAAGTTGTCTGGAGGCCATGGTTGAAGCCAAATGTGATTTTATTGAATAAATTTACTTTTTAGTATTTTAAGATATTTTTGCATAATTTTGGTAAATCCTCCCCCTCCTCCCCCTCCTCCTCCTCCACCTCCTCCTCCTCCCCTTGACTGTTGTAATTGTAGGGGGGGATCTGAATGCAGAAGCCACACTAAATATCCTCCACAAACTGTCTATCAATGGCATCCATCAGCAATTATAGTATAGTCATTTTCCAACCAGTTTTTACATTGGTGTCCTCTCCTACATCCACCTTCAACGGTGCCTTGCATGATTTTAGTAAATATGTCTGTTAAAATAAGATGTTGGTGTTATTTTCATTTTTGTGTAATTTAGATGACAATTTATCCATCGCACCCTGTATATACTTTATTTTGAAGTAAAACTAATTTAATGAAAATAAACTTGTATTTAACAACTAAATTCTATGGAACATTTATGTACACTAGTAAAATAACTCATGATAAACTATTTTAAAATATGTGAGTAATTAATAAAGTAAAAAAAGTGCAGATTTATTCAATGAGATCATTGTGGTTGATGCAAGTTTTTTTTTTTTATATTTGTCTCCATCAATGACAGTCAAAGATCAGCCCCCGCCCTTTTCACAATGTCAAGTCTATTACTATATTAATTCATTTATATTAATATATTATTTTATTAAAATTTATAATTAATATTATTATTTATTATTAATATATTAAATTAATTTATATGATAAGTTATAATCTTTATATAATTTTCCTTACATCACTTGATCTGCTAGTTTTAGAGTTGTTTTTCTATTTTTAGTATTTTAGTATGGCATGGATTACTGTAGAAATTCCAATTCTCAGTCATAACAACTGTTCCGAAGTGAAATTGCTCTATGAACCGCTAAAATATTACCATGGACCCCCAATTTGGTATTTTTTTGTTTGAACCCCCAGTAATGCTACATGGACCCCTAGGATCCATATGGAAAACCTAGTTGAAAACTTTGTTGTAGAAGATGAAACACATTAGACATAATTTTTTCCACTTTGCCATTCATTTGCTTAACATTGTTCTGATATATAGAAATTTATATATCATATTCTACCCCATATATATATATATATATATATATATATATATATATATATATATAAATAAAAAGAAAGAACAGTAAGATATATAATCCGGTGTTCTTATAGATATTTTTATTTTTACACAATTGTGCTCAATGTAAATTTACAGAGCATTAATATTATAAATTAACTGATTTAAAATATGTTTTTTTTTGCTACACAGTAATAACCATTTTTCAAAAATGGAAGCTAAAAGCTTCGAATTTAATTTTCTTATTAAATTAAAGACATTAGTTCCATTTCCTTGTCAAGCAAATTTTGGAGTGACTTATTTTTTTTTAAATTTACAGTTTTAAAGGCACGGCAAAGATTCATAATTGAGTGTTTCCAAGGATACAAAGAAATCCATTCATCTAGACAAGGGGTGGTAGCTATTTCAATTTCAATTTTCGTTGTATCAGTTAATAGTTACATTCGAAAGCGGGGTTATGTTTAGGGATGGGTAGGGATGTATTTTTCAACAAATCCTGACATCCGCTAAATGCTAAATGCTAAAATTAAGTTATAGCTGTACTGATAACTTAGAAAAAATTATTAAGAAACATAATGCTAATATCTTAAATAAACACCTATACCAGAACCAAAAAATTTTAGACAATGGAAAAATAAAAACAAAAACTGTTTATCATAAACAAAAATTGTGTAATTGTAGAAACCCTCAAAACTGTCCTCTACAAAATAAATGTTGCATGGAATCATTAGTATACCAATGCAATATATCTTCTACTGAAAATCCTGAAAACAAAAATATATATAGGTTGCACTAGCCATGAGTTAAAAAAAAAGTTCAACCAACATCAAAGTTCGTTTAGGATAAATAAATATAAAAATCAAACATCTCTCTCGAAGTACTTCTAGCACCTAAAAGAATCCAATAAAACACCTACAGTAAAATGTATAATAAGAAGAAAAGCTAGAATATGTCGGTCATTAAATGACCCATGTCCTTTATGCATACATGAGAAACTATATATTACTAAGTTTATAAAAAATAAAAATTTACTGAATCAGAGAAATGAAATAGCTATTTTGTGCTGTCATTGTCAAAAACTTTCTTTAAATAATATTAAAAAAAAAAAGACCTGGTAATATACATACTCATTTGATGTGAATAAATAATTTTAAATACTGTAAGTAATTCTATTACATTTACTTGTTTTATAAAAAAAAAAAAATATAGCCGATTAAATTTAAAAGTAAAAATATTTTAAAATTGGTTTTAAAATTGTAATTAAATAGAACGGATTCTAACCTAAACATCTTTTAAAATTGTAATTAAATAAAACAAAACATACTCTAACCTTAACACCTCTCTCAAAGCAATTCAAAAACTTAAAAGAATCCAATAAAACACCTAAAATTAAATGAAATTAATATGATAAGTTAGAATATGTAGGACATTAAATGACCCATGTCCTTGATACATACATGAGAAAAATTTATATTACTAAGTTTATAAAAAATAAATGTTTAATGAATCAGTGAAATAATTTAGCTATCTTTGCCGTCATTGTCATAAATTTTACATTAAAAAAAAAAAAAAAATGAAACCTGGTAATATACATACTTATTCTCAATATGAAAAAATAATTTTACATACTGTAAGTAATTCTAATACATTTATTTGGTTTAAAAAGAAATATAGTTGATTAAAAATTAAAAGGTTTTAGAATTGTAGTTAAATAAAACATATTCTAGCCTAAACAGCCCCCCAAAATCTTTACGTAAACAAATAGAAAAAATACCGTAAGAATTTTTGCCGTTAAAAATAAGAATTAAAAAAAAAAACCCAGACGACATGCATTTAGCGGATGTCAGAATTTGTTGAAAAATACATCCCTACCTATCCCTAAACATAACCCCGCTTTCAAATGTAACTATTAACTGATACAATGGAAATTGAAATTGAAATAGCTACCACTCCTTGTCTAAATGGATTTCTCCGTATCCTTGGAAACACTCAATTATGAATCTTTGCCGTGCCTTTAAAACTGTAAATTTAAAAAAAATAAGTTACTCCAAAATTCGCTTGACGAGCAAATGGAACTAATGTCTTTAATTTAATAAGAAAATTAAATTCGAAGCTTTTAGCTTCCATTTTTGAAACATGGTTATTACTGTGTAGCGAAAAAAAAAACACATTTTAAATCAGTTAATTTATAATATATATATATATATATATATATATATATATATATATATATGTATGCATGTATTATCTCTGATAAAAATGTCAAATGTAGTTAATAGGGAAGTTCATGAAATCTGAAAAATAAAATGACAACAAAATGATAATATGGGCAATAACATTCATGATATTTATTCAGCCTTTTGACTAAAAGCATGAAGAGAAAGATTTTAAGGTCGGAATTTTCAGACACACCTGTGTACTTTTTCAATGAGACAAGGAATAAACAAAGAAGTAGGACTCACTCTTCCTAGAAATGTTGTTGTTCATTAGAGGGCTCCCTGTGGAGATTATATTCTCTGAGTAAACTCAAATCCCTGTTTAATCCTTTAATGTATGATTTTATTTTGAAAACATATTGAAAGAAGCACACATAGACCATTTTTCATTTTAATCCTATATATATATATATATATATATATATATATATATATATATATATATATATATATATATATATATTTAAACATGTTTGGTTAAATATTTTAGACATATCATGTTGATTAGTTTTCGTTGTGCTCCTTTAGTGTTCATAGATTAATTTCATGGTATATTGTTGATGAAAAATTAGACAAGCTATTAACATAAATAAAAATGAATACAGTACATCATCAAATAACCTTAAACATATCAAATTACTATATCATAATCAAATGCATTCCAACTATAAACAGGAGGAAAAATTCTAAAAATTCATAAACACTAATATATCTCTCACTAATACAAGTAAAAAATCAAATTAATTATATATTATATTAAATTTAATACAACTAACCTAGTTGTCGAAAACAATTCTTCTTTGCCAACTAGCATCTTGCAAAAGGCCAACATTGTATATCAATTTAAATGTCCTTTAGGAGAATGTATCTCTGATAAAAATGTCAATATGTACATTGGCTTTACTACAATGATGAAAACAAAAAGGCTTACATTTCATTTGGCTGAGTATAGTTCAATAACTCAGCATTTAAAGGAACACTCATGCCCAAACTCACAGATAAGACAGATATTAGTTGAAAATACATCTATATTACATAAAAACAATAATAAGCAAAAAACTAAAAATCCTTGAAGCCCTTTATGTAAGAGAATTAAAGCCCAAATTTAATAAAATCAACTATGAGTATAGCAACAAAGTCCTTAAATGCTTATGACAAAAAAAAATAATTATATATTTATGAGCATATAATGGAAACGTTACTTCCCTTATACTGGAGAAAAAAACTCAAAAAAACACATTTGAACTTTGAAATCTAGAACACTGCATAAGAAGTAAAAATGAACGAATGTTTTGAATTTACAAAACCACATATACATACTCACAGACCAACTTAGCCCTCACAGATTAGATTGAAAGTATTTGGGAAAATAAAAACTATTTGAAAGAAAATTCTGGTATTTTTCTTAATCAATTTTCTAAGGCTACCAAGAAATTAATCCGTGAACTCAAAAGGTTCACAACGAAAACTAATTGACATGATATGTCTAAATTATTTAACCAAACTGTTTGAATGAAAATATGTTGCCTAAATATATATATATATATATATATATATATATATATATATATATATATATATATATATATATATATATATGATGAAAATGTGGAAAAGACAAAGCAAAATCCGAATATGTGAGTTTACTGTTTTTTTATTTTGTTTTTCATTTTTCTGTTAAAAAACAGTAAACTCACACATTCGGATTTTGCTTTGTCTTTTCCACATTTTCATCATACCGTCGGATCTACATCCACATATTTGCTTATATATATATATATATATATATATATATATATATATATATATATATATATATATATATATATATATATGTAATTTGGCAGCAACTTTTCTTTTAAACATGTAGTATTGAATGTTAAAGACAACATAGCCTTACATATTTTTATGTTGTCTTTAACATTCAATACTACATGTTTAAAATATATATATATATATATATATATATGTATATATATATATATATATATATATATGTACACACACACACACACACACAAATGAGGAAATTCTGAAATCTGACACAACCTTAGATCTTTCTGGCTTTCTGGTTAGACTGAAAACTTTTCAGCATATCCCTGTATATATAAGTATATGGATGTTTTTATGTTCCCATATAGGTTGCTAGGGTAATATTCGGTTGAGTGTTTTGATTGATTTGCTTTCTACAGCTTATCAACTCATTGCAGGTTATTTAAATCCTGCAAATATTTTAGATTATGAGAATTTTTCAAGGAAATAATAATGGTCTTACTAATTAACTCATTGCTGGGGAGAAGAGGTGGATTTATATCTTTACCAAGGGTATTTGCATATAAGTGAATATAATGAACTTGATTGGAATTGGAACTTAGCTCTCCAATTAACAATTCCAAGCCATTTTCCATTACACCACCCACACATCCAAGCTTACTGAACCTGGTATTACCCAAGTGGTCACTCATCCAGGTTTGACAGTGCTTAACTTCAAATTCTAGTTGAGTTTGTTACATTCACTTATATGCAAATACCCTTGGGAAAGGTATGAATCCATCTCTTCTTCTTCCCCCCAGCTATGGATAAATAGCAGGACAGACTGGGTCCTATAGTATAGGAGAAGGACAACTCTGAATTTAAAACCTGAAGAGGGGGGTCATTTGGTGACCTTGTGGCACACTATGTACTCCAGTTCTCTGTGTTCAGTTCTTCCAAAAAATGTGGTTGTTTCTGCACAAGCTTTTATCACTATAATCAAATCATATGTGTGAGTAATCTGGCTGTTCAGTTCGAAGAACTTAGCTGCTATACTTTCATATGTCGAAAATGACAGGAGAATCCAGGTATGTAAAAAAAAAAAAAAATGATTATATATATTTTCTATCGTTAGGTTTTACTATGGTGTTAAAAATTTGGAAAAAAATACTTTTATAAAGGAAATGTTAAATTAGTTTTCATACCTGCTTAGAACAGCATTTAGATCTTTAATGCTGTAAAAGATTTTTGGCAACGTTTAACCTTTGTACCCATGAAAAAAGGGTGTGTCAAAAGGATGGTTATTCCCACCACTATTACTGTATACGCTTTTAACTCCCATGGCAATGTTTATTGTTTTAAAAAGCAAATTTAATTTTATTAAAATATGAAAGTGGATTTATACATTTTCTTTATTTTTTTAAAATTAACAAAGATATTAAACACTTTTGTTATTAGATTCCTTATTTACAAGAATAATTTTGTATTTACATATTTAGAATATAAAAATATGTAAACCAACTACAATGAAATATTTATTATTTACCATTTTATAAAGAAATAAATATAAAAAGAATTTTTATTCATAAATTTATAAAAACGTCTGTGAAGAAGAAAATTTAAATAAACACATAAGAATGACTAACTGTAATTATAAATTTTGAAAAAATGTATTTTCTTTGATTTACTCTTGCCATATAAATTCACTAAAATAGGTGAGAGCATCTCTTCCTCTTAAATTTTTGAATAAAAAGATTTTATTTCTTTATAAAATTGTTGTAACCTAAGGAAGGTTAATGAATAGAATAATCAAACGAAGGTTGGTAATGAATGATAATACTTAGGACAAGAACAACACATATAAGATTTGCCAGTGGAGTGTGGAAGTTGTAGTCAACTGCTAAAAGTGAGTCAAGTGAATTCCACAATGAATCTCCAACTCAAGGATATCTACCAATCTCCCCCATGTGGTCAGATGTGGCACAGTGCTGAATTTAATGTGGCGTATCTGAGCCCATAGTCTAAAAATTCCCCATAGACTCTGTATAAAATGGGGTCGGTAGCTGTTTCCCAAGACAAGACTCTGCCCTTTGACATCTGGGGATCCTAGAGTTTGACCAGCACAGTTGGAGACAAATCTCCAACTCTAGACCACATACAGCATTCTCTACTGTATTTATGGGAATGGGGGCATACCCATTATTGTCTGTAGGTATGCTATAATAAAAATGACAAATGATAAATATCACTTTGTAGTTGGTTCACATATTTTTATAATCTTGTAAATAAACATTGTCAAGGGAGTCAAAAGTGTCAAGAGAATAGCCATCCTTTTGACACATGTTCTATTCTTTTGGGAACAAAGGTTTTTTGCCAGATTTTAAAATTATTTTTTTAATCAATTCACCCAAAGCAAAAAAATAATGCCACTAAGACACAAGAAGCTACTAGAAGTGAAAGTGAAAGTGAAAGTGAAGGAACTGGAAACTCAATAATAATATAATTTTCAAAGTCTAGGCAGAGACATTAGAAGTATAGAGTTAAAATAGAATTTGGAAGGATTCAGAAACTCAATCCTAAACAGGAAACAAAAGGATAAACCTCTACTCTTGTTCAAAAGTGTGGAGAGGATTGTGAAGCAGACATTTGCAGCATGATTTGTGGTAAAAAAAATATAAAAGATTTATTCATGTAGCTTTTTGATATTTTTTTAATAAGTTTCAATGAGATTTTTAATGAAGTTAAAACATTTTAAGCATGACATGGTTGCAAATATAAAAAAAAAAGAAGAGCTATTATTTAAATAGAAGAAACTTTTTTCAGGGTGATATTTTATCTCTAATTTTTGTTGATTTTATTTCAGGACTGTTTAAAACATGAGGAATGTGTCTTTCAAATACCCAACTGTAGTGGCAGTTACTATGATTGCCTGGCAAGAAGGTTAGTAGACTTGTACAAAACTAAATTAATTCTGTTTTAATTGAAATCAATTTAATTCATGGCAACTAATATTGAGTGCTTTGAGAAAAACTGTACAGATGGTTGTGTATCTAGAGATAAACAAAGTCTGGTTGATTCCATAAACTTACAAATAAAATGACTGTGAAGAGAATACTTGCATAACAATCAGCCTAATCAGCCATATAATAAGAATCCTTTGTCGTGTTATCTGTCCTGAGCTGGTATATTGGCATCAGTCATTTTCCTAGCGCCAGAAGGTAACTTCCCTGTGTATTTTCTATAAATATTTCCATGGCAATTGTTCTGATGAACTTTCTTTCCTTGGTACATGGACTGCATGAATTTAAGTGCAGTACTAGATTGGCAACTAGGTCTCATTATTTTACTTTTGAAATAGCTAGATGTAACTGTAAGTTCTATTCTAATAGTTTTTTTTCTTGCACTATTCATTTGTAGAATTCTCTTCTCGAGTCTTGCTTCCCGGCCACCTACAATCTTCAAAATTTTAAATGTGACATCAGTCGCTTATATGTCTTCCGGCTCTTTTATTGTCCTTTTTACTCAATAATGTTTTCTCATTTTCTTTCACTCTTAGTAACCCTGGCGTCTTAGCAGCATTATCACCTTGCTTGGGGCTGAAATGATTAAAGGAAATGAAAAAAAAAAAAATAACTATTCATGTTTGTACCTTCTTATTAACAAAAATGTCTATTAAAATTACAGCATTACAATTATTGATAAATTTTTGTATTTTTGGTTTATTATCTCATAACATTTCATTTATGAAAGAAAGAAGAACGAATAAAACAAGAATCTTGAAATCATTTTAAAATTTAAAAATAAATTGGCTGAAAAACTATTCATAATAATTTTAATAAATTGTTATGAATAGTTTTTATATGAATCATGAGTTTTAAATTTTCTTATTTCGAGCAAAAATTCGACTTCTGCAGGCTTAGATGTTTTTTTTTTTTTTTAAAATGATGTTAATTTTCTTCTAGGGAAGTTATTTAAACATGTAAAACTTATTCATAATCAAGTGTGGGTGCTTACATTTAACAAAAATATTTCATGTAATTTTTTTTATGAGGTAATCTGTTAATAAATAAATTCTCTTATTAATGCAAAAAAACCTAATGGTTTTATCCAATTTCAGTTATTATTTGAATTTTTATAGTTTTAAAATGCTGGCCTATCAGACAGGCATTCACATTATATCTTGTTGAGTTTTCCTGCATATATGTTCACAGCTGAAAAGAAAAAATTCAAGCACAAATATCTTTTATATTGGACAAAAATAATTTTTATAACATTGAATTCTCTGATGTTTCACTGAAATATGTTGGAAAGTTTCCACGTTTTCATCTGGAAGAAAAAGGTAAAATCTTCAAATAAAATGGTCACAACATATGGAAAAAGAAGCTATCAGTTTAAATTGACATCAGGAGTATAAAATAATGTAAAAATGTTCTATTCTATGTTGGGATTAAATCAAGTTGCCATCTTCTGGAAATCATTTTACAACATAATCACAAATCAAAACTTTTTTCTTTTTTTCATATTACAAGAAAATATTTATTAAACAGCCAGTGAAGATCAAACTTACCCGAAAGAATAATCTGCTAATTATTCTCTTTACCAGACGCCCAACTTGACTCTACATATTGCATAACTTAGAAAGTCGAATGCTGTTGCTTGTCATAATTCAACCCATTGACATTACATTGATATTACTTTCTTATCAGAAAATATCGACACCATGAAACATAACTGGCTGTAAAAAAAGACAAATATCTGTAAGTCATTCACATGCACACTAGATAATGCAATCAGTTCACTTAATACCAAATCACTAATCATCATATTTTTAAACTGGATCAATTTGCATTCACATCTTGGAATCAGGACTAATGGTTTCTGCTATCATCTCTAAACTGAATTCCTACAAAGCATGTGAACTTGATGGTATCCCTTCAGTAATCCTTAAGAAATGTGCTCCTGTTCTCGCTAAACTCTACAATAAATGCCTTGCAGCTTTTGCTTTTCTGGATGTCGGAAATCCTCTTTTGTAGTTCCAGTCTTTAAGAACTCAGGTGAACTGTCTGATTTTCTAACTGGCAGCCTATTAACCTTCTACCTCTTTTTGGCAAAGTGCTAGAGGCTCTAATCAACTCTGAATTAGTGATGCATCTCATCTCACAGGATCTTTTCAGATAAACAATATGATTTTTCATTCTCTAGGTCAACTGCTGATGTATTAATGATTATTTCAGAAAGTGTCAATGAAGCTTCATATAAGAATGCTGAATCTTGGGCTGTTGCTTTGGATATCTTGAAGTCATTTCACAGGGTTTGGCATGTTGGTTTTCTTCACAAGTTGAAAAGTTATGACATTTATGGATGAATCTTTAAACTGATTCAGTCTTTCTTAACAAATAGCAAAATTAAAGTTGTCTTGAATGGCCACTCTTCTAGAACTTTTTACATCAATCCTATTACTCTACCTTTCAGACTACCTTGTTCCTATTTTTCATCAACAACCTTTCTGATGTTCACACTCGGTATCTATAATAATGACATAACTATTTAATTCTATTTTAATAGTAAGTCTTGATTGGTTCGATAAGGTGAAATTGGCAACTGATCTAAAAAATGATCTAAGGCAAATAAAGGTTAGTTAATTTTAATGCCACCAAAATGAAAATGCTATCATTTAATCATCTGAGAGAAGCATTTTTACCTTCCATCAGCATGGCTGATGCTAACCTCCAGGAAAGAGACTCATTGCACCTTCTAACATTTTATGCTGATGTTTTCTGATTATATTGAATCAATTGCAAGATCTGCTGCTAGGAATGTTGGTTCACTGTGTTGTGCTAGACAGTTTTTTCTCTAGAATCTATGTTACACATTTATAAGTTTACCATTTGTCCATGCACTGAATACTGCTGCCATATCTGGTCTAGTGATTCTTTATAAAATAGAAAGAAGAATTTGCAATGTTATTGGTCCTTGACCTGGCATTTTGGCTTCAGTCAATTTCCCACAGATGTGTCTTTTCATGGTAATTGTTCTGATGAACTTTCCTCTATGGTACCTAGACTTTATGAATTTAAGTGGAGTACTAGATTAGTGGCAAGGTCTCATCATTTTACAGTTGAAATGGCTAGATGCAACCACATATTCTATGCAAACAGTTTTTTCTCTTACACTTCTAACTTGTGGAACTCTCGTCCAAATTTTTGCTTTCCAGTTCACTTTGATCTTTCAAAATTTAAATGCAATGTCAATTGTTATATTTTGTCTCCTTAATTCCTGTTCTTTTATTGTTCTCTCTCCTTAATTATGTTTTATTTTCTCATATTCTCTAACATTCAGTGACCTCTTGCATCTTAGTGGCTTTATTGCCTTGCTTGGAGTGGAATGATTAGAAAAAAGAAGTAGTCAGTCTCAAAATAATTTTCATTTTAGGTTTACAAGAAATAGAAAAATATGTTTTATTTCTTGTTATAGCTGACAACTGCATTATTTTACTGATACAATTTTTCTATATTCTTTCTTTGAATTCAGGTGCAAGTGCACTAATGGCAAGGTGTGCATATTGGCAGGTGAGGTTTATGAATGTCTCAAAATACCAAGTTTCATCAATAAGAGACAGGATAAGTGGCGTCAATCGTCATATTCGAACAAGATGCATTTGAGATTTTGGTAATAAAATTTCAAACTCTTTTTCCTCCTAAAGATGTACTACTTGAGTCAAAATGGCTTTTTCTAAAAATTAAGAAATATTTGTTGGTTAATTTTGTCAGAACAGTTTTTAAAGAAAGGATTAAATGTTGGCATAAAAGTGTATTTAAATATTAATACTATAGTACCTACCTACCTACCTACCTACCTAAGTAAGGTGTACATCACACTGAAAAAACAAAACAAAGTAAAAAAACACTTCAACCACTTGAAAAGATCAAAGGGGTAAAGGAGTAATAAAGCCTGTCTGTCTGTCTTTCATCTTTGTCTCTTTCCTTTCACCAGTTTTTCTTACTTCCATATATATATATATATATATATATATATAGTACAGATTTAAATAAGTGGACTATTTTATTACAAATAATATATATATATATATATATATATATATATATATATATATATATATATATATATATATATATATAATACAGGGTGTACCAAAAATAGTTCTGCAAACTTTGGGAGTGGGTTCCTCATACCAAAATAAGAACAAAAGTCCATATAAATATATGCCCACAAATCCTTCGTTTTGGAGTTATTAAATTTAAAGAAAGTTTATGGCAGATGGCATTGTGTTTCCATGCAGACTAGGTTACATTTGTTATTCATGTATATTTGTGGCTAGTCTGTCTTTAATATTTAATGTGTGTAGTAGGGAGTTAACTGAGAAGTCTTCCTTTTAACAATAGCAGGATATTCACATCATGAGCAGGCATATGGACATTTTACCTTGTTTTGGCATCAGGAACCCACCCCCAAAGTTTGTAAAAGTATTTTTGATGTACCTTATACATACATATATATGTGTGTGTGTATGTATGTATTTTATAGAGTGTGCAGATTATACACTAATCCAAGACAGTAATGTTGAGAAGCAATAGGCAGAACACACTGATATTTTAATCTTAAGTAGAAGTGACAGTCCATATATAAATAATCCCATCATTTTTATAGGTACTAGACTAATTTTAAATAATTCTAGTAAAATCTTGTCTTTTGTTTCATGCATAATTGTAGATAAACTCATTCTGTAAAAACTAGCATATCATATGTAGGTAACCACAATAAACTCACAGCCTAATAATTGAAAGAGCATTTATTTTTCACAGTAAATATTTATTTTCAACATTATCTCTTTCTTTGTCAATGATGAATATCAATCACATAGCCTGGACATTATTCAGTGAAAATATCAGATCAAGATTAAGCTAATAACTGTGTCAAGCTACATACTTATTAATCTACTATTATAATAACTCTTGTAAAATTTACAGGTATAATAAATAAATATCTGTTCACTTTTGACTTTTAATACATATCTTTATTCAGGTACTGTATTTATGCTTTTCAGTTTAATGATGTATGCCAAAAGTAATTTTATCTCCTAATGTTAAAAGATCAAGTTAAAAGTATTGCATTCTTTCCAATACCATAATGGTAAAAACAAACACACACCTATTTATCTAATTTTGCTATGAATGCAAAATTTGTCTTATGTAGGTATAATGTAGGTGGAAGTGAACAACATCAAATTAAAGGAGCAAATGACAAAATTAAACACACCATGCAATGGCTCTGCGCAACCTTCAAGGTTTCAAACATACTTCAAATTTTCAATTTAATAAAAATAATAGCCAATCAAATCAGCTCCCACCAGTAAATAAACACAGGCCTCTGGAGCCTACACAAGACCATAAAAACCAAACATTCATTCAGCTTGACCAAGGACTAACAGCAGTAAAGATTCCTGAGTCAACCTTGGGATCGTGTCTTTTTCATCAAAGCAACAGGAAACTCCCTTTGATCTTGTCTCTTAAATTCACTTTCTCTCTTCCTCACTGAAAGACTATTCATGTTCATTTCCTTACAGTCAAAGAGAAGAACTTTCTAACTTTCATTTCATGTTGAGTAATTACCGTTAAAATTTGTGTATATTATGTTTAAATAAATATCATCATTTTATTTGAACATGTAACACTCTTTTCTCTCATTTTCTTTTATCCAAACAGTGACCCAAGGAATCTTTCCCAAACATAGGTGGTTAAAAATGGAACTGGCAATGTTTAACCTTCATGCCTGCCAAAAATAGTGCATCAAAATGATGGTTATTCCATTGACATCACTATCACAGCACATAAAAGAAGTGTAGATAGAATACAAATGATATATGATTGTAATTTTTCTTTTTTTTACAGTAAGGGTGACCCTGTACAAGGCTCAAGGGTCACTCAAGGTAGAGGGTTATGTTAAAGGGTAGTTTATATGGATAGGAGGGGAAGATAACAGTTGACTTTAGTTAAACTTGAACAGATTATGATCATAATGATCGAGGAAATGTCTTCTCGGGAGTCTGTTCCATAGGGAAGTGGTTCGCGGGAAAAAGTTGTTTGAGTGGAACTTACTACTTGCCGATGGAATATGGAGGGAATGTGGGTTGTTTGCTACTATATAAGTAGCAGGGCAGGTCCTAGCCATGAATGTCAGACCTAGTGGAACCAAGAAGTGCACTTCATCCTAGTACTTTCCATGATTGCAGTGATAAAGCAGTGAGAAACACATCACATCCCACCTGTGAGATAGAGGTTGGAGGGTGTAAAATAATTCTTCTCCAACAAGGACTTGCAGCCACTTTTGAACTCTATCAAAACTGGAAAGTGAGATCTGGGCAGCTCCCTCCCAAATATGGCAACAGCACTCCGTTTCTTGGCTTGATCTGGCTCTTATAACGGTAGGTGATAGCATGAGGAGTCAGGTATGGAGCTGATCATTTTACCTGCATCTTTAGTGATGGATTGTATATAGGAGTTCCACTTGAGGTTGGGTGTGAATTTCAGGTCCAATATCCTCTCAAGGTATGGGTCCTCCTCAAAGGAACATCTGTTCATCATGACTGGTGTTAGTTTGGGGGCTGACAAGTGGTGATGGAATGTAACCAGTTTGGTTTTAGAGGCATTGAATGTAACCAGCCAGTTTTTTACCCACTGGTAAGTTAGTGTTAGAACAGAAGAGAAAACAGTTCTAAAATTTGTCAAAACTCCCACAGCCTGGTAGTTATTAGCTAAGTTGTGATTTGAAAATATCAATGTATAATGATTAATCTATGTGGTTATTGGAGATGCATGGGATTAAGTGCATGGCAAAGAATGAGTTTATGTTGAATAATAAATATTTGTGTAAAAATAAATGCTTTTTTCAATATTAAACTACAGACTTATTGATGAACTTACATAGTAGGTTATATGCAAATAAGAGCAAATTATTATTTTTGTTATTTACAATTGGACTATTGTCCATGTTGTTGTTGTCATTATCACAATATTTCAGGTGTTTGTCTATATTTCTGAGATGAGGTATTATGTACAGTATTTACATTAGTCGGACTATAGTCCCCATCTTTGTCGCCATATTTGTCACAACGTTTCGGCCGTTGTATGCTCCGGCCTTCTTCAGGACACATGGCACAGTGGATAAAGGCGTTGGTTAGATCCAGTGACAGACCCAAAGAGTGTGAGTTCAATACCCGGTTCAGGCAGTGGAGAACTTTCAGAGGGAAAATTACCAGGAGATAACTGATAACTGACATCCATCAAACATGGCTTGTAGAACTAGAACAGTCTACCCCAGTGATCGAAATAAAGGGTTCGGTTTGAAATTCCAACCACCTGAAAAGATGAGGACAATAGTCCGACTAATGTAAATACTATTTCAGGTGTTTGTTGAACCAAGTAACATTCAGGTAATTTCAAACTGAACCCTTTATTTAATGTATATGGCAGATTGTTTTTGTTCCACTATGTATTTTCTAGTTCTTATTTAGTACTACATAGTTATTGCTTGCCCTGTTACGACTGAGAAAAAAATCTTCTATAATGACTTAATTGTTTGATTGTTGACTTAAGCAGTTGCTGACCAACTAGGCATTGTTCTGCAGCTTTCAGATAGGAATACTTTTGGAAACGGTAGTAGCAGATCAAGATTATCTGATGACTGCTGAAATAAAGACATAATAAAGAAAGTACCATTTTTAGCAAAACATTTCAAAAGTAATGCAAATCATTGAAGCTGGAAGTTACAAAGACAAAGAAAGAAAGAAGACAAGGTTCATATAACGATGTTATATTAAGAAACAGCATTAATCCATAGAATCTCTGTAAGTCTCATAGACAGGTTGGTTGGTAAGTCGATCTCTCTACTGTGCCACATTTACATTATTAGCCAGAACCCAAGGAATTTTAACCGTTTCCTCTCTTCTTTTAATAAAAAGGGAAGGAAGAAAGAAATACAGAAAGAAAAGCTAAAAGGTGAGCAATAGATGTGTATAATAATAATATAGAGAAGGGACCAGAGTATATAATTATAATGAGTGAGCATGTGGCAGATTTCCCTTTTTTTTTGTCTGCTTTCATATAGTTTTTTGCATCATGAAAAGCTAAGAAAATATTTTAAAGACTTTATTTTTAATTTTTTTTTTTTTTTTTTTTTTTTTTTTACTCTTCCTCTTGGTCTCTTTTTTGGTTGAGCATTCTTCTGTAGTTCAAGGTCAGCTGTTTGGATGCTAGGGAGCAGCAAACCGAAGAACTATCGGACGAAATTGGAAATGCCAAATAATAAAATGGAAATAGAATTTGATAGGTTTTGTATTATACAAATATATATATGCATACATATATGTTTATGTGATACATATATGTGTATCATATTGATGTTTCATGGATATACACAGATGTATACTTTATATATATATATATATATATATATAATGTATATATATATAATGTATGTATATATATGTGTGTGTATATATATATATATATATATATAATGTATATATATATAATGTATGTATATATATGTGTGTGTGTGTATATATATATATATATAATGTATTTATATATATATATATATATATATATATATATATATATATATATACTTGCACACATATATCATATTGCCTTGATGTTCACATAGATAAACATATGTACATAATAGATCTATAAATAAATATATATGTATATATAAATATGTTAACTTGATATGTTTATATCTATGCATATATGTATGCAATATACATACATACATGTGTGTATATACATATATATATCTCCTTGATAAACAGATAAATATGGAAAAAGAAATTATATTTCTTTAATCATAATTTTTTTAAAATTTAGAGGATTTTTTTACACATAGTGTGTTTTATGTGTGAATTAACGGGAAAATATGTGGATAGTTATTAATTAGAAATAGCTTAGGCTGCTAAAAATTGTGAGTGTTTGCTAATTATAGTCACCAAGATTTTTCACTGCTTAAAAGAAGAAAAGATGTAAAATGTAGGAATTTTTTTTAAATAATTAAATATTTGAGAAAGGAGAAATTTATTTTATTTTTTTTTTTTTTACTTTCTTTTTCTCTAATTCAAAAGAAAAAAAAGCTAATTCATATGTTATAGTTGTAGGATGCGGTTAATCATATCGACAATTATATGAAAGCTCTTCTTTGCTGATGAATGAAGCAAGAATATTCATTGCCTTATGACAGAGCCCAGAAGAATATTCATGTAATTTAATACATGATAACCCATTCTGGTTGGTAATGCAAGAAGTGGCATAGTGAGCAAATGGGTGTTTTTTTGTTCTTGGGTTCAGGATGTAAAAATTTAGACACAACTATAAGATTCAGAGAAAGCTGATGTCTCATGCTTATGTGCAAAAGTATCTACATTTATACATAAGGTTTAATATTACACACGTAATAATCAAACAAGAGCATTTTTGATTTTTGTAGTTGTTGGTAGGTGGTTGTCTTCCAGGTGTTGACTGTCTTTGCATTCCAAAAATTATCAACAACAGGTCACTAAAATCAATCACAAAGTGAGACAAGTTGCAGGTCAAAGGTCGTTACACCTGGATAGTGCTTAGTTTATTTGTTTTAGTTCTTTTAAATGTTTTTTAATGTTTTTTTTTCCTTATTTCCATTAATTGAAAAAGAAAACAAAAACAAAACCAGAAAACAAAGAACATAATAACAGTATTATGTGGGTGGGGAGGAGAAAGGGATTATTTTGTTTTTAGTTATTATGTTATTTGAAATGTATTTTTTTTTTATTCATTTTTTTAAGACAATTTTTGGAAACTGTTGCTAGTGTTGTTGTTGTTGTTAGTTAAAAAGAACCATCACAGAGAGGAAAGAACAGCATTTCTTTGTTGTTGGTTGTAATTCTGCTGCCATCATTACCGCAAAGGAAAGCTCATGTGGTGGTTGTAGGAGGTGGGGTAGGTGGGTGTTTAGGAAGAGAAGGGGGGGATCTCACGGTTCACCATCAGACATTTTTCACTTTGATTTTTACCAGTTTTTAAATCAATAAAAGATTCTGTTTTTCATTTCTTAATCATAAAATGAAAATTCTATTTTTATTAACCAACCACAAAACTAAATAGTTTTTCTTTTTCCAAAATGAAATACGTGTAGAATTTGAAGACATCATCCTAAAAAATTGGTAAAAAGCTAAGGAAGAGGAACTAAACAACTTAATAAATTAAATTCTTGGCTTTTGCATTTTTCTCTTCACATTTATTTTTTTCAAATGAATTCAATTTTTTTCTTTTTTGTTTTTTGAAAAATACTTTTTTTACAATAAGGAATAGAGCTAGAGAAATTTTATTTTTTAAAAGTAACATTTTTCTACTTTTAAAATTATTCAACATTAAATCATAGAGAAACTAATTTTTTTTCAGAAGAGTAAAGACTTGAATTATTTTGTTGTTCATTTTCTGAAACAATTCAATATTAAAAAGATATTAGAAATTAGAAGATAAAATGAAAAATATAGACTACTTATTTAAAGTTGTTATATTGTGTGAGTGTTCAAGTGAGAGAAGATTTATAGCATAGTATTAGTAGTAATAATACAGTAGAAGTTAGAGGTATTATTATTATTATTATTATTATTATTATTATTAGAAGTATTAGTAGTTGTAGCATTAGTAGTAATAAGATTAGTATTAGAAATAGATTTATTAGTAACGGATAAAAGAAGATTTTTAAAAGGGCAGTACTTTTTATTTTTACCAATATGCTTGCGAGCACATATATACATGCACACACACACACACACAAACACACACACATGCATATATATATATATATATATATATATATATATATATATATATATACACACACACACACTCACAGAGGCAAGACATACATATATGTGAAATATAAATTGAAGGTATATATATGTATCAATACATATGAAGATTAAACGTATGCATTTATACATTTACATACAAATTCATATATATATGTATATGTGTACAGACACTTGTATGTATATGTATATATATATATATATATATATATATATATATATATATATATATATATGTTCACATGCATAAGTTAAAATATTAAGACCCACTTAACACTCATTAGCCTTACCATTTATTCTGATTAGACTGATGGGTAGCCTTCCATGCCACTTTAAAATCCACCCTAGAATCTACCAGGTTCTTGATATATCAAGGATTATCAAGCATGCCAAAAGATCAATAGGTGAAGGTACCATCATGAAAAGGTACCATCATATCTTACAGAAGACTATTCCTGATTCACTTGATTTAAGTTTTTTTTTTCTTAGATTCTTTTAATAAATTTGTATATTGTTTAAATCTCTCATTTTCATTTTTTTATGGTTTAACTTCTTTTTCCTGATTCTTTGATATGCAAAGAGGGGATCTTTTAACCACAGAATACTTTAACAGCATTGTCTGCTTTTGCAGTTTGCTTTGATATAACATTTTTTTTTTGTCATTTGTCATTCTTAGATATTCCTGATGGGAAAACGTAGAATATTCAACGATTTCAAATATGGTTTTTTAATGTGTTGGTAATGAGTCGCTTTGCAAGGTAGCATGTTTAAAACAGCTTGCCATGGAAGGGGACTGGCAGACACATGTGAAAAACGTTTTTCTCTTTTCTTTCTTTTTTTTTCAGTAATAACAAAAAGTCTGAATTTCATCATGTGTTGACCTCATACGGCGGTTTCCGGCGCAGAAATGATGAAGTACCTAATCATTTCTGGAGACGGAAAACTCTGCATGATTTTCCGCCGCTTCCATGCCCTTTGTAGAGTCCTTGCGGCCATCTCCTCTCGTCTCATTTGCAATGTACTAGTTCGAATTTCTGATTTTTCTCTGGTTGGGAAGATTTTATCAAATTTTGCCTCCATTTGAGTGCGAACTCGTTTGAAGGCTTCAGTTTCTTCCAAATTACCCCCAAGGGCAAATTTGACAAGGGCCAATAATATGTCCAGACAGTGTATATGACCTCCTTTCACAATTGGCAAATCGAATGTGGCTATGGCAACATTGTTAGGTTTTTTAACCTTCAATGGTGGATCAAGATCTTGGATGAAATCTGAAAGCTGTTCATGCTTGATGAATTGTGTTGCTAAGGGGTCATATTGTTCCCAGACCCCATAGAACATGTCTAAGTCATCCTCGGTGATTCCCACTTCTTCCTGTGCGTGAGCCTGGTTAAAGTTTTCAAGAATGACAGCAATGTACATGTTGAAGACAATCATGAACACGATAATGATATATGAAACCATGTAGGATATAGCAAGCCATGGCATGCCACAGTCACCATTCACTACCTTTATTTTTTCCCCAGTGCTCGTTGTGATGTAATTCGGGTCACAGTTAGGAGGCTGGATAAGAAGTGGTCCTAAGATGTCGTTCCATCCAGCTGATGTGGCTAATCGAACAAGGAGGAGAAATGTTTTTCCAAAGGTCTGGAAGTTCACTTGATCATTCAATGCACCTGACAGCTTAATTTGTCCAAAGGAAGACATTCCGATGATTGTGTAAATGAACATGACCAACATAAGCAGAGCACCAATGTTGAAGAGTGCCGGTAGGGATATAACGAGGGCAAAGAGTAACTTCCTCATCCCTTTGGCCCATTTGATAAGACGAATTATACGTCCAATCCGAAACATTCTGGCAACTCGAAGCAGTGAGGGGTTCATGAACATTCCAGCTCCAAATACATCATTCAAGAATGCATCTGAAAATTAAAAAAAATTTATCTGCATTAGTAGTTATAGCTTTTGTCTTGACACATCTGATTTTTGTGATATTCTATTTCTATTATAAATTCTAAAATTAAAATCATAAATTTTGGACTGATGCATATTTTAAGATTTTATTACAGATAGTTTCTTTTTTTAATTGGGCATATTGCAATCAGAAGTTCAATTTGTCTGTCATATATTAAATTGGGCATATTTCAAGCAGAAGTTCAATTTATCTGTTATATATTAAATTGGGCATATTTCAAGCAGAAGTTCAATTTATCTGTTATATATTAAATTGGGCATATTTCAAGCAGAAGTTCAATTTGTCTGTCATATATTAAATTGGGCATATTTCAAGCAGAAGTTCAATTTGTCTGTCATATATTAAATTGGGCATATTTCAAGCAGAAGTTCAATTTATCTGTTATATATTAAATTGGGCATATTTCAAGCAGAAGTTCAATTTGTCTGTCATATATTAAATTGGGCATATTTCAAGCAGAAGTTCAATTTGTCTGTCATATATTAAATTGGGTATATTTCAAGCAGAAGTTCAATTTATCTGTTATATATTAAATTGGGCATATTGCAAGCAGAAGTTCAATCTATCTGACATATATTTCACTGACTTAATGAAAATGATTTAATTTTATCAACAGAACCAAAGAAAAAAATTATTTTTATTTTTTAGTCTTTGATATATAAAGAGGTCATTCTTTTTTTACTTTTGATTATAAAACATGTCCGCATCTTTATTTGCTTTGTAAGCAGAGAATTCCAATCATGTTTGTTACATTCACTTATGCACAAATAGCCTTGGGGAAGGTATGAATCCATCTCTTCTCCTCCCAGTTATGAGTTGAATAGAAGGACAGACTGGGTCTTATAGCCTTGGTTGGCAACCAGTCTACCACAGACAGAAACGGTAACCTACTGCAGGGAAATCTTCTGCCTTGTCAGTCAATAATTGAAAGAGACATGATCACCCACGTGTGTATTATGTATGGTACTTAACTGAAGCAGAGGGGCCTGATGAATTCAGCATTTATGTATTTTATGCATAATATGTCATTTTTTGACTAACATGAAGTTGAGATATTTCCTGTTATTAAGAACAGAAAAGGATAGGTAACAGGGTTTACTTTGTACTGATTTATTTGCCATAATTCACAGTATAAGTATTAATATCAACTAGTGAGTAAAAAAAATAAAAGCAGTCTGTAACCGTAAAAAGTTATTAATTACATGTACTTTTCATTCAAAGTTAAAAACAAATTTAAAATGAACTACATTTTGATAGGCTCAAATATTTTTCTAAATAATCTTGGATAGCTTAACTCAACTTCTGGTAAGTCTCATTCCCAATTTTCACATTCAAAACAATTGTTTGACTTAAATTTTGAACAGATTTTATTTAGCATTTAAAACATTTTTTTATTATTTTATTTTTCTTTACACATTATTTGAATCAATTCCCAAATGTATTTAGAATGCTTGTTGAAACAATGTGAGAAAGAAATCACTAAATGTAAGCTTAATAGATTCTTTTGAAATTAACTTGGTTATATAAAAATAAATAAAATTTTATTACTTACATATGTTTATGTTGATTTGTAAGAAATGGAAATCATATCTTGCTCAATTTTTAAACTAACATTAAAATGCTAGTTTAAAAACTGATAGATCAAACAAATAAACACAAAAGTAGAAGAAGAATATTACCTAAAGTTGTTTTCTATTTACTTACCAATAATGGACAGAGTAACAACCAAGAAGTCAAAAACATTCCATAGATTTCGAAGGTAATGGATACGAAGTCCAATAATCTTGATAATTGCTTCAACAGCATATAAGATGGTAAATGCAATGTTGGCAGTGGCCAAAACCTCAGTGACAAGTTCTGATTGGTTGTAATGTTCAAAAGCCATAAATATCATGTTTGTAATGATAATCGTTGTAATGAAGATCTCAAACTGATTGCTCATGACCAAGTCATAGACAACAGCCTGGCATTTATTCTGTAAAAAAGAGTGACAAATATATAAAAAATTAATGTGCTTATTTCATTTTTGTTATATATATTTTGGAAAATATTGCAACTAATATTTTATAAGCAAAAGGAACAGTAGAAATCAGCAGTAAAAAGTAGAAAAAAAACCCCCAAAAAAACCTTGGTACCAAGAGAACATTATATATAAAAGTGCGTGCTGAAAGATTTTAGGCATGACCCAATTTCCGAAATCAGAGCAAATGATGAAAGATCAGAATTTTTTTTGAGAGCTTCTTATCAGCACCCTGTTGTACTTGGTTACAATGGCCGAATATTTTTAATTACTTTGTACATTATACCATCGATGTTCATAAAAAAAAAGACTCATGAGCCAGTAAAGTTGTAGGGACATTATTATTAATAAATAAAAATAAAAATATAAAATTTTAATAATAATAAATATAAATAAAAAAAAAAAAAATAACATTAAAACTTTGTTTAAAATAAAATAAATAAAAAAACCAAAAATAACAAAAGTTCTCCCAGCATGCAACAGAAAATTTTCCTGCAGGAAAACTTATACTTCACACCAAAAAATGCCAAACTCACTCTCATTGCTATGAGCTCTCAAAGGGTCAAGACGTCCATCTCCTCTCCTCAGCACCTTGTCATAAGACGAAGTGACTTTCTTCCTTTATTGCATGCAACATTAAAACACATATAACTAAAATGCACACACACCAGTAGACAAAAATAAATAAAATTATATGATTTTAATTTATAATTTAAGATGCCTTTAGTCTTATTTCCTTGTATGTTTTTATTCCTGTGAACACAAGGCTATTCTTTATAGTATGATGTGAGTGACCCCACAAAGTATACAAAACAACTGTTGATATATATATTCAGTGTATGTTTATTGTTGCAACTGTGCTGTATCCTGTCAGCACTCCCACATTTAAAAAAAAAACATCTTCGAGACTCATCGATTGTTGTAAAACTGATTCAGGATATAAAATGGTCTCAAAGCTCAAAAGCAGCATTCAGTGGCCAAGGGGTTTCCACATAGTCTGATGATGTATCCATTTTTGTAGTACAGAAGGTGCTTGAACAGTATGAGAAGGTCACAGAAGACAAGATTAAGTGCAACATGTCTTCTGGTTTGTGGTTAGATGCTTCTGGGGCCCTTCAGTTGGATTGATAGTCCCATACACATTCTTGGAGTGTGGTTCAGGCTGGATCTTCAGCTGGAGAAGAATTGGTCAGATGTACTGGTAAAGGTGGGTGTGGCAGGAGATGTGCACTGTGTACATCTTTCCCTTCATCCTTTACTCATTGTCAGTACTCTCTTTCTGCAAGGATCATAGGAAGGCAATTGAGCACTTGCTTTTCTCCCTCTTGTGGGGTGGATGCAAGCTGAAGGTCTGCAGAGTCATCTGTGTCCAGTATCTGTGTCATGTGGTGGTGAGTTACTAACATGCCTTGTTGTTGGTTTTCCAATGCTACACATTGACAGAAGTTTCACTGAGGATGAGGAGTGTTACAGATGAGTTCCCTAGCCTTACCATCACTCTTCCCATTTCTGGGGTTGAGTGTTGTAAACCTCAGAAGCAGTCCAAATTCTTCACCGAGCTACTCCTCAGTCCAATGACCCGTCATGGCCTAGGAGGGCATTGTATTGGACGCTAGTGGAGGGGGTCATGTTGGACCCACTCTGTGGGCAGCTTGGCTTGTTTGAGACTGAGTTGCGCTCTTTCTGCTCTTTCAGAGTGGTTTGGGCAGATATGCCTGACTGTCATAGGTGTGGCCTTGGTTTAGAAGAAATGGCTGTACATGCCTTCTACCACTGTCCTCTGGTGTGCCCGCTTTGAGATTACATTGACAAGTTGATATCAATCCCGAACATCTCGAGTCCATTGATCTTGCATATGTGTGAGATAATGTATCACCCCTGTGTTCTAGGGTAGAACAGATGGTGTTTATGATGCTACTAGCCACGGCAAGGATGGTGGTGTGGACAAGGTGGGTGAAGGAAATCTCACAATATGAACATTATTCTCATTAGGATCGGCTTGGGTTCTTTGGGCATCAGCTCAGGATTAAAATCAGAAGTGATAGAAAGTGTTTGCTGTTGGCAGATTTCAGTGAAAGGTGGGTGAAAATCACAAGCCTGGTTTGCTTGAATGGGGCCAGACCTGATTTCCTTTTTTAGTCTCCTTTTGACCCAATGGCGGGGGGGGGGTGTCCTGTCAGACCCCCTACCCTGGTTAAAGCTAGACTCTTTTTGTTCTAGCTAATGTGAGTAATTGCTGTTCCCTGCCTGTTCCTGGTGTTCTCTTTTGTTATGGTCCTTGGTCAAGATTCCCAATCTCCCCAGTTTGTTTTTTGTTCTTTTTTTATCTTGACTGGATCATCCTTTGATATTTCTTCATGCCGTAATTTTTTGTCTGCCTTTAGTGAGCAAGCTTCTTGATTCTGTTTAGCAGCAGAAAAGAGTGGCCACTCTTATTTTCTTTGTGTGGTGGGTGTGTCCTACTAACATATTTTTATTTTTTAGTTTGAATTTTTGGTTGTACTTTATTTTCATTATTGGGTTCATCCCTTCTCCCCTTATTTCATGTCATATATTTTTGTAAATTGAAAAAGGCCTCTCCCCAAATATATAAACAATTTGTACATTATCCAATTTTTATGGCATAGGGTTTGTGTAGTATTCCTGTGAATATGCAGTATTGTGGTTATATATTGGATTGAATGGTGATGGATGTGTTCTTGTGGTGATTGAGCCATTTGTAAGAATCAAGGAGTTGTGAATCAGATTAGCTAGGTGTAGGATAGTCAGTGATGACCAGCCTTTCCCCACTTCCCCTTTTGGCCTTGTACCACATGAAATGTAAATTTCAAAATAAACATTCTGTGGCCATAATAAATGAGATTAAAGTGCAGTATCTGCAGCAGCAGTAGCAGCTGCAAGTCAGCCCACAGCTCCAGTCATCATCATCAGCCCACAGCTCCAGTCATCATCATCAGCCACTTCTCCAGCTAGCCAGCCAGCCAGCCAGCCATTGTTACCAACAGCAATGATAAACTGTCTTTTTCAAGACAACACTCTTCAATGACTACAAAACTATCCTTTTCAGGATACCAATCCTCAAATGGCCGCAAAACTGTCTGTTTTAGGACAAAACTTTTCAACAACTACAAAACTGTACTACTTAGGACATGCAGAGATACATTTTGTCTAGTGCACTGTAAGCTTATTTTTGTCAATGTATTTTCTCTAACAAAAATAAACTTGGCTATATATTCTTTTTACTCAAGTCTTCTCGCTGTTTGTTGATGTCTTCTGTCATTCAATATCTGTTTGCAGGTCAATATACAATCTACAACAACTCTACCCTGTGTAAGATTAAGCAACAGAGTATATAAAAATATTCCAAATTAATAGCTTTATGAATACAAAAAGCTTTAAAAAGAAAAATCTTGCATATTTCTTTATGCAAAGCGGTGAATTCTTTTGTTATTTGTAGATAAATATTGATCTTTCTGAATTGATTTCAATTATTTTAATTTCTTCTTCTTCTCAGCATAACTTAATGATTTATTTTCAAGTAATATTTAGTAGCCAAATAAGTTAGTAAATAGATTGGGAACGGTATTAATCCATCTCTAACCCCCCAACTATGGCAAAATAGCTGGACAGACTGGGTTATATAGCCTTGGGTGCCAACCGGTCTAGGAGAAGGGAAACTCTGAATACAAACCAGTCTGGAGAGTGTTCAGCTCCATTAAGCTATATCTTGCCCAAGACACAACACTTTTACTGTGCCTGCAGTACCTGTGGTGCCCCTAACATGATCTATCTATCTATCTATCTATCTATCTATCTATCTCTCCAAATGTGAGAGAGTACAAGTGGAGTAAAATTCCACTGTTTGTAGCATTTCATTTTTTTAAAAAAAGTGCTCAATACAATGTAGAGCAACATATTATTATTTTTATTATAAGAGATTAGAACAAAAACATGTTGAAATCACTACACAATAGCTTTCATGTTTTAGCACTGCTGTGCTGATGTTAAGTAACTGTTGACTTTAGATCAACAGTTACTTAACATTGCTTGAAGAGGCACATAGTGCCAAAACACGAAAGCTATTGTGTAGTGATTTCAACATGTTTTTGTTCTAATATCTCTTATAATAAAAATAATTATATATATATATATATATATATATATATATATATATATATATATATATATGCAGAAATATAGTCTTAAAGTGTGCTATATTTATGGGGTAAAGTGCTCAATATCAGAGATAGAGCGTGTGTAAATATAAAAGTGGACATGGAAGTCAGCACTTAGAGGCGACAGTCTGTTTCATGCTAGTGCAATCGTCAGGCGACTAGTGCTGTTATTTTTCTCGGCTACTTATATAAGGGTCAGTGGTGCATTATGGGTAGTCTATTTTGGCGGTTACTTTTACCGGAAGTGGCTTATTTGTTTATTTATTTATGTCAAATTATTTTGCTTGTTTTTTGTTTTTTTATTTTTATTTTTTATCTTATATATTTATTTATTTATTCTTTTATTTTGATCGGTGTTTTTGGTTAACGTAGTAAAAATTTGTTTATATAGCTTATTGTTGGTAGTCTATAATGGCCGTCATTTACCGGAAATCGCTTGTCCGCTTATTTATTTGGGTCAAATTCTTTTGCTTGTTTTTATTTATTTTCATATATATATATATATAAAAGTAACTGATATGCCACAATTAATGTGACTTAATATCCTTAATAGCTGCTGAAAGGAAACATACAAATTTAACCTGCTTCAGGGAATAGATTTTACTGTTTTATTACCAACCTTTGGCCGCTTTACTGTTTTTTGCGGTTTTTTGGTTCCCAATTTCTTCAGAGTGTTGTAGTAGTTTTGCTGAGTGGGTGTGAGAAACATATCCAAGTAAGTTCCATCATACTGTGAATAAAATTAAAAAAAAAACCTTCAGATATTTTTGAATTTCTTGTTTAATTTGATATTAAAAAAAATGAAGAATTTAAAAGAAGCATAGAACATTAAAACATGTTGATATTCATTCTTATAGTAAAGTTTTTATATTAGAAGGATGTGTTGAATGGACACACTTTTAGTTCATTTCATATTAATGCTAGGTCCCCCAGAGCTCTATTCTCATACCTACCCTGTTTCTGATCTTGATCAATGACCCCCACCTTGATGTCATCACTTCCCAACTAGATATCTATGCAGGTAGCACAACTATTTACTCCTGCCTCAGTAGAAAGTCCAAGGTAAAATTAGCAACTGCTCTTGAAAAGGACCTCAAATAAGTTGTTAATGGCTAATAAAGAATGGCTTGTAAATTTAAATGCCTCAAACCCCCCCCCAAAAAACTGGTTTTATTTAATCACCATAGAGAACCTTTTCTATCTGCCATCAGCATGGCTGATGCTAAATTCTATGATAGTAACACTTTATTCCTTCTTGAGCTCATGATTTCTACTGATATGAAGCTGAATCAGTTTCTAGGTCTACTGATAGGAAAGTTGGTTCACTGTGTTTACCCAGGTAATTCTTCTCATCAGAATCCTTGCACATATATAAATCTACCATTTGTCCATGCATTGAATCCTGTTTCCATTTCCGGTTAAGTGGTCCTGCTACATATTTTTAGATACTTGACAAAATTCAAAGAAATGTCTGTAATGTCATCAATCTTGAGCTGGCATCTTAACTTCAGTTACTTTCTCACCAATGCGATGTGGCTTCCCTCTGTCTTTTCTATGAATATTTTCAATGAATTTAAACCCAGTACTAGATTGGCAACTAGGTGTTATCGTTTTAGTGTTAAACTAGATAGATGTAAACGTCAGTTTGATTCTAATAGTTTCTTTTATTGTGCTCCTCATCGGTGAAACTCCCTTCTGATTTCTTGCTTCCCTGCCAACCACAATCCTCAAAATTTTAAATGTAACATCAATTGCCATCTTTTGTCTTCATGAATCCTGTTCCTTTATTGTCCTTTTCCTCACTTCTCCTTCTGAAAGTCTTCTCATTCTTTTTCACTCCCTGTAATCCCCTATGTCCTAGTGGCATTATTGCCTTGCTTGGGGTGAAATGATTAAAAAATAAAAACAAAAGATAAAGACCATAGAAAAATATTTAACAAACACAATACCCCATATCTTTGAATAAATTACTATTTTATGTGTTACAGTGTAACCCGGATATAAGAGAGTTGCCGGGACCGGAGAAGAAGTATCTTATATCCGGGTTTGTCTTATATCCGGGTTTGGTCTATTATACAGTGTAACCCGGATATAAGAGAGTTGTCGGGACCGGAGAAGAAGTATCTTATATCCGGGTTTGGTCTATTATACAGTGTAACCCGGATATAAGAGAGTTGCCGGGACCGGAGAAGAAGTATCTTATATCCGGGGTTCTCTTATATTCGGGTTTCTCTTATATCCGGGTTTGGTATATTATACAGTGTAACCCGGATATAAGAGAGTTGCCGGGACCGGAGAAGAAGTATCTTATATCCGGGTTTCTCTTATATCCGGGTTTGGTCTATTATACAGTGTAACCCGGATATAAGAGAGTTGCCGGGACCGGAGAAGAAGTATTTTATATCCGGGTGTCTCTTATATCCGGGTTTCTCTTATATCCGGGTTTGGTCTATTATATATACATTAACACAGGCTCTAATTTGGGACCAGATAAATATATCTTATATCCGGGTTTCTCTTATATCCGGGTCTCTTATATCCGGGTTACACTGTAATATGGACTTTTTGATATGCTGTAACTTCTATCAGTTTTACTTCTGATGATTTTGTTAACTTTTCTACTGCTTCAAATTTAACATTTACCTTCATGGACCTATCTGATAGGAAGGACTTGATAATTGTGAAGAATATTCCAGAGATGCCATAGCTGGAGAGTTTGGGTAGGAACCCCTATGTCACACCCTGCCAAGGGCCTTTGAGATAACGAAGGCAATCACTCTTGTGATGAATTTATTATTATGAATCCATCTCTTCTCTCCGCCATTGTCAAGGAAACTATTTACTTAGCTTCTTGTAGGCACAATACCTTACTTTGTAATACAGGACTCACTCCTTTTGTTTATTCCCATTTCAGATTTCACCTTACATGGATTTATAAGAGATAACAAAAGTGAAAAGTTTTTGATTAATTCTTTAAATTCTGATTCTTGAGCTCTGTATCATATAATACCTTAATACTAAAAACATGTAAAATTTGACTAATTATATCAAATTCTTTTTTTTCTTTTTTTTACAAAGAACTGCATCTTTTGTTATATATTCTTTGATAAGTCTACACTAATATATTTTCCTCAAGGTCAATTATAAATGAAAAAAAGGCAAAAGCATACAATTAAAAATTGATTTGAATCTTCGAATTAATTTCAAAATTAATATCATTTGGTTTAAAATAACTTGATATATAAAGGAGAGAAATGGTGGAGTTGAGAGGCATGGTGGAGTAATAAATTCTGGCTTGGATTGAGGAATCGGAGAGCCGAGTTCAAATTCAAGTCAAGTTCATTGCATTCACTTAAGTGCTAATACTGTTGGGAAGTATGAATCCATCTCTTCTCAAAGCTATGGGGAAATAGCAGGACAGGCTGGGTTCTTTAGCCTTAAGTGGCAACTGGTCTAAGAGAAGAAAAAACTCTCAATTCAAAACTGTATGTAGCCCTGGTGAAGTAGATAATATGCAGCCAAGGAAAGGATTGTTTCCATTGATCTTGACTATGGTCAATTACTTTTTTTTAAGGCATCTGGATATAAAATTTCATATTAGTCACTTGCAAAATAAGACAGGTAAAGATTGTTTTTAGCTACAATAGATACTTATGCATAATTACTTTCTCATAACAGATTCTTATGGCAAATAATTTTATATACAGACTGTGTTGGGTATTTGAAAACTCACCTTTATCAGGTCATATATAGAAATTGTAATGTTATGCAGCTTGTGACAAATTGTAACATTCTGATATTTTTTCTGATATGTTGAGAGCATTAATATGTCTGCTTCCAATCTGACGCAGGAAATGAAAAGGTATTCTATGCTGGTGGCACTACATGTCAATGACAGCTACTTAGAAATAATGGACATCTTGAAAGTGGTTCAGGTAAACAGAAGAATATCAGGTGTAGCTCTGAGTGAACCCCAAAGAGTCATGTACAAGTTCATGTTATTTCTGATGGTTCTCAGCATTGTGAGCAATAATGGCTATTCCATGCCACCTCACTTCTTCCTGCAAGGCCTCCGTGTCAATGCCACCATTTACATTGAAGTGCTAGACATGTTGGTCAAACCCTGGGTTGTGTGGATTATCATATATGTTCCAGCAGAACTCTGTTCCATCCCACACAGTACACATAACCTGAAAGTGACTGGTCAAGAATTTTCATGATCATGTCAACCCCAAATGTGGTCTCCTAGCAATACTACTTTGAATCCCCTGGTCTACTATGTTTGGGACATTACCGAGAGTGAGATAAACCAGTAGCCCCACAATATGAAGGACTTGCTGACAGCTACCATCATGATGAATGAGAACTGCCTGATTTGGCCATGTAGTCACTCCAGAGGACCACATTGAAGCTTTTTTTTTGAAGTTGAGGACAGTTTTATTGAATGAAACCTTTTCTGTTTTTCTAATTTGAACAAATTAATTTAAAAAAAAAAATATACTGATTTTTATTCTTTTGTATATCTTTATTTTTCATTATAATTTGTTTTCAATTACCTGGCGAATTTTGTAAATATCTTTCTTCTTCTCATATACTTTTAACTGTTAAAAATACTTATTGATATAAATAGTGAAATATATTATAACAAAAACTGTTATAGTAAGTAATGTTATTAATATTGATTATTTCATGTGGACTATTAGTAGGGGAATGTTATGTGTTGTCACTAGTGCCAGTATAAAGTATTCAAACCCAGATAAAAGTCAGGATCTTGAATGCTGATTTTCAAGCCTTTCTTCCCACTTAATAAATTATCACAATGCAATCTCCCTACTCCCATTTAGTCTTGTAACAGACTAAATAAGTTTACTTCATATTAATCTTGATTATTTCATAGCAAAAACCAGCATGCCTTCTTTAAACTGCATAATAACTTCAGATAACTCCAGGTGCCTTTGTTCAAAATAGTTTTCAAAGTATTCATTTTTGAAGTGCAAAATTTAAATTTAAAGACCAAGTATATATTTCAAAGTTTTACAAGCTTAAAAGCTGAAAGATAGATAATATCAAATTATGAGATATTCCTTTGTTATCATAAAAGAAAAAAAAAACATTCCATCCTCTTTTGTATGGGTGAGATTATATGTCAAAACAAAAGTTATACTAAATGTGATACTAAAATGAAATGCGAAGTCGAAAAGAATGCTCACCTTTTTCTTGAGGAAGCTAAACTTATCAATGATAACGCCAATGACAAGATTTAATACGAAGAAGGATCCGAAAATGATGAAAAGCACGAAATAAAAATAGTAGTAGACGCTGGCCTCAAATTTAGGTTGCTCATCAACCTGAAAGAAAAATTGACATAAGGTCAAGACAAATATTCAATTACAATGGCTATAAAACAATATTTTAGTAGACATATAGAAGAATATAACTGTAATTGTTCTAAAAGCAAAATGAAGGTGTAAAGAATTTCAAGTTTAAAATATCTTTTTAATACTCTTTTGTTAACTAGAATAACTATATTTCATAATTCTCACACTTCTTTAGTGTTTATTTGACAATCAATATGAACTGAATGAGATCACAGTTCCTTGTTTCTAATAAATAATCATGGAAAAATGAAATGTTTTTAGCCAATAACTGACATCCATCAAACATGGCTCGTGGAACTAGAACAGTCTACCCCAGTGATCGAAATAAAGGGTTCGGTTCGAAATTCCAACCACCTGAAGAAGGCCGGAGCGTACAACGGCTGAAACATTGTGACAAATATGGCGACAAAGATGAGGACAAAATACTGTACATAATACCTCATCTCAGAAATATAGACAGACGCCAATAACTGAGTTGTGACTGAATATTTTGTAGGTAGTAGAATATCTTCATGTTACATTCTTCCCAAAATCAAATCTGAATCCTGTTACACTAATTTCCACCACCAACCAGGTGTGAATTCTCTGAATGCCCAAAACTCAACTAAAAATCATTTAGCTGTGCAAGGCTCCACACATATCTTCCATTTTTTACTCACATATTCAAGGAAAAAAAAAAGCAATACAATCGAGAATTTCTATCCAATGGCACCCATTCCCACCTAAAGAAACAAAATGAAAACTGGAGCTGATTTGAGCCTCAAAAAGGATATAAAAATCCCATCAAAGGGACATTCAGCAGTTGGACAGCATCTTCACTTGAGTTCACAAGCTCATCAGAAAGCAACCTCCCATTTCCAAAAACATCTGACTCAACCATCTATAATGATCCAATGCCGTCACTCCAGTAAATCACAATAGGACGCTCGTATTCTTCACCAGATGCCTTTACAGCTCCATTTATCTCTTTTTTTTTCATAGAAAGACATCTATTCTGATTTTTCATTTATTGTATTTTATGTTAATACAATTGTATTTTGCTTTAAATTTTCATTGTTCTCTTCTTTGTTCTGTCACCATATTCTTAGTAACGTGAAAGCACATATTCATATCATAGCATTCAGTAGACGCTATGCGGAGTATCAGCCTATGTTATCAGGTGTTTTAAATTCCTGCCCCATAATCTCAAAAAATTATTTTGAGTATCTTCATAGCTAATTACATCTTCATCTCAAGATGTATGTTCCGAGCTTTTGTTAAGAATAATATTAAGCAATATCTGAACCGGGAGGCATGGTGGAGTAAAGGATAGTGGCTCGGATTGAGGAACCGGAGAGCCGAGTTCAAATTCCACTCGAATCCATTACATTCACTTACATGCTAATACCCTTGGGAAAGGTATGAAGCCTCTTCTCCCCCCAGAGCTAAGGGTAAATAGCAGGACAGATCGGGTTCTATAGCCTTGGATGGCAACTGGTCTACTGCAGAAAGAAATGGCAGCCTACTGCATGAAAAAAACTGCCTCATCAGTCATGTATCGAAAGATACATGATTGCCTAAGCATGTATCCCGCATGGCACAGAACTGAATATCTGAACGACTTTAGAGAAAGAAATCTGTTCATATTCTCTTAATAAGGTTTGCATGCTTTCATAACATGTTACAAAAGTCAATAAAACAATTGTTTAAGTGAATTATTCATCTGACTGACAATGTATTTATTAATCTGAACTAATATATATATATATATATATATTATTAACTGCAATGTTTCAATTTTGACAATGGCATTAAAACAGTATTGCTCTGAGTTTAATTTTTAAGACAGTCACCAATTTGTTCTTCTTACATAATCTGTTTACAAGCAAGATATCTGTTTTTGTTTAAGAAATATCTAATTTTACCATTATAATTCTTGATGATTATGATTTTTATTTGCTCTGACAGCTTTTTCCAGCATTAATATTCTGGTATTGTTAGTGTGTTTGTTGCTAGGAGACTGTACTTTAATGACTTGCCAGAATCATTGTATTAAACTGATATTTCCATATTGATCAATATGATACAGTTCCAGCTGTTTTGACTAGAAGTGATGAGCACTTATTACATTTTCTAACAGTGCTTTCTGTAACTTAGAAATAATAGCTAATTGCTTTGTGGAATTAGATATTTCCAAATATCAAAGAGTGCAAGTTCCACAAATTTCTGATTTGATCGAGTATAGATTCAGATTGCGAGTCAATCTGCCAGTTTTAAAAAGGAAATTATCAAAGTAAAATGATCTTTTTATTAAAATATATTTATAAATAAGTTTCTAAGTATCTGCAATGTTATCAGTCCTGACATGGCATCTCAGCTTCAGTCACTTTCTCCCTCTGTCTTTTCTATAAATATTTTCATGGCAACTGCTCTGATGAGCTTTTTTCTCTGGCACCCAACTACATGAATTTAAGCATGCTACCAGATTGGCATCTAGGTACCACCTTTTTACTGTTAAAATAATTAAATGTAGCTGCCACTTCTACTCCAACAGTTTCTTTTCTCACACTTCCCAGCAGTGGAACTCCCTTCTTCTTACTTGCTACCTTGATAATTACAATCATCAAAAATTTAACTGTAATGTCAATCGCTATCTTTTGTTGCCTTGATTCCCATTCAATCACTCCTATACCTAGTTTTTTCTCTCACTTTTACTTTCTGTAACCCCCTGCATGCTAGTGGCACTCCCACCTTGCTTGGGGTGAAATGCTTAAAAAAAAAATGTTAGGTTTTAATGAAAAACAAATTTTAATACAGCTCATGAAAATAAATGTACTTTACAAATATTTGCAATAAGTAGAACAATTGTCCAGTTTAAATATTAGAGGGTTTCTTTTTTTATTTATTTATGACTTTAAAAACTGGAGTTAGTGAGAAAAATAAAGACCATACCTGGTAAAACTATGACTTCTATTACTGTTCAGAAACATATTTTTAATATATCTTAGCATGATCTTTCTATCATACAATCAAAATTAATAAGTCATAGATATAAGTAGTAATAAGTGAATAAGTGCACAAGATGAATAAGCATTTTTCTTACCTCGGTTACATCTACCGCATCTGCCATGATTTCCATCCATCCTTCAAATGTAGCCTTTGGGGAAATAAAACAAAGTGATTTTATTGATAATGAGAAAAAAGAGACAAGGAAGTATAGATATGCCATTAGCATACCAAATGCCAAAGGATCTGGAGGGCCGATGCAATTTTGTTTGAGAAATAATCAGGTTGAGTGACTTTTGTTATTATTAGGAAAGAAATTTTCTTGAAAAGATTGTCTGAATATGAGTATTGACAAATACACATATTTATTCATATACATGAATAGAGATATACATAAATGCAAAACTACTGTCAGGTGAGTATCCCTGTTCTGTTATTGGACTGATTCCTACTTATTAGCCTCAACACACATTAATTCCTTCTGTCTTTCTAAACAAAAATGTATTTTCCCTCAAATAAACACATACATAAAATTATTTAAAAAAAGGCACAGACACATAATACACATGAAATAAGGTTTAGAACTCAAATTTTGACCATATTTTCTAGGGTTTTCAGAACATCTGGATTTTCTGGGATATGTCCTCAATTTAGGTTTTAAAATCAGGGTCATTCATTAGTATATTACGCAAACATGCAAAAATTAATCATCACACCTCTTTCAAAGATACATAGCACCAAAATATACATAAGGTGGAGACAAGTTGGGATAAGAATGAATTTGAGCAAAAAAAAATCTACATTCTTTACTACGTGTTCCAAGAAATAGAACTCAAGATAAACCTTTCCAAAACAGAAACTATGATCTGCAATTGGAATGAAAGCAGTGATGATACCTACCCTGAATCACTTATAAAAATTCAGGGTGTAGAATTAGTACATACAAATACTTCAAATACTTCAGTGTATGGATCAGTTATAACAAATTTATTATAGGTAATAAGGAAATTGAACATAGAATAGGCTATACAAGCGGTAGTTTTTGCCCATCACTGCTAGTTACTACAAAACCAAAACATTAACCTAAAAATTTGAGTCATGTTCTTAAATAACCTCATCAGATCAAGACTTTCATACGGATGTCATGCATGGTGCCAAACTCGTCTAGAAATATCTAAACTGTCGTCTGTCTACAGCCACTTTCTCAGATCAATGGTTAAAAATGGCTTTGAGTGAATGAAGCCAGTAGCTCTTAGTGAGGACCACTTTTCTTCAAACCTTGTGGACTAGCACTACAGAATCCCGAACAAAGGATTGTCTCAAATAACAGAAAACATAAACTCTGGACTTTCAATAGCAACAACTAAAATGGATAGCACATGTAACTTGAAGAGAAAATAATGATGCAGTCAATATGTTGACATCCACACTACTTCAAACAAAAAGTTAGGAAGGAAACCCCCATCAATATTGGAAAGAGCAGTAACAATTACTGGACTTGAGAAAACCATTTTTTAAAAAAATCGTTTTAAGAGATAAATTTCAGCTGAAAGTAGTAGTGGCTTCTCATCCAAATGTTTCCTTATAAGGAAACAGCTAATATTACCATTACCCTTTTATATTCATGAGTTTTAGAGTCTTCATGTTTTATATGGTCCAGTAGTTTTAAATTGTCCAGGTATAATAATTTGATGGTACATATTTAATGTCTTCATGAATTTATTTAAACCTGATTAGAAATGCACAGAATATTTGAAATTTCTATGAAGATTGAAGAGAACAGAATTGTAGATTTGAAAATGGAAGAAAAAAATTGAGAACATGTAAGATGAGGACAATAGTCCGACTAATGTAAATAATGTAAATTCTTTTATTTATTTTAATCAAAAAATGTACAAAAATCATATTTTCCACTTTTGGCTAAATTAAAAAAAGATTATAAAAACAAAAACACGAAACACAGGATATGTTAAGAGTAAGTTGCATGTGGGTTATTGGATAAGAGTCACAGAAGACGCTGAAGAAAGCTTACTTACCACTTGAAATAAAGCAAGGAATGCTCCTCCTACATTGTCGAAGTTAACTTTGGAATTCACCCACGTATAATTTTTGTTATAACACTCAATCTTATTGGCCACCTCCGTTGGAGGGATTCTCATGTTTGTCTCATTGACACACTTGTAGAACTTTCCCGCAAATAACTGCACTCCCATAATGGCAAATATTAGCCAGAACACCACACACACCAGTAAGACGTTAAAGATGGAAGGGATAGAAAGCATCAAAGCATTGACGATAATCTGCAATGCAAAAGAATATTTTATATAACTGAATATAGTGTTTATTTTTTAATAAAATATACGTTTATTTTTACTAGAAAAAGCAGAAATTCATTAAATTTTTATACTTATGAAAGTAGTTTTTATTTTGAGTGGGGAGGTTGACCTTTAAGCCCGGAGGAGCTCTGGTAACTAAAATTAGTTCACATCATTATCACTAGCGTGCATTTTAGTATGTGGGCATGATCCCTCCCACTTGGTCTGCCAAGACGCTGTTAATATTATAAAAGGACAAACATACTTTCCTCTTTCTCTTTTTCCTACTTTCAATCACGCATGCAGTAGGTAGTATCACCAACACAAGACTTGAACCTGTTAGTGATAATGTCTTTCTCTCTGGAGACTGAACTTTGACACGCGCATTCACAGATGCAGACGTTTCCTAACAGTGATGTTTAATGTCGTTTCTTCCTTTTCAGCTGTGTACACACTAATATATTTTCTCTCTTTTTGCTGATCTTTTATTAATTTGTATAAAAATATAAGGAAATATCTCCATGTTGAAATTTATTCCTTTCACTCATTCCACATACATTCCATTTCTTTTTACCTCTGCAAATTCTGACAAAATGTTATTTACATGTGAAAATTTGGGTTGCTTTTACTCGAGCAAAGAGCACTATCCGCAAAAAATTATTATTTATTTGGATTAACAACTTTATCTTTGCTGTCCATAATTTTTTAACTAGTAAAGAGAAAATTGAAAATTTCAGGGCATATAATAAAGAAAGAGGGCTTGGAAAATATAATACTTACAGGACATATTGAAGGCAAGAGTGACAGATGAAAGCAGTGAATAACCTATCTAACGATGTAAATGGTTGACAGAACAGAGATTAGGAGATATAGCAAAAGGCAAATATTGCTAAGAGCTACAAGAGATAGGAAGTTGTGGAGAGTCCTGAATGGACATGGCACACAGAAGAAGACTGTTCCTTAGTTGTCATGTCATGACTTGTTAAGATTTTTGGTTTATAGTTTACACACTGAATAAAGAAATTTAGCAAGAACATTTTCATAGTAATTTTATTTAATGAATGAATTCTTAGAAAGAAATAATTTTGTCTCCCTGCATATAAGCACAAAAAAACTGTTTTAAAAATTAAGCAAAGCAGACAACAGTACTGATTTTCAGGGTTATGCTCAACAAATTAGCTGATAATTAGTTTCATAATATCAATGAATTTGTGACTTTTAGATTCAAATCATTTGATGCATCAAACACAACTTTTATGAATGGCATCTTTGTGATCAAGATCAATTACTTTTTAAGCCAAAACAGATTGGGATTATTCATAATCTGACATATCTCATCAGACCATTTAATATAATAAAAAAGTAATTACAAATTTAGAAGCAACTATTCTAAAAGAGACATAATTGAGTTTAATGAAGAATATATATGTAATAGGAATGCAACAAAAAGATTTACCTTCATTCCTTGCCATCGTGAAACTGCTCGAAGGGGTCTCAGTGCACGCAATGTTCTTAGGGATCTGAAAGCAGTAATTTGTTCCATACCCAAACCTGATGCCGCCAAACTTATAACAGTTATCTGCAAATTACAATAAAATAATATATTAACACGTAAAAAGTGTATTTGTTTATATATATATATATATATATATATATATATATATATATTTTAAATAAAAACAGACCACTTTAAGGTTCCATATAATAAATTATTTCACCACAGCCCTTCCAAAGGACAGTGGATCATTAGGAAAAACTAGGTAATCCGTATGGGTAGACCCAATGAGGATAGAATCCAGAGAGCTCAATGTAAATGATCCACTGTCCTTTGGAAGGGCTGTGGTGAAATAATTTATTATATGGAACCTTAAAGTGGTCTGTTTTTATTTAAATTATTAGCTCTGATTTACATTGAGCTCTCTGGATTCTATCCTCATTGGGTCTACCCATACGGATTACCTAGTTTTTCCTAAACTATATATATATATATATATATATTTATTTAAAGACATTTATATTATGTTTAACGTTCTTTTTATAATATAAATGTCTTTAAATAAATTGTTGGACTATGTCCAATTCTAAAAATATATATATATATATATATATACTTAGTTGTATAGATGTGAGTTTGTAACCTTGGGTTTCATGCTTTTGTGATCCTTAGACAAACTCTCTCTCTTTCTATATATATATATACACATAAATATATGTGTCTCTTTATATGTGTGTGTGTGTGTGTGTGTGTGTGTGTGTGTGTGTGTGTGTGGGTTGGGTATGTGTGTGTGTGTGTGTGTGTGTGTTCGTTGTGTATAGAGTTAAATAAAAACAATTTACTTGTTCATTCAATTCATTTTAGAAAGATTCTTAATGTAACAAAAAGAAATTTAAATAATAAAATGCTTTGCGTTGGCTAATATCATCGTAAAAAATTACCATTCCAATATTACAAGCCATTTACATTATTTACATTGTTTGAACTGTTGTCCTCATCTTAATTGTCATATTCATGATGTTTCAGCCATTGTATGCTCCAGTCTTTTTCAGGTGAAATGTGTTGGAATTTTGAACTGAACACTTTAATTAGACCACAAGGGTAGACTGTTATAGTTTCATGTGCCACACCTTTTCGGGATATTTCAGTTTTCAGTTAATTCTGTTTAGTAACACAACTCTCCAAGTTTTTGTTCACCTCTATAGTGGCCAGTTATTGAACTCACAAATCTTTGGGTCAAGTCACTGGATTACTTCAACCAATGCTTTTATCCACTGGCCCATGTGTATAAAAATCTATTCCCCATGGACTAAATAAAGGGTTTGGTTTGAAATTCCAATGTATATCACCTGAAGAAAGCTGGAGCATACAATGGCTGAACCATCGTGAATATGACAATAGAGATGAGGACAACAGTCCAAACAGTGTAAATAGTTACAATACTTCATCTCAGAAATATAGACAGACATTACAAGATATATCTTGAAGCATTTTTATTGCCATTACAGTAATCTAATATAAGCAGTTTGTGAAGTTTGTTGTATCATCTGGCTTATCAAATAATCATCTACACCTATACAAAAACAATACTTTTACATACAGTGCTGCTTGAAAGTTTATGATCTTTCTCCCCAGGGAATGGACATTGTTATTGTGAAAAAAATTTAAAATAAGGCTACTTTACAAATTCATGTTTGGATGGACATTTAATTGGCTTATTTTAATTTTTTTCACAATAATAATGATCATGCCTAGGGAGGATTATAAACTTTCAAGTGACACTGTATATTTTGTATATAAGATATAAAAGAAAACACACATTAGCAAGATTTTATGACTAAAGTACATAAAGTTGTTACTTTAGTGGTTAGAAAGATAAAATCATGAAAATGTTTCTATTAAAAATAACAAAGAAGTACAATAATTGTGTTTTATTTGTATTGTCAGTATATGTATTTATAACAGTGGAATATTGCAACTTTTAAAACAAACTGATATACTGTAATCAATGAACTTATAGAACTTTATATATATATATATATATATATATTGATTACGATTCCAATGTAATAATTTATAACCATGGAATATTAGTGTTTGAGCCTTTTATATTATATTATATTATATTATATTATATATATATATATATATATATATATATATATATATATATATATATATATATATATAGACAATATTAGTGGTGAATATACACATACATATGCAATGTATAAAAATAATTCCAAGAGGATATGATCCAGGTAGAACTCGATGTCCAGGACAGAGTAAGGATATAATAAAAAGACTTAAACACTAATATTCCATGGTCATAATTTATTCCATTGGAATCGTAAGAACGATCCAATTCATCAGACCTACAGATTCAAAAAGAAATCAGAACAACAACTCCGGGAAAAATTGGTGAGAGTATGTGTGAGAGTGTGGGGAGACCTGTGATCTATATAGAGGGGTAACAGACAAGAGAGACTGGGAGGTCCGAAGGTGGAGAGGGCATTAAAATCTAACAGAGAGAAGATTTAAAGAGGCGTTTCAGTGAGAAAAGGGTGCGTATTTTCAAACGACCGAAGATACACTGGAAGAGTGTACATTTCTTGGCAACACACACCCCCCATAGGCGATTAAAATCCCGCCCATATATATATATATATATATATATATATATATATATATATATATATATATATGAAAAATAGGATAAAAAAATATATAAGAATAACAGTGAGTAAATAAATGATAAAACGTGTATTGATGTGTTTCATTCTGAAAAGCAACTTCTTCAGACAAATAAGGGTTTTATGGATCCCTTTATGTGTTAAAAAATTGCACCCATTGACATTTATCAATATTTGCTTAATATTTACAGAGACAAAACTAGAACAACTAGATAGCGGATAATGTATTTCAGTGATGTTATAAACATGTGTATGGTAGCATGGAAGAACGAATACCGCCAGTGAGGTGAAAGGAAAAGAGGACAAGATTTGTAAATATAAAATTCTTTTGTATTGCTGATGTAAGTGGAATGTCATTAATGTAGGTGACTTTTGAAGGAAGGGCAGAGTTTTTAAAGCCTGGAGTTGATACGTTTGTCAGGTTGGTTGACTGAGGCCACAGTGGTGATGTCAAGAGAGGCCTGGAGTGGAAGTGAAGCTTGCTGTTGTCTGCAAATCTGTGCCAGTTGTTTATGAGCAGCTTTCTTAAAAGAAAGTTTCAGTGGCTCCTGAAGTCATCTTTTATTCATGTTTTCTCTCTTGCAGCAATGTTCACGATTGGCTTCTTTTATGTCCCATTTTATATTTTTTGAAGAGATTTGTTTTGTGCCCTGGATGTGATGCTCAGAGTACCTGTACAGAGGATGCCTTATAACAGTGATTATGGCAGGGATCTCTGTGATGGGTAGTCCTGATTGATAGTCTTGACTATCAGTCTCCCTCAGTCTGGAGCTCCACACAAGATCACCCAACGTGGGGTGAACATGATGATGAGAAAGGTGAGGAACCAACCCAGAACTAAACGGCAAGAGTTTATTGATGATCTGAATGCAGCTGGGACCACAGTCACCAAGATGACCATTAGTAACATACTACATCATAGTGGACTGAAATCATGTAGTGCTCACAAAGTCACCCTACTGAAGAAGGCACATGTACAGGCCCATCAGAAGTTTGCAAATGAGCACCTGAATGATTCAGAGGAGGGTTGGGAGAAAGTGCTATGGTTAGACGAGACTAAAATTAAGCTTTTTGGCATCAACCTGACTCGCTGTGTTTGGAGGGAAAAAAAGATGACTTGGACCCCAAGAACACCATCCCAACCATTAAGTATGGTGGTGCAAATATGCTTTGGGGCTGTTTCTCTGCTAAGGGGACAGGATGACTACATGGGTCGAGGGAAAGATGGATGGGGCCAAGTACTGGGGAATCTTGAGTGAAAACCTCCTTGCCTTAGCCAAGACACTGAAGATGGATTGTGGATGGGTGTTCCAGCATGACAATGGCCCAAAGCATACGGCTAAGGCAACAAAAGAGTGGCTCAAGAAAAAGCACATTATGGTGATCGAGTAGCCTAGTCAGTCTCTGGACCTTAATCCATTAGAGAATCTGTGGTGGGAGCTGAAGCTTTGAGTTGCCCAATGACAGCCTACAAACTTTAAGGATTTGGAGAGGCTTTGCAAAGAGTGAGCTAAAATCCCCCCTGGGATCTGTAAAACTTGGTAACCAACTACAGGAAATGTCTGGCTGCTGTGCTTGTCACCAAATACTTAGTTATGTCTTGCTATGAGGTGAAATATTTATTTTTTCAATAAAAAAGAAATAAATGTTCAAAAATTAATATAATGTGATTTTCTAGAATTTTTTTTTCATATTCTATCCCTCACTTTCAAAATGGACCTACCCTGAAAATTATAGACTGTTCCTATTTTTGTAAGGTGGTAAACTCAGAAAATCAGCAGGGGACGAAATACTTATTTTCCCCACTGTATATAAATCATATGTATGTCATGCGCTGATTTGATATAGTAACTGATGATTTCTCAGTATGCCTATGCAATGATTTTATTATGCAAGTCAGTGTTTTTACAATAAAACAGGTATTAACCAAATGATGTTTGTAAAATATTCACAATATACTTGTATTTATACAAGCACCATATTGTGCCAGTTTAAGCATTTAATATCCTTATTAAAAATATTGATAATAACTTATGTGATGTCAAGTTTTATTATGCAAAAAACTAAGTGCAATATAATTTTTTATTTATAAATAAATCCAAAAGATACAGGCCACACAAATATATGCCTGAATAGATTATTATTTTATTATTACACATATTGACATTCTCTAACCTTTGTCCATTTTTCATTCATTGATTTCGTTAATTTTTCTATTTTTTCAAACTTTAACATTACTTAAAACCTTCTTTGCATGAATATTGTTTTCCATTTTCATATACTTTCTTTTAATGATAGATCACAAGTTTTCTATTCGATCAAACAGGCCTTTCAGATTCCTTCCCTGTTACACTCCTCTTCATCTACTTGGTGGCAATGCTTCAGGAGATTCCAGACGACAATCCTGGAATTGGCCTTTGATACTGCACTGATGACAACCTCTTCAAAATTACTCACCTCTGGTTTAGGACTCGAACAACAAAAGCATGAGTCACAGAGCTCCAGTATGCTGATGATAACCGAATCTCTGGCCCATGAATTGAAGACCTCTAGAACTCAGTGGACAACTTATCCAAAGCATACATGTGCTAAAGACTCACCATCAATGTAACAAATTGACAACCATAACCAGGACATCAACTACCACCTGGAGTCAAAATCACCATCAATGGACTGGACCTGGAGAATGTTGAACAATTTCTATACCTTGGTAGGGTAATAACATCAAATGCATCCACTGGAAAATATGTTAATAACTGAATAGAGGCCACCCATGCAGCATATAGGAACCTATTCAAAAGAGTCTTCAGTAATCCTGGGCTAACTGTTGCAAAAATTGGTTGGAAGCACACACAGGAAAAGAAAGGTAGTATGAGTCCAATAGATTCAGTAGGCAAAAAAAATCCACACTTCTCACTTTGATCTCCAATATGCCACTCACTGTCCCAAAAGAAAAAAAAAAGGAACCCCTGTTAAATGAGCATACCATGTTTTTATACACCTGACCCATCCAGCACTCAGCCAATGAGTACCCAGAACCAGCTAATAAAAATGGCTACAAGCACCACCACCATCAGCACAAAGTGCTGTCTGATTCACCGTCCTTCTGAAGCTCATTGATTCACCGTCTACACACTCCCTTGCAAAACATACACACAACTCTGGCCCTTGTGGGTCACCGAGGTAAGTTACCATTACACAAACACAAACTACTAAGCTCATGGTCTACTGAGCTGTTGTAATCTCTACTGAAGAGATATCTGCAATCTTGAAAGATTCCATCAAATGAAACTTTGTCAAAACTGGTGGAACACATGGCAGGACCAGATCACAAACAACAAAGTTCTCCTTTGTGCAAAGATAGAAAGCTTAGAAACCATCATGACTCGCCACTGACTTCGATGGGCCGGACACCTTACCTGAATGCCAGACATTCAAAAACAGTTTTTGCTGAGGACAGAAATCAATCTGGTCAATTAAGAGACAGAAGCTGCAGAAAGAATCAATTGGAGAAGAGCAGTCGATGAGAAAAACAACATCCTTTGAAAACACCAGAAGATGAGACAAAGAGAGCCCAAAGAAAAGAGTTCCTCATCCCCTGAACCCTCCTACCCTACCATGTGGATGTCTCTTCAGATCCAAAATAGGACTCTTTTCACACAGAAGGAAATGTCTATGAGCACCCAATACTTGGCAACAAGTTTCGCCAATGATGGAAAGATTAAATGACATTCTATTAATTTGATGTCTTTGAAACCTTTTTTTGGCAAAATAAGCCAATAATTTTCTGAATGTGAAGAATGCTACTATTCTTCGTTGTGACCTGTAGAAGCTGAAAAGATTTCCTGTTCAAGAATGTACAATAATTCTTTGCATTTATCTTGAAGTCCATCATCAATTTTGAAAGAACCTACAGTTTTATTGTCTACAATACTAGCTTAATACATTATTCTGTTTTCAACTCTGAATATCTTCTAAGTTCTACTGAGTGACTATTTTCAGATCCATCCAATGTAGCTCTACATTCATCTTTAAAAGTTCCTGTTGTGAAATCACTTTTCATGTACTTCACCTACTTTACACATTTCTATTTGTGATTTTTACTTAAGGATGGTAGTTGCTTTCATGTCTTTAATCTTCTTAATATCTTGTCTTTTTTCTTTTTGCAACACTAGCTTCTTCAAATATTTTCTTTCTGTTTAATCCACTTTTGTTTTTTACATGTTTCTTTTTGTCACATCCTTAAAGCCATTTTTTGTCAAGACAATCTTATCTTGTTAGTGTTCTCTATTTCTTTTTTGATTGTTCTATGATTTCTGTTCAAGTTTTTAACAATTTCATATACTGAGTTCCCATTACCCAGTCACTTTAAAATATCATTTCATTTTTTGAGGTTATATCTTTCTTATGACCCATGGCAATCTATGTATATCTGTGATTTTAAAATAAATATCAATAAAGGTGCTATTATATATTTTTATTTATATTATTCTGGACAACAGTTGAGTTTCATAACAAATTCTCATGCCACTAAATAATTTATTGTAAATACTTCTAATAAAAACAGTATAATTTGAAATTTCATATATATTTATCATATAAATATATGCTGAAAAGTTTACAAACATCAGTTAGTTAACATCAATTTTATTGTGTAGATGCTGACTTGCATAATAAGATCTGGCACAATATAAATAGTTACCTTATTGCAAGTCAAAAGTAAATAAAGAAAAAACAGTACTTACAATAACAATAGTAAAGTCCAGGATTGTCCAAAAGTGGGTGTAATAATGAACAAATCCAAGAGCTACAAGTTTCAAAACCATTTCAAGAAAAAATAACAAACAGAAGGTAATATCCAGATAAAAAATTGCTAACTTCAATCGAGGCTTCTCGTTCAAATAAATATCCTCAAATGCCTGGAATAGAAAAAATATTCTGAAGGTCAATAAAAAAAATCCTGTAAAACAATGGAACAATTTACAAAATAATAATAGTTTTTCACTACATTTAAACTGATTCTAAATACTATAATTAAAACTCAAATTAAAAGATTACTTTTAATTGGATAGTGTTATCAAAAACGAACTGGGTTTGAACTTTATTTTATGATTTTGAATATAATATCCTTATTAGAATTATATTTTCTAACCTAACTATTTTTATGAGTAGGTACTGAAATGTTTTTTGTTCTTCCCAAAATATGAGCATATAAACAAATAGAACTTTTAGCACTTCCTTGTATATAAATTTTGTTAATATTAGAATAAGAATTAGTTTGTAACAAATTCCATCAATTTATATTTGGAATGAATAAAAACAAACACTAACTATATTAACTATCCATGATATTTTAGAATACAAGAAAGAAAACTAACATTAAATTAAAAAATGTCAAATAAGAATACTAATTTAGCAACAAACCAGGCAGACTTTTGTATCATCTGTTTCCACATTGATGAATAAAAATGTCTCTATTCACCACACAACCTCTAGTGATTAGACAATTTTGAATTTATATTTGAAAACATACTTAATTAGAAACTACTCTCGTCAAAAGAACATGGAACTATGACGATTCTGCTGAGTTAAATTATATTTTACATTACAAACATATACACTTATTCTTTTGCTAGATGGATTTTCATATACTGAAAATTTTCTTTTTAGAAAAAATTTGAACACTTATAAACTCAATCCTTTTATCTCTGAATATCAAATGCTACTCTCATCTTTTTTTATATTACAACACTGGTTTATCTTTCAAAACCTGACAACTTTCTCTTATTCAGTTATTAAACAATTCCTTGTTTTAATAGTGAACCCACTTACAAATGTTTTACAAGCCTTTTTTACTTGTTGAGAATATTTAAATTGGAGAATATTTGATGATATTTTGTGAAAATTAAAAAAGGCAAAATAAGTAACTTTGTTTATTTCACCCAAATAGTGTCTACTTAATATTAGAATAAACCATATTGGTGACTGTTGAACTAGTTCACCATAGATAAGTCATAGAACATAAGTGACTTAAAACTTTATAAAGTTGGAAAGTTCAAAGTATTTTGTTTTATCAGGCATTCTATATAGCCTTGAGGCGAACTTTGTAAGTAATCATATTATACTATTTTAGTGCATTTCTACTGCTGCTGGGAATATAACTTAATCTTCTTAAGTATGTTCAATTATATAGATATTCAAATACCCTCTGAGAATGCCAGAAGTTGTGAAATGATGTTTCACAATTAATTTATATTTCCTGATGTAACTACTAAGAAGTTCTCAATCCCCAACTACAAGATTAAAACCTCAACAAAATTTTCTTTACAAAAGATTTACATACCAACAAAATACTGCTTGCAAAAATCATCACCAAAACTCCGGTTTCAAAATATTTATTCTCACACACCATCATCAGCTGGCGTCGAAAATTATTCCATTTCTTGCCATGAGATGTATCATCAAATTCCCGAAGACATTTAAATCTGAATCAAAAAGAGAAAAAAAAAAAAATTATTTTCTGTAGAAAGCCACTATTGGATTAATAGCTTTATTTTTGTTATCATATTCAAATTAACATATTTCTTACTTGACCAAGTTGTATATAGTGTATATATTTGTTAATGTATATAGAAGCTGAGATTCCTTCAGAATTTACCCATTATCCACTGTGCTAATGATACTGAAACCCAAGATCAGGATTTTACTATTAAGTGTAGATGTGCGTCATGAAATGCTTTTTTAAGTGGCTTTTTTTTAAGATTACTTTAATGTTATGTGATATCTGTCCTCCTGTGTGGCAGTGAAAGCTGGACAATCTCCTCAAAGATGAAGCAGGGACTTGAAGCAACAGAAATGTGGTTCTAAGGAAAGATTCTGAGGATACCATGGATTGAACATGTGAGCAACAACAAAGTTTCTAGGGCACATAATGAGGGCTTGAAAAACCTGATACTCCCAGGGCAGATTGAGGGAGAGAGGGACAAAGAAAAGAAGCACATAGTGTACTTGATGAACTTGAGTGAATGGATGGTAGAACAGAGTTTGGGAGAAATAACAAAAAGATAAAACTTATTAAGAGCTACAAAGGATAGGAAGATCTGGAGGGCCATGATCGTCTACATCCTGAAGGGACATAGCACTAAAAAGAACACAACTGTAATATTCATCTAAAGTTTATGCACATACAGTAGATATATTTGTAGAATGTGAATTTTATCAGCTACAGGGTGCCCAGTGAAAAAGCGATAAATTCAGAAAGACATGAGACAACCATTGAAAACTAGTGATGACTGATGTGACTGACAAATTCAGGAAGAATTTTTGCACATTTCATTAATCCCCATGTCAGATATTCTTCTTTGAAAAATATGATAACTTGATGCTCAAAATCAGTGAGTTGTTTAGCCCTACGTGAAGGGCAGAACGAAAACTGAAAGTTGTCTGCAAATAACTTTTAAATGATGACTCATCATAAAAGAACCAATCAGAGTTAAGTAATGTGAGAACTGAATGATTAGTGATTTTCCAAGCGTAACTTAGATGTGGCACAAGGCCGAAAGTATGGGGGCACCCAGTGAGGATCGAACTCACTACTCAGTTGTAATTGTTCTAGCAAGACAAGCTTGCTAAACACTACACCGCCTTGAGGTGCCCCAGAACTGAATGATTATTCAAGATTTTTGAATATTCAAGTAATTTATTCAAGGTTATTCAAGGTCAATTATTCCTGAAAGATAAAACAGTGATAATAAATTTTCCGCTGTTTTACTGGGCACCCTGTAGTTCTGCATGGACCTTGGCTAAGGCAACTTAAGGACATTATTGTTATTATTGAAGAATTTCTCTTACATATACTGAGCAAAATTTAAATATGGTACATACTAGAAAAACACAAATTATAATGTAGATTAATATTATCTTGAGTATGTGTAATTCATTTTGATTTATTTTCAAGAGATTTGTGTACATGGATACATATTTTTATCACGTTTAAATAAAAATGACTGCTTTAACTTAAAAAATAACTGCATTTTAATCCCAATGTAAAAGGCCTCTTAAAATAAACAAGGGTTAATTTTAAATAATTGATTTAATAAATCTTTGATTTTTACCACCATGTATTGGGTAACCAGAGGGGGAGGCAGAAGGTGCAACAGCCCCGGACATCCATATAGGGAGGGCGTCCAATCAAAGAGTGAAATAAAAATTTAGTTTATATTTAATTTGAATAAAGTGTCTATTCCATGTTTCATCTATTTTTACATATTTAAAAAGTCTTTCTTTCTCACATTTCTCAGTACAAGGCCCAATAAACCCCTCCCTACTTGAGTTTTAGAGGTAAAGAATCAAAGAGTTGGCCCTGGTCATCACCAAACCTCCGCATGTCACTGGTAACCAAACAAATAATTCCATCTGATAGTTTGAGTCAACACCTAAAGCTTTGGAATATAAAGGTAAAAGTGCATTTTCTTAGTTTTCTTTTTCTTTCTTTCCCACACACAAATGCACAAAATATTGCCTATTTAAAAAAACAAAACAAAAACTAACATCATAGACAATTAAATAATGTTATGATGTATATATGTTCTGTTTGAATATGAGCTGATGTTTTTGATGGGCTTTATTAATATCAGCTTATCCAGGCCTAAGCTAATAAAAGTGAAACAGAAAAATTAAAGTAGAATCAATAGAATGTAGTTTATGATGTGTTCAAAGATAACAATGCATTTTTCTTTACCTTGAGGAGATAAAAAGTGGTAGACATGGTTGGATGTCTTTTTGCTGGCATGAAGAAATATCATCTTCTACACTGGAGCCATCCATTATGTCAGGGATGCTCCCTAGTGAACCGAGACTTGCCAAACTGTCATTGTTGCAATTATTTTCCAGAATCATTCCGTCCTTCAAAAATAAAATGAAAATAACAAAATAATAAATGCAATGAAGAATCTGCACAAGGATTTTAAATATGAAATAAAGGAGTGGTACATCAATATGCTTTTAATGGCACATCAATATGCTTTTAATGGTACACCAATATGCTTTTAATGGTACACCAATATGCTTTTAATGGTACACCAATATGCTTTTAATGGCACATCAATATGCTTTTAATGGTACACCAATATGCTTTTAATGGCATATCAATATGCTTTTAATGGTACACCAATATGCTTTTAATGGTGCATCAATATGTTTTTAATGTTACATCAATATACTGGGTACCATATTTGGTTATTGGTATCCCAGTTAAGATAAACCTAAATTGTTTTTACTTATTGCACACAATGAGAATAAGTATAATTTGTATTTAAATGCTAAAAATGCTAATACTTGAGCATAAAATATAGGAGCCTTTTGAGTTTGCTACTATCTAAGACAGTTTTGAGATATAATGAAAAAAAATGGTCAATTTGATTCAAGATAAAAATAAAGGGTGTTCTAATAACTTGGACTGATTTTAAATGTGAATTAAGTTTAAGTGTCTAACTTAAACTTAATTCACATTCTTGAATCAAATTGACCATTTTTTTCATTATATCTCAAAACTGTCTTAGATAGTAGCAAACTCAAAAGGCTCCTATGTTTTATGCTCAAGTATTAGCATTTTTAGCATTTAAATACAAATTATACTTATTCTCATTGTGTGCAATAAGTAAAAACAATTTAGGTTTATCTTAACTGGGATACCAATAACCAAATATTGTACCCAGTATATTGATGTAACATTAAAAGCATATTAATGTACCATTAAAAGCATATTAGTATATATGATTTTTTTCTTTTTCTTTCAGATTTAACAACTTATGTCTTTGGCAATTTCAACCATGGAAGGATTAACAATCAAACAACGTGTTAAAATTTCAAGAGTGCAACTGGAAAAATTGTTCATAAATTCAAACAAACTGGGATGGTGGCAGATGTGAAAACACCATTGCGTGCTTGTTTACATTGTTCAGCTGAAAACATTGCTGCAGTGCACAAGAATGTGGCCAAAAATCCAGACACCTCTATTCGTCATCACGCACAGGAACTGAACCTCTCCATAACAATGTTACATTGTTTCCAATTGCATTCTCGGTTGGTCGATTATGTTGACCAAAAAAATCACACAGTGCGCAAAATGCATTTCTGTTTGAATGTCCATTTTTGTAATAGGCTTTGATAACTTTAATATGTCATTTGATTGTTAATCTTTCCATGGTTGAAATTGCCAAAGACTTAATTTGTTAAATCTGAAAGAAAAAGAAAAAAATCATTAGGCACTTAAACTTAATTCACATTTAAAATCGGTCCAAGTTATTAGAACACCCTTTATATAGGCTATCACTTTTATTAAGTGTTAACCTTTATCCAAGTGTGGCTGCTTTATTATTTAAAAAAATAGTCAATTCAAAAATTTAACTACAATTACAACTGATATGGAAAATTACGGCTATTGAATTTGAATACATATGGAACTAGGTAACATGTAATATATTATATATAACCCATGACATTAATGGATTTTTTCTTGTTAATAGTTTTAGGAATAAAATTCTTTGATATTAAAGATGGAGAGAAAATAATTTTTGCAATGATATTAAATATGTTTCTTTTTCATTTATCTTTTTTGCAGTTGAAAGCATGATTACCCACATGTATATATAAGCATACATGTGCATATACATGATATTAAAGCAAAGTAATATATTTTTAAGGCAGTTAATGCTCTAAAATCTAAGCTAATACCGTGTATTCATAAATAATTGCAATATTAGGTCTTCAATAATGTTAAATAGAAAACAGACATTTATAGAACATTTTAACAATCTATTTCCTAGCAGGTTTGTGCCAATTCATTTTCTGATTCACTTCCAGATTAGGATGAAATTATAACTTAGTAACAACAAATAAAAGATGGTAAATTTCTGGAAGGATTGTGTCTGGAGAAACCGCACCCTAGACTCACGTCAAATAAATAAGTGACCATAATAGTTATATTATTTGAACTTAAAAAACAGCTGTTTGGGTTTACTTACTTTGGATTGTTTGTCATTATTCCGTAAGTCTATTTTGGTTTCTTCAGAATTTTGTTGAACTGTGATGTAAAAGAAAAAAATGAAAAGAAAAAACATAATGTGAGTTACATTTCTTTTAAAAGCAAAACTACAATTTATTTATTGAATAAAAATAAGTTTTGTAAAATATGAAATACAAAGCAAAATATAAATAAAACCCCTTAACCTGGTAATGACTTGGGAAACATTTTGTGATGAAGTTATTTAAAAAAATATTTAGTAATTTTTTTAAAAGGGAAGTTATTTAGTTTAGTATCAACTACAAATATTTAAAAAAGACTGACTTTATACTAATCAGTATTTATCATTAATGTAGTTTTAGTTACAAAATAGTCTAGCAGTTATAATAATAAATTCTACTCATTTCTCTTTGATGTCAATATATTATGAGAGACTAATTTTTTCAGCTAAAATAATTTTAAAAATAAATAATAATACAAGGAATATGTCATTTTAATAAATTTGGTAATAACAAAGGGACATTTTCTATTAACTTATAAGAAATTCTCACACACCATATTAATGTTTAATAACAATCACTTGAAATAAGAAGGAAACTGAATCAAAAGGAAGTTTTGTTAGTCACAGATAACAATCAGAAAATCTTTCAATTAGAGTTTTAAATTCGATTTTTGCTGGAATTCAATCAGTTAACAGGATTTTAATCAAACTTGAAAAGCTGAGTTACTTCTTTATTTTTATTGATAGGGTTTGAAAATATGGCTCCAATCACATGAGGTTTTTTAAACTTAGTTTGATCATTAATTTTTTCCTCTGAAGTCATATGCCACCTCAAATTATAACAATAAAATTATACTTTATACAATTCTCATATACAAATTTTATATGGACAAATAAGCAATTTTATTTTATTGAAAACCTCACTGGATTTGGCAAAACATTTGACATGAATAAAATTAGATTAGTCTCGTCATAAAAAATAGTTTTATTTCAAAACTGTATTACTGGAAATTGATCAAATAAAGTAAACACATACAAATTGTTGGTTATTCTTTAGACAATGCCAAGATACAAATTTTAATGTTTCTGGAAAAATTAATTAAACTCTGGAAGGTTGATTATAATGTTAACTTATGGAAAGAAGAACATTTTTGAAAGGGCGTTAAATTTAAATACTGTTTGATTTGGTTAAAACAACTAAAATCAAGTAAGTATATAAAATATGGAAGCCTGTTTCATATTTCTTCTTTTTTATTGTTTGGCAGATGAAAAAATCAATCAAATTTGTATCAATATGTGCAAGTAAAAAGAGTAAAAGGTATAATAATATACAAAAATAGAATTAAAAACATAATTCAGTAAACCATCAAATTTATGTATAATTTGGGAATGAATGAAGCATTTATTGTACAAAGTGGAAACAACTCAATAAATATATTACTAAAATACATATATTATGCATAATTCATTGTACTGGTAAAAATGAGTCTCAGAATGTTATTGAAATAATATTAATCATTAATCACAATTAAAAAAATAATATTAAACTAAATTTCCAGAGAATACTTGCACGATAATTCTTTTTTTGATTTATCTATGGTTGATAAATGGTTTCCACATTTCTGATGGTATACAAGATGGCTGCCAAAAATAGATTTGAAAATAGAACAATGACATGCAAAAATTTTAGATGAGACAAAAACTGTAAAAAATGGAATCACAGTAGCAAAATTTAAGCAGCCAAACAGTTTATAAAATGTATCATGCAAAAGGTAAGAAGGCAGTAAAAAAAAATTGAAAAAAGTGTAGCACTTTGTTCTGCAACATGCAGGCAGTGAGAAGCCATATTGGGTGGGACAAGCTAAGAAGCAATAGGGAAAGGGGGAAGTTTGGATTTCAAGTTTGAGTCAATCAGTTAATACAGTACCAATCATGGAAATGTCATGCCTCACAAACATTTTCTTTCACTCATACACTTTTTCTTCTTTTCTCACACTTTTAAATTTTGTCAATAGATGTGTTTTTTTTTTGTTTTATGTTAATTAAATATATATATATATATATATATATATATATCTTGATATATTGCTGGTAATTAAAGTATATGTGCACACACACACACACACACACACACACACACACACACACACACACACACACACACATACATGCCAACATGCATACACACATATAATTATCATGTAATCAATTACTTGGGCACAAAGTTTGTAAATATTTAAAAAAAACATTCCTCAGTTTTTAGTAGATTATCATTTGCGATAGATGCCATCATTATCATCAGTCAACATTTATTAGGTCACAAATTTATACAATTACAGAGCATTCACAAAGAAATTCAATAAATATGGACTGGCAATAGATTTTGTTAAAACATGATCATGTACCAGAAATTGAAGAATGTTATATACATATAGAAATATATTCTATCGATATATGTATATGGTTATATCAATAGAAACAATGAATAATAATGCAATGGTATGAATACAGTTGATTTCCACAACCAGCTTGAAAGTCTGTAGTGTAATGGTGGTGGTGGTGGTGGTGGTTTTGGTGGTGTTAATGAGACCCACTGTAAGACGCATGAAAGAACGCTAAAGAACTAAGGACAAAAAAACTAACATTTCACTCTTGAAAACAAGACAATGAATAAAGTATATTCAACAGATTTTCGGTAAATAACAAAAAGAAATCAATTTTTTTTATTTTGAAAAAGAAACAAATCTGTTTCTAATATTCCATTTCATTTTTCAATTCAAATTTAAAATATATTTTTACTTAATTACTTAACACCTTGATGATGATGACAATGATGATGATACACATGATAATAATGACATTAATGGTGAAAATGAGGTTGATAAAAACAAAATCAATGATGATGATAATAGTGATATTTTTGGTTGTCTAAGTTTGAAGGAGTGAATGGACAAAGGTATATTGCTTTTATTGCTGAGTGGTTTAATATAGAAACAAATCTGTGTCTGGACAGCAGTGATAATGAAGCAGTGTTCTACAGATTGTTAACTGATTAAGGTATAATTACTTACATTATTTACATTATTCGGACTGCTGTCCTCCTCTTCATTGCCATATTCACAACGTTTCGGCTGTTGTACGCTTCAGCCTTCTTCAAGTGATTGGAATTTTGAACTGAACTCTTTATTTCATCCACCATGGTAGATTGTTCTAGTTCTATGTTTCATGCCTCTTCCAGATGTCTCAGTTATTTCACTTTAACTCAACTTCTTTTTGGTTCACCACTGCTGTAGCCTGGTATTGAACTCACAACTTTTTGGGTCTAGTCACTGGATCTAACCAATGCCTTTATCCACTGGGCCATGCGTCCTTGAGGAGACACATGGCCCAGTCAAGTTAAAGAGACATCTGGAAGAGGCATGGCACGTAGAACTAGAACTAGAACAATCTGCCTCGGTGGATGAAATAAAGGGTTCGGTTCGAAATTCCAATCACCTGAAGAAGGCTGGAGCATACAAGGGCCAAAACATGAATATGGCAATGAAGATGAGGATAACAGACCGAATAATGTAAATAATGTAAGTAATCATAATACCTCATTTCAGAGATATAGACAGATATTTAAGGTATAATTGTTTTATTTTTGTGAATGCAAACAGGACAATGAAGCACAGTAGGATAAGATTTAAAAACTGATAGGATCCCCGTGCCTTTTCTATAAATACTTTCATGTAATTGTTCAGATGAGCTCTTCAATATGGCACCTAGACTCCTTGGATTTACTAGACTGGCGACCAATTTACAGTTAATTTGGCTAGATGTTACCATAAATTCTATGCTAACAGTTTCTTTTCTCACACTTCTCACTTGTGGAACTCCCTTCTGTCTCCATGCTTTCCAGTCAACTTCAATCTGTAAAAATTTAAATGCAATTTCAATTGTTATCTACTGTCCTGATTACTCTTCTTTGTTCTCACTTCTTAGAAATATTTCTGTTTCTAACTCTTCCACACCCAGTAACTCCTTGTGTCTTAGTGGCTTTATTGCTTTGCATGGGGTGAACTTGATTATATATATATATATATATATATATATATATATATATGACCAATGAAAAATGACCACTAGTCCATATTCATGGTCATATATATGGAAAAAGTTAAAGCAAAGTGTGCCATTTGAATTTTTCAAGAGTTAACTGTGGTATAATTGTTATATTTTCCTTGATTATTCTTGCCAGAGAAATACATTTGTATCTGTAGCATTATCCATCAATGGATACTTATTAACTGATTACAGTTTAGAAAACAAACAATTATGTTATTTGAAGAACAATAAGTTTAACAATAAATTAATTTTTATTAATGTTTGCTTGTTTGTTTGTTTGTTTGGCAGCAATTAACTTCTTATGGATCATTTAATGCTGAAATTTAATTTTATTGGGAGCATTATTAATTTCTTTTACAAAAATTGTCTTACTGGTAATTCTTTTTTAAAAAAATGTGTTGCTGGTATTTTTTTTTTACAAAAATGTATTGCTGATAATATATATATATATATTTTTTTACAAAAAAAATTATTGCTGGTAATATTTTTTTCCTGACAGAAATGTAACTTTTTTACTATAAATTTTTTTATACTTTCATAGTGTTTTGACCCCAGTTTGGGGGTTAACTATTTCCTCATAGCTGGGACCCTAACAGGGGCTACTACCTCGGGTCAGGGTGGACCTGGGAACAACAGCAATTAAGAGGTATTTTATTAATGTAAATAATATGTAGAGAGTGAATAGTATAAGATATTGTGTAGAACCATTTTTTCTTAATCCCTTTTCAGTGGTGAAGACTCAGATTTTTTAGAATTTCTTCCTTTATTGTAAAACAAATTGCTTGATTACAATATTAAGAACTCACTGCCTTTCTTTTGTTATTATAATTCAGGGAGTTTATGAATGATACAGTTTGCAGATCTAAAAATTCCCTGGTTTGGATATGACTGCTTGAAATATACTCTTGGTAGAAAATTGGACTGAAAATCATTAGATCTTGATTTCAGTTTTTGCTAACTCACTAAATGTACAAATAACAGTTCTTATTTATTAATTGCATTTCTTTTTACTTTTGCCATTTATGTACATTGTTCCCAATGATATTTTTCGCAACTAATACTCAATTAATAATGCATGAGTCAATCTTTTTCCTTTCTGAAGTAATTTTTCAGCAAGTTTTAGTGAAAATAGATTGTAAAAGAAATAAAGCATGCCATTATGTTTTGCCAGGGAATTAATCAAATAGTAATGTTCTGGCATTACGGTAGTCCTATTTATAGTGCTACACTCGACATATCTATTCAGTAAAAAGAAAACTTGAAGATAGACATTATCTTCAATGTTTGTAATGAGTACAAAGTCTGGAACAGTTTAGCCCAGCGAGCGAAATAAAGAGTTCATTTCGACATTCCAATCACCTGAAGAAGGCTGGAGTGTACAACGGACAAAATGTTGTGATAAATCTGGCAACAAAGATGAGGACAATAGTCTGAATAATGTAAATAGTGTACATAATACCTCTTCTCAGAAATATAGACAGATATCTTCAGATTAATTTGCCACACTTCCCGTCACTACCCACATAATTAGATTTTTGTACCTATTTGCTTCTGACACCTCCAATTTGAAGCTCATATTTTTGCCTGCTTAAATCCTGTTAAAAATGCTGTAAGCCTTCACATATATCTAATAGATTATGTTTATACAATTACCTACTTGCCTATTCTCAAACTCAAGGTCGTAATTAGAATAGTGCCTTAAATGCATACATGCAGGTAGTGCTATAAATTGTTCAGATGTTTCCGCACTTTACTTTTTTGATGTCCCAGGTGTCTTTGACTGACCTTGACCCTACTCTTTTAAGTGTAATGCATGGGTAGTTCCAGGTGGGTCAATGTTGTCACTGTGTTGTTTGCATCATCATGATTTGCATGATACCATCATTAATTGTAAATGGAAACTTTATAGTGTGTTCCTATTTTTGCATTATTGGTGTGGCTTAGAATACACCAGCAGCATCCCTTGCATAGGGGAAGGCACCATCACACTCCACCAAGGGAAATGTATAAAATATTTCTCTTAAAACAATTTTTTAGGAAATAGTTTTCTCAATTCCATTAACTGTTATTGCTCTTTCCTTTCTGATATGTTGTTTGAAGTAGTATAGAAAGTCAGCATCTTGATTATGTCATTATTTTCTTTTTGAGTTACATGTGCTATCCATTTTAGTTTTTGATGCTGTTGAAAGTCTTCTCAACTCAAGTGGTTGCTGCTATATTGTACAGTTTTTTTGTTTTGATTCTGTAGCACCAGTCCACAAGGTTCAAAGAAGGATGGTTCTCACTAAGACCTACAGGCATCATTCGCTCAAAGCCATTTAAGTGGTTGTATACAGCTGATAGTTACTTTGCTTAGTTTCTGGAAGGCATCTTTCACCATTTCAATGTACCTTCAGATTACTTTGTCACACTTTCTGTCATTTGTTATTACACTGCACAGAGAGTTAAATTTCTGTACTTGCTTGATTCTGATGACCCCAATTGGTAGCTCACATCTTTGGCTGCTCCTCTTGCTAACCACTATACGCTCTATTTTCTACAATTAATAGTTGGTCCCCACTTCCTGGTTTTCCTTTACTATCTTGTTTAGGATTTCCTATGGTTTTCTTTCTGTCATCGACACAGTGTCATCTGTGTATCATATATTGTTAAGATTATATTTGACAATAATAAATCATGGCAGGATTTCTAGTTCTCTTATGATTGCCTTATAAGTTCTAATAAATTTGGTGAGAAAATGCTTCCTTGTTTTACACCTCTGTTTTTGTGCATTTGCTTAATTCATTTTCTGTTTGCATGCAGACAGTTTGTTTGAGTAAATTCTCTGGATTATTCTAATATCTTTTCCAAATAAATCAAGTTTTCCTAGTAGTTCCAATAAATCTTTGTTTCATAGCTTATCAAATGCTTTTGTATAGTCTATGAAACATAGGCATACATTTTTCTGCATTTGTACTGCTTGCTCTGATAGCATTTTGATCATAAGAATCACATTACTTGTTTCAGTGTCTTTAATGAAGCCACATTGTCCTTGCTCTATTTCTGGTCTAATTCTGCTATATACTTTATTCATCAGAATCTGGATGATAAATTTGTGGCTCATTAAGCTGATTACCCAATCGACCTTGCATTTATTTGTACCTGACTTCTTAAGCAGTGTAATGAAGATGGATCTACTGAGGTCTTCCAATATGTCACCATTGTCATATATTTAATTTGTTATTTCAGCAATCTTGTTGATCCTGAAATTTTCTAAGTTTGTTACAAAATAATACATTAAAATTGATATGGGCATATAAATAATTCTTTATTAGTCTACTAAGCTTCATTATCTGTTAAAAAAGTCCCAGTTCTATAGGCATAGATTGGAAATATGAGAAACTTTGATTTCTGAGCTCATATAAAAAAAATGTTCTAAAATATTACATATATGACCGATATGCAGAATTAATAAAAAAATTAACTACAATTGAACAATATATTGGCTAAATGTCATCACTGAGTTTTAGATGATAGTTCTCAGAATTTTTCTGGGCCTTTTAAGCATATATCCTATAACAGTTTCCAATTGGTTAGCTCCAGAATCTATCAGGCATCCTTTTAAAATTAAACTAATGATATACTACAAATAAGCAATCAACAGAACATTATATTTACAAAATAGTTAAAGCCATTCTTCTTACTACTTACTAAAAAGATTGTCTTACATTTGATCATAAACTTGAAAAGAAGGCATCTGCTTCAAGATTTTTTTCATTTGCCATTGAAATAATACATGATGAGTTTATAGAATATACAAATAAGGCTTAATTACTAAAACATGAGATAGCATATTTGGCAGGAGTTCTCAAATAGACATTTTTAGGTATTTGATATTTCTGACACTTTTTTTTAGAAAACAATAATAATTCCAGAACAGACGAATGAAAAATTAAAAAAAATATACTTCTATTTAATTTTTTTAAACATTAAGAAAAAGACCTATGCATTGCACATTTGTATTTACATATAGTATTACTTGGGAATGTTAGTGATTCTGCAACATAAGAGGCATAAAAATATAACTGTTCCTGAAGTTTTAAAAGGACTGGACCAATACAATGATTAGTCCTTTAAATTTATAGGAATCCTGTAATGTGATACAAAGATAAAACAGGTATTACAACAGTGAATATATTAAAATGGAATACAAGTTTATAATGGATTGTGTCGACATCCATTTATTTCATTATCACACCAGACACAAATCAAACCAAAGTACAAACTCCTCAACAAAGAAGCAATGTAGGACAATATAAGATTCAGACATTTTGACCAACTGATTAGTATGAACAGTATTAACTTGGTGTGGATGGTTCAGTGAATTAATGATGAAGATGTCCAATGAAGGGGTTGGGGGGGAGGAAGGGAGGAAGGAAGGGAGGGAGGGACAATGGGGCTGCAAAACTATAACTACTGGGTATAGTGAGTAACTGCAGAGAGTGCACCCAAAAGATGTGGCATGTTCCTCTACTGGGACTTGAACCCACGATCACGCAGTGTACAGCCTGCTAAAATGAGAATGGACAACAGTTAGACATGCAAATAGATATAAAGAGTGACTTGTTTTCAAAAGAGAGAAATTGCTACTGGCTACTACAGTTAAATAGCTCTGAATTATACTGCTGGCTAAAAGTCATTCAGCAGGTTGGAGTATTTATAAGAATGAATAGAATTAGAACAATATAAGATATCTTTTGAAGAAAAATGTAGAAAAAGAATTTAAAGAGACAATTAGAAAAGAAATTGAATAAATATCAATTATGTAAAATTGGTGAATAATTCCATTATACAGTTGATCAAAAATGAAAAAAAAAAAAAAAAAAAAAAATCAGCAGAAATTTTCTTATTTCTACAAATTTGGAAGAATGTTTTTTGAAATGGTACAATGCATGCATTTAGTAAATGAACATTGTAATAGATGATAACTGGGAAAGTAATGAAATTTACAACTGCCTGTGAATTTTTACAGTCTTTACTGGTGTTCATTGTAATAATAACCTATCAGATATTAATGCCACATTGCCAGTAGGAATAAAAGATATGGATACGGATAAGGAAAATACATTATGATCAGAAAGAGGGGGAGGAAAAGATATGAGAGAGAGAGAGAGAGAAGGGGGAGAGAGAGAAAAACAGAGAAAGAGAATAGAAGTAGAAACAGAATAGGAGAAGACTGGCTTTTGTATGATATATGAAAAATAATTATAATCATGTCCTGATGAAGTGATCTAGATCATATGGTTAAGTTTTTACAAATCTCATTAGTGGTTATTCACAAAATATTACTAAATTGTTTGACTAAATATCTTGGTACTACAATAAATTTTACTAGAGGTGGGTTTTTTGCGTTTCAAGATGAAAAATAATATGAATATTTTGGAATGTTGTTTTTTGGTAAATTTAGTTTCAGTAAAATTTATAAATTTTATTTATTGAAACTTCTTTGTGCTGACTAATAAAAATGATGTTAACATCTATATTTTGTATATACAAAAATTTTAGTAATTTCTATTTATGACATATTCATTCTGTATTGCAATAGGTATGGAATGTGAAAGACTTTTTAACCTGCAAGTTTGTTTCTATGTAACTTATCAACATGGCTGATTAAAAAAAAAAAAAAAATTGGTACTTTTCAATTTACAACAATAAAATGGAAATATAAATAAATCCAACTCTACTCAGAAGCTCAAATGTTCTGTGTAATGTTTTTTTAAATTTGTTTTTTCTTTTGTGTTAATTTTTAATTGTTAGCCAAACAGACATGGCAGAGAAAAAAGGTGTTCATTGTCAAATAAGTAGATATTTTGTGTCACTACAGTCTTTTATTTTATTTGAATTACAACAAAGAGAAAAAGTAGAAATTAAATTAACAAAAATAAACTAAATCTAAAAAATTAATGAACAGTTGTGTCTTGCTTAAATTTTCGTTTTTAATTTGCTATTACAAATGTGAATCTATATTGTGATGTTTGATCACATCAAATTCTTGACCCACAATATTTAACAAATATAATAGAACAAAAGCCAAAGGTAATATTTAAGGGACATTATTATTAATAAATAAAAATATAAAATAATAATAATAATAATAAATACCATAAATAAAATAAAACAAATAACATTAAAACTTTCTTTAAAATAAAATAAATAAAACCAAAATAATAAAAGTTATCCCAGCATGCAACAGAAAATTTTTCCTGCCTGAAATAGATATTTTGCGCCAAAAAAATGCCGAACTCATTCTCTTCACTTATGGACACTCAGAGGGTCTAGACGTCCATCTCTTCCCCTTGGCACATAGCTTGTTATAAGATGAAGTGACTTTTTTCCTTTATCACATGCAACCTTATAACATATAACTAAAATACATATATACCAGTACACAAAAATAAATAAAATTATATGGATTTAATTTACAATTTAACATGCTTTTAGTGTTATTTCCTTGTATGTTTTTATTCCTGTGAACGCGAGACTATCTCTGCTGGTGTCGCAGTTAGCTCCTCTTCATTTCCTTAGCCCTTCAACAGGGGTCTCTCTCTCCCGGGAGTATAAATACTGGTTGACCTTTCGCCTCTTCCTCTTTTCTCTGCTTACGCGCACGTGCGAGCAACTATCTCGACTTCGGCCGCAGGCCGCAACCTCGCACGTGAGGCGAGGTATATAAGACTTTCTCTTAAAATTTCCAATATGTGAACTCCTATACACAACCAGTGTTTCCCATATTCTGGGAACACGCTAAAACAAAATTCACCCCCGTACGGACATTCAACTCAACACACACACAACTTTCCATACAGACTGTAACATTTTATTCATGTCTTCTATGTATTTATAATTTGTGTTTTAACCTATTTGTCATTAATATATATTTGTTCGCATACATGTATATCGGTCTTGTTTGTTTCTTTGGACTCCATTAAAGTCCAACATTCTTATGTAGCTGGACCGGCCAGCGGGAGCCTTAACCTAGAGATAACTCCTCTTCTCTTCTCACATTCACACACCGCATGGTCTACTACACTGGTATGACGTGAGTGACCCCACAATTACAGTTATTTTGAGTTTAAATTTATCAAAATTCAAGAATGCATAAACTGTTGACATTAGATAAATTGTAGACGAATTTTGTATTGAGAGAAAAACAACTGGTAATTTTTACTTTAGGTACAATATATTTAAATAGCTCTGAGAATAAGTTGTACCAAACATGTTACTTTTTTTCTTCTGAAATATCCATTATATAAATGTAATTCTACCCTAACATATATAAGATAAACACTTTGAAGCATCGCTTTCATTAATGTACTTTAATTGAAAAATGACAGCATAAAATTTTCATGCAAGAAAAAAAAACAAAAACTTTTTCACTCATTAAGCATGTAGGGGATACAGAAATTGCTTATCTCCCTTTGATGGTGATAAGTTATGTGGTCACATGATGGCCACTTTGTGACATCAGTTCATACAGTGACCTAAAGTGGCAGTTGTTTTACAGTTGGTGGGCAGCAACAAAATGAGAAAATTACTGCCTCCCCCAGCAGCTTACAAGCACATGGTGCCATTTCCCTTTGTGACATAGGTGAATCCGGTTCGTTTAAATCTGGAGTCTCAAGTATCTCCAAATTATATGTAAGACCCTTTTTGTTCCACCTTATACTTCGCTTTGCTGTGTAGATATATGTGATATATAGTTCACCACATGGGACACATGTATATATATGGTTTTGTGTATGTCTTAGTACTATAAAAGTCTCTCTGAGAACAAAGCATGTTTGTCATTCTTTTTCCTTTCAGTCCTGTTCAGGAGCTACGGTGTTGTTATATCATGGATATAACAATGTCCATAGTGGGAGAAACACAAATGGGAGAATAAATCTTTCTTCCAAGCCCTCTTGTTACAACCACTTGGGATGGAGATATTTAAAAATATTTCTCTTTGATATTCCTGTATACTGTCAATATCAATGTGTGACATCAGTAAAATATCTTGTGGGTTCACTCACATCATACCAGCAGGGATATGACCTGGGTAAGACAATAAACTACATCCAACAGCAAGGAGGTTTTGAGGAGCACCTCTTAATTGCTGGTGTTTCCAGGTCCACTCTGATCCGGGGTGGTATTACCTGTTAGGGTTCCAGTTATGGGCAAATAGTTAACCCCCAAACTGGAGGTAAAACACTATGAAGGTGTAAAAAAAAGGTTTTAATACCAGAAATACTTTGTAAAAAATTATTACCAGCAATAAATTTTTGAAGAAAAATTATTAGCAGCAGTACTGGCAATATATTTTTGAAAAAAAATATTACCAGATATACATTTTTGAAAAAAAAAATACCAGCTATATATTTAAAAAAAATTACCAGCAATACATTTTTAAATAAAATATTAGCAGCAATAAAAATCTTGTGGGCATTAAATAACCCAACCAGCAGGGAGAGCTTCATGATCACAGGAATAAAAACAAACAAGGAAATAACACTAAAAACATGTTAAATTGTAAATTAAAATCATATAATTTTATTTATTTCTGTGTAATAGTGTATGTATACTTTAGTTATGTGTGTTTTAAGTTTACATGTAATAGAAGAAGAAAGTCACTCTGTCTTAAGACAAGCAAGGTGCTGAGGAGAAGACATGGACATCTTGACCTTTTGAGGGTTGGTAACGAATAGAGTGAGTTTGGTGTTTTTTGGTACAAAGTATCCATTTTCAGTCAGGAAAATTTTTTGTTGCATGCTAGTTGAACTTTTATTATTTTGGTTTTATTTTACACAAAGTTTTAATGTTATTTTTTATTTTATTTTATTTATGATATTTATTATTATTAATATTTTATATTTTTATTTTTATTTATTAATAACGTCCCTACAATCTCATCACTTTCTCCAGAACAATCATTGCTCTCACTATTTTATGCAAAATAATTTATAAAATGTCAGTTGTAAAAAATGATCACAATTAAATATCTTTTAGTATCACTGAATGAATTGACATTATAAATTATTTACATTTATCTTAGATTAATTTGACAAAATATTGCATTTTTGCTTGTTTTGCTTGCCAATTTTTTTTCTTGAACAGCGAGAACAGACATTTTTAAACATTATTTCCAAATTAAAAAAAAGCATTTCTCTCCAAAAATAATTAATTTTTAGAATGATTCAGAATTCTCCCTCATTATTTTTGTTTCAAAATGCTTCTTAAATAGAGAATAATAAAATTCTTTTACAGATATTTTTTAGAATCCTTATTGGATGCATTTCTATTTTTCATTCCTCAATTTTTATTTGGATAAAAAGCTATTTTTTTTCAAATATTACATTTTGTAATCTTTTCTATTTTTTGGTGAAGGTGGGGGGTATATACTCTTTTCTATCTATGAGAATTATATTATATCCTTTCCAGTTGAATTATATATAAATTCTTATTGGCAAGGAATTAAATGAAAAAAAATTGACAGTATTTTATTTTAGAAATTGTAAAAATAAAAAGTGTAGTTATTAGAAAATAATCTACAATAATTGTGTAAAAGAGTCTTTCACACCTTAGTAAACAAGCACATAACAAAGGTGAGGTAACTAATAGAAGTACCTTGATAAAGACACTTTCTACACCACTATCTTTCTGATTTACTCTTTTCTCATCTAGTGTTTGGATGAGCAAACAGATATCATATGTGAGTAAGATTTTAAATATAATTTTTTTCAGAAAATTCAACTCATAAAAACAACATTTTAGTTTCATGAGATACTATTTTTATGAAGTTTTTTTTCTCTGATTTTTTGTCAATTTTGTGAATGCTTCCATTATTAAATTGGCTAAACTTAAAAGAAACTACAATACTTGTAAAATTCATAATGTTTAGAGAAATAACTATCACACATCTAAAAAACTTATAACTAATTTTGCATTCTGTAGATCTTATCAGGTTTTTAACTTTTTAGATTAAACAAAGGTACCAATAAAGTTTTAAAGAATTTATTGTGTGAATATGCATAAAATGAATAGAAATTGCAAATACTTCTTGTATTGAGTTCATTAATAATAAAAATAATATTTATTTAAAAATTATAACATTACTATAAAAATAGCCATTTTGTTTCAACACTTCTGGTGTCTTGTCAAGTGATCTAATAATAAAAATTTAATTGCCAAGATAAACTTTTAAAGCTGGTTTGTAGTCAATATATACTGAAATTAAATTTAAAAAAATTCTTAGAACATGAGCCAGAGATAAGCCTGAGAAAATGTTGTGCATGACAGCTTGTGTACCAGTATTTAAATGACAAGTAAAAAATAATGGCAATGACTTATTTTAGTTAACTATTTATTTAAATAGTACAGAAGAAAAATATGAATTGTTATATAGTATTAATCAGTGTCAAAAGTAAAGAATAAAATATAAAAATTATAGTCTGATCCAAATGCTTTGTAAAAAATAATCACAAACCTCAAATTTGAATAATATTGGAAACATAAATCATTATATAAAAGAAAATTTGAAATGGAGAAATTTTGTTCATCTATTTTTCACATTCTTTCTTTACATTTTGTTTGGCACATTTTTGGTCATCTTCAGGTGATGTTGCATGCATACATTACTATTACTTTAGCAAACAAATTATCTACTCAGCCTGTCAGATCACTTAACATCATTTAATCACAAAATGTCTACTCACCAATGATATGCAATCACTAAAAAGAGATTTTCTCACAAATCCATATTGAAGAGCCTCATTCCACATCAAGAACAGCAATAAAATGACTTTGTATTCGTAAAGATACTGACTTTCCATTTATAACTGTTGTTCATCTCAATGGTCTGTTTAAAATGAGCACAAATAAATGAATCTTCAAATCCAAACACAGAATTGGTTTTAGTTGCTGTTTAAAAGTAAGGCAAGCTGACAGATACTAATTAAGTAATCACTGAATTAGTACCACCATCAAAAGTGTTGAGGTTAAACAAAAAGCAACATCAGTTATATAGGATGGTGGGGACACAGTACCTGAAAATGATTTGAAGATGACCAATATCAGATAAAGTTTGAAGGAAAACAACAAAACTAATATAAATCCAATAAACCTATATACAAAGAATATTCTTTTTAATTTGCTATAACTGATACTATAAAAATTGGAAGTGGATTGATTGTAAAAAACCTCTCCAATATGGCTTTTGCTTTTCTTGTACTTCAAACTGAATCAGTCATGCTACAAAATGTTTTAAAAGTATAGCATTTTAAACAAATCATGGTAGTTAATCAGAGCCAATAGCATTATCTAAAAATTTTGCTAAATTTAAGGTTGAAATACTATTTGAATATAGAGATATTTTCCCATCATTATCAGCTGAAGATGGTTGATAAAAATACTGAAAATATTAAGGAATGGACACATGATCTGGATACATTTTTGACAAATATAATTTTTTTTTCTAATCAGTAAGTAATTCATATAGGCATAGAAGAATACTTTTAGTGATTATTTTTATTATATAAATAATCCCCAAATATGTTTGGAATTCTAATTTTGAAAGCAAGATTGATTGATTGATCAGAAATAAAAAAAAAAATCATCAAGCAACCTATAGAAAGAATTTTTTTTTTTTTCTGGTACAAATTAACAAAACAACCAAAGTAATATAACATATTTTAAAAATGTCTAACCTTTTTGTTTCTTTAAAACCTCTACAAATGTAAAAAAAATGATCAAATGAGATTTGAAATTTGTAAAAAAAAAAAAAAAAAGTTAATATTTCATCTTCTTTTTGGTTACCGAGAATGTTCAACTTGTGCTGTTCATTAGGAGTACAAATATTTACTCTTCTTTTTCCTCTTCTTCAGTAACATCTCGCAAAAAATCAGTCCACTTCTTAACACATCTCTTCATTTCACCTAAGGTGTTCTCTTTCACAAGCAAAAGACAAAGGACAAAATCACAGAGGTAAAAAGAAGAAAGAAAAGAAAAGACACTTAAACTATGATGAAGAGATATGGAAAGACACAGAAATACAGAGACAGAAAGCGAGCAAGGATGGAGAATAGAGTCTGTGATTTTCTATTTGAACTATTAGTAAATAAAAGATTTACACTGATGTAATTAAATAATACAATACTCATTACAAAAAGTGGCACACTATTTTTTATTTAAATATTATTAGAGTTTTGCTGTTTTAATACTTTTAAACAGAAAACAAAAATATGAAAAAGAAGACAAATCAATATATATATATATATTAATACAATTGAATTTTGCACAACTAATGCTTATACAATGTGAATGATTTGCTCAAAGTCTTGAGGATCAATCATAGATTTGAAACTGAACCAACCAGCTTTATACCCCAAATAACTAATAAAAATGAATGTCCTTACTATATATTTTTAGTAAATCATGATCTTTAAAATATTTTTCAGACATCAGCTATCTCAAGTCAAATTTGGTATTTGGTATTCAATAACTAACTAATACTATTATTATGAATATTTACAATGACTGTCAAAATATACAGGTTTTTAACCACAGCTGGTTATTTTGCAATGAATTGGTAAAATTACAATTGTGCTAGCAGCAATTACTTTTCTTTTGTTTAATGATACTAACTGACTATTTTCAAGAGTGAATTTTAAATTTGTTATTCTTGTATATATTGCAGGTTTTACATAAAATAAATAAGGAAAAATAAATGAAAGCCATATCTCTGGCCTTTAATACAAATCAATAAATAAAATGGCTTGAGTTATAATTTGTAACTATTAGTTTGAAGAATTCATTTTGTCTTTTATTATCATTTAAGCTTATGTATATTTCCTGAATAATTTAAAAAAATATCTTGGCAAATAAGGACTAAAATATTCTATGTAAAATATAAAAGCAGTTAAATACAAAATTGAGAAAAAGTCCTTGAAAGAATTTCATGAGACAAATATTTTATCATAATTATAATGAAATTTTATAATTTATAGAAATTAATTTTCTTTCAATTTACATTTTGTCAATATTTAAGATAAAATGATAGCATATAGCAAGTTTATGGTGCATACCTGTGATGTTTATAGTTAGTTAGTATGCTAAATAGTTCATATATATATTTATATATATATATATATATATATATATATATATATATATATACATAGCGATTTTCCAAGCATAGCTTGGATGTGGCATGAGGCTGAAAGTAAGGGGTACCCAGTGAGGATTGAACTCATTACTCTATTGTAATTGTTCTAATGAGACAAGCTTGCTAACTCATCACACCACCTCGAGTGCCCAATATATATATATATATATATATATATATATATATATACCCAGGTATAGGTTGGTGTATATGGAATAAATTCCAATAACCAAAAATACTATTCTTAAAAGAGTGCTCAATACAGAGTAGAACAAATATAATTTATTTGAAAATTATAACATAAATATGTTATAAAATCCCTACAAAAATAGCCATTTTGTTTCAGCACTTCTGGTGTCTTATCAAGTGATGGTGTTGAATGTAAAATAAAGAGTTTTAAAAGGTTCAAATCAATCAAAGTCCTCTTGATCTTTTAAAACTCTTTATTCTACATTCAACACCAGAAGGGTTGAAACAAAATGGCTATTTTTGTAGTGATTTTATAACATGTTTATGTTATAATTTTGAAATAAATTATATATATATATATATCTATATATATATATGTGTGTGTGTGTGTGTGTTTAGAATTTGCTATATTTTTGGGAAAGAGTGTTCAGTATCAGAGATAGATAATTTGCAGATACTGACAGTGGTAGAGTCTGAAGATCACTCGAGACATGAAACTGACAGTAATCTTGCAGTGTTGATTTCTATGTCCACAATATATATATATATATATATATATATATATATATATTACTGTTCCTTATCCTATCATTTTTAGTGACTGCTTGTTTTTGAATAGACTTCCCTGTTTTTAAGCTGACATTAATCTTCTGGTATAGATCATTAAAAATTTTATGAATAAAACTGTACTTCGTTTGTAGGTTCAATCCCAGCCAAGAGGTAATGATTTTAAGGATATTTACCCACTAAAATAACATTTATAAAAATAATAATAAGATAAATATGTCAGATTTTCAAGAAATCTCTTAATTGCTTATATATTTTCTACATGAATATATGTACATTTCTGTATAAAAATATACTACAAATAAAATATAAAAGGATTTTACATTATGGTTAAAATTGAATTCTCCATCAACCAAACACATATATTATGCAAATATAGGACAAAATTATAAATCTCCAACAAACTTTTTCTCAAGAATTCTATTAATATTTTTTTAGCATGCATTTTTTTGCAAGCCTTATATTCCTCACTAATAAGTCATTATTAATAACTTATTTTAATATACTTTGATGTATTCAATTTATTCTCATCTTTGATGGCCATAAAGATTATCAGAGATGTAATGTTTCAGCCAAGTAGCCACTAGTTATCTTCAGGTGTCCAGTATTTGGGGCTGATATAGGGGATATCATGTGTGAGTTGATTATTGTTTTAATTTAGTCTCTGTGATGCCATTTATTGTTCATTCTTACTAAAAAAGTGTTTTGAGATTTCACTACTTTACTCCAGGGGTTGAACACATGATCACTTGAATAACTAACACCTATATCGATTATACCACCATCCCAAAGGACATCAGTGGCATATTTTTGGAGGCCCTTAAATCCAGTGTCAGATGATTTCGGTTAATACAATGGCTCTATACTGCTATCTGGTAATTTTTAGTTTGGTTTTTGAGATGAGGAATTGTCAATATATTTGTGCCAGTCTTTGAAGATTTGATGAAGAGTGTTATCAAGAAACAATCCCATGAATAAAAGATATAATCCAACTAATGTTACAAAGACTTTTTCTATAATTCAGTCACTTAAGTGCCATAGGTGATACACACTTGGGCGATCATGTTTCTTTCAATACATGACTGACTAGGAATAAAATTTTCCCATAGTTCTTTTCTCTTTATTTGCCCTGTCTTTTCAGGATGTAGGTGGTCATGGTTCTCCACTTCCCCCTATCCCTTGTGGCTCTCAGTAAGATTTGTGCCTCTGCCAACTCCCCCAGACCACACTCTGCCATCCACTTGCTTAAGCCTGCCAGGTATGTCATGCATTGCTTTCCCTTGTCTCTTTTCCCCTCTATTCGACCTGTGAGTATCAGATTCTCCAGGCCCTCCTTTCTCATTACATGTCCCAGAAATTTCATCTGCCTCTTCTTTATGTTAAGTATAAGCTACTTCCTTGTTTGCATCCTCTCCAAGACCTCATCATTGCTCACATGATTGTTCCATACTATCCTTAGCTTCCTCCTGTAGAACCAGCTGCCTTGAGTCTCTTCTTCATCTTTGAGGAGACTGTCCAACATTCGCAGCCGTATAGGAGGACAGATGTCACATAGCAGCTCAGTACTCTTTTCTTTGTCACCAAAGAAATCCTCCTGTCACACAGTACTCTGCCCAGCTTTTGGAATGCATCCTTGGTGATCTCAATCCGTCACTGGATCTCAGCATCGCACCTACTGTCCTCCATCAAAACACTTCCCAGATATTTAAACTTCTGCACATGCTTGATTTTAGCATCCCCGACCTGCAAATCGCATTTCAGGCTCATTTCTTTCTATGATAGATAGGTTGCCAACCAAGATCTGTTCTGCTATTCAACCCATATTTGGAGGGGGTAAAAAAAAAGAGATGGATTCATACCTTTCCTAAGAGTATTTGCAGATGATCGTCTCTCTGAACTGTTCCAGTAAGTACATATACTGTTGCCATATTTGGTTGGGAGCTGCCCAGTCCTCACTTTCCAGTCTTGATAGAGTTCCAAAGCATCTCTGAGTTCTTGTTGGAGAAGAATTATTTTCCGACCTCTCTATCAGAGGTGAGATGTGGCAAATCTCTCACTGCTCTATTGCTTCTACCATCGAAAGTGTTTGGATGAACTTTATTCCTTGGTTCCTCCAGGTCTAACCTTCATGACTAAGACCTGCCATGCCACTTACATAGTAGCGAATCACCCACATTCCCTCCATATTCCACTGGTGTGAAGTAAGTTCCATTCTTTCCGTGAGCCACTGCTTTGTGGAACAGAATCCCAATAGGATGTTTCCCCAATCACTACGATCATAACCTGTTCAAGAGTTAACTGTTATCTTCCTCTCCTATTTATATAAACTACCACTTAACATAACCCTCTACCTCTGGGCCTTGGACAGGGTGAACCTTACTGTAAAAAAAGGTGAATATCACAAATTCGACTGGAATTTGAACTCGTTTCTCCGACTTCTCATTCCAAGCCATTATCCATTAGAGATGCTTAATTATTATTCTTAAAGTTGGCTTATACTCTTTGCTTGTGGCTGAGAAGATATGCAGTTATAATTTTTGTAAGTATTCTAAACTGTCAGTACAACAGATTAAAGAATTCTAAAAATTAAATAAAATATCAGTATAGACTAAAATATCTTAATTCAAAGTAATATGTATAAATAAAGTTTTGTAATGAGATCAGATAAAATTATATTTCTGTTATTCATTATAAACATATATATGGTATGGTTTTTGGAAAATAAAACCATTAATTAATTATTTAATACAGAAATACTGTGATAGAAAATGCTAGTTCTATATTGTGGTTTTGGAGAAAAGTCTGCTTCTAGCAAGAATGTTTGAATACAAATTCATTTTCTATAGCTGAGAAAAAGAAAAGAAATATCTTTCAAGCACAGGCATATAAAAAGAAAAAGTATTAGAGAATTAGGAATGAATTGGAATGACTGCTTTCAAGAAGTTGGGATTGGATCAGCACCCTTTTTGTATATGATCCAAAAACTGAAGGATAATACATGCAAGCAGTATTCCATGCCAAGCAGAAGAATATTTGTTTTATCAAATTTGGTGTGACATATAATATGAAAATATGGCGTCATATTTGACTTGAGTATTCTATTGTTCTGTTGTGGAGATTTCAGATATTAGAAGTGGATATCCTAGATTAGACTGTTTAAAATAGAATAATGATGCTAATAATGAGTTATGGCATGTAAAAGTAAATTTGTTTTTGGCTGGAATTTGCTGACCTAAATTTTGAATGTTTACACAAATTTAAACTATCTCCCAATGAAATTTAAAAATGTGTTTACTTTTCAAATTTCATGAAAAATGAACAAGCAATGTGAAATCTTTTAGAATTGCAGTTTGATATTTGCCATTTATTTAGAGATTTATTGCATAGAAACAGAATTATACAAGTTGATATATATACACTGCGTCAGATTTTATTATGCAAGTCAATGTTTTCATAATAAAATTGACCATGACCAACTGATACTGGTCAAATTTTCAGGATACAAATTAGTTATATGAGCAATATATCATGTGAGTTTCAGCCTATAATATCTGTCCTTATTAAAAAAACATTGATAATAATTTGTTTTGTGTGTCATATTTTATTACATGCTAAGTGCCATATAAATTTTTATTTATAAAAAAAATTCAAAAGATATATCATAGAAACATATTTGATGAACACAATATCCCATATACCTGAATAAATGATATTATTTCATTATATGTTAATATAGGTTCCTTGATATTCTATAATCTTCTTCAAACTTTCATCATTGATTTTGTTAACATTTGTATCCTTTTGAATTTTATTTGCACCAGTTTTTATTGCTTCCAAGATAGCTTAACTTGAATATTGATTTCTGCCCTCATACGCATCTCTTTTACTGATGGACTACAAGTTTTCTATTGGATTAATATTGTAAAAGGGTATTTAAAATAAATACCAATAATTATACTATACGAGGAGACATGGTGGTGTAGTGGATAGCAGCCTGGATTGTGGAATCGGGGAGCTGAGTTCAAATTCCGGTTGAATCCATTACATTCACTTACGTGCTAATACCCTTCGGAAAGGTATTAATCCTTCTCCCTCCAGCTATGGGTAAATAGCAGGACAGACTGGCTTCTATAGCCTTGGATTTGGGGAACTTGTGCACCAGGTTTCTCTATTCGGCCCTTCAAAAAGTGTGGTTGGTTCTGCACAAAGCCTTCACCACTATATTCATATCATATGTGCTGGTGTTTGGGCTGTTAGTTCCTGAACTGCTTGACCCTCATACGTCGAATACGATGGGAGAGTCCACCATACTATCATATATATTTATTAAAATATGATTAACAACTCTTGAGTTGCATAAAACCTTATATCATCAAATGATATACTTTAATAAAAACAGTTATAAGCCGTAATGCACATTGATATATTTATATAAATAGAAGTATATACTCAAAAATTTATCTACATTAGTTAACCAATAGCAATATTATTATGAAAACATTTGCTTGTATAATAATATTTGTCCATGCATTGAATACTGCTGCCATATCTGGTCTAGTGTTCCTGCTATTCATCTTGAGGTTCTTGCAAAATCCAAAGAAGAATCTGTAATGTAATCAATTCTGACTTGGCATCTCAAATTCAGTCACTTTCTCACTGATGTGCCATGGTTTTCCTCTGTCTTTTCTACAAATATTTTCATGGCAACTGCTCTGACAAGCTTTTTTCTCTGGTGCCCTGGCTACAAGTGTGCTACTAGATTGGCATCTATGTCCCGCCCGTTTACTGTTGAAGTAGCTAAATGCAACTGCCACTTCTACTTCAACAGTTTCTTTTCTTGTACTTCCCACTTGTGGAACTCCCTTCTGTTTACTTGCTTCCGTGATAACTTCAATCTTCAAAAATTTAAATGCAACGTCAATCAACATCTTCTATCTGCTTGAATCCTGTTGATCTTTTGTCTTTTCCTTAATCCTTTTTATACTCAGTCTTTTCTTTCACCTGCACCTCCTGGTCCTAGTGGTATTTCCACCTTTTTTTTGGTTAAAATGATTAAAAAAATCTGACAGTGTAAAATCTAGTTTGTAAAACAGCTAAGCTACAAGTTTTCTATTTGATTAATATTGTAAAAGGTGGGGTCCGTTTCATTAATTTGTCATCTTTAAAATCTTTTGTTGACAAAGTGAACAAGCTTTGCAGAACTCAAGTGGTATTGTGTGTATATATATATATATATATATATATATATATATATATATATATATATATATATATATATATATATATATATATACACTTTAGCTTAAAGTTTCTTGAGTGTGACCTGCACTATTGATAAAAATCTTGTCCAAGAACTTAGAATAATTTTCTGCATTTATCTTGGCATTATCATAAAATTTGAAGAGACCTTTAGTTTTGCTGCTGACAACAGTAGTTCAAAATATTACTCAACCTTTAAACCTTGTTGGGTAACTATTTCCATTCTGTCTTCAATCTCTAGCCTAAACACCAGGTCCATCCAATGTAGGTTGACATTCATCACTAAAAACTATTGTCACTCAATAACTTTACAATATCTTCTGCAGTTATATCTTTCTTATGACCCATGGTAATTTTTATATATTTGAAATTTAAAAATAAATACCAATAATTATACTGTTATATTTAAAATATGATAAACAAGTCTTTAGTTGCAACAAAACCTTATATCATCTAATAAAAACAGTTAAGCTGAAATGCACACAATATATTTATATAAATAGAAGTATATCCTGAAAAATTTATCTACATTAGTTGATCAATAGTAATTTTATTATGAAAACATTGGTTTATATAATAAAATCTAACTGTGTAAAATCTGGTTTGTAAAACAGCTAAGCTACAAAAAATATTTAAAACTATCAACTTGATAAGAAAGGAGTGACACAAATATCACAGTAGGAAACAAAGTTAAAAAAAATTGATCAATGAATACAGACATATTATAACATTTGAAATCCCAAAGATATTTTTGTATTGGTGTGTAAGTTCCAAGACATAAATAAATAGGTTGAATTAATCACATGGAATATATAATTAAATTTGAAACATTTTAAAAATGAGACGACAACTCTTGTCCATTTTTGAATGTGATGACAATAATGAGACAACATGAAATATACTTCATAGATGTAGACATTTAACTGTTTTTTTTTTTAATACAAATCCAAATTCAGTTGAGGCAAGCTTTGTTTTACAGATGAACTGGGTAGACATGCATTAGTAATAATGATAATGGCTAACAATATCACTGGTATTGAACATTATATTTTAAGATTACAAGCTGGTTGAACTAGTGAAACGTTTTTAGTGAAGAAAGGCAAATATGAAGATGACCAGATAAAAATAAATTGATAAAATGATGGTCACTGTTTTATGGATTGACCAACAGAATGACTGGTCAAGAGGAAGCAGTGGGATTAAGAAAGGGAGAGGGAGAAGAGTCTTGGATAGGGGTGGGAGGCAGTCTGCATGCCAGGAAAGGGGCAGGTAAAAGAATGGATTGGATACGGACAGCTGGGGAGGGACAGCATAGAGAAATATTTAATTGTTAAATACATGGCATGTGTTTTTTTGCAGTTTAATCATAATGTGTGGCAAGCTACACTCATTCAATCGAACAAGAACGAAGGAGGAAATATGGTGGCAAATTAAGAATCAGCATCGAAAAAAGGTTAACAGAAAATTCACAGCCAGACTAAAAAAAAGGTATTATTTGTTAATGTTTGTGTTGCAAATTATAATATATAATATATAGAGAGAGTCAGCAAAAGCAGTAGATAAAGATGATGAAGAAGAGGAAGAAGAAAGAAATGAAAGGAAAAGAAAAGGAAAAGGAAAGGAAAAGGCAGAAAAAGTATTCCATTTAACAATTTCTTTCTTTCATCTTTTCAATTTGTAGAGGTCCCCATTTCAATTTGAAAATTCAGTTTAAATAAGGCAATGACTTCAAGAGTAACAGCTACACTTATACCTCACACAATCAATGGTTGTGCTTTTTAGTTGGATTTCCCCATATTAAAGAATCAATTTTATCTATTTTTGGTATACTTTTGCTTTAATTACCAAATTCTTAAAGTTATAAAAGGATCAGCATAGTAACATAGTATCAGATCATTATGATATGCTTAGAATTTCATAAAACTTAAGGTATCTTTTAACTTTATATTTCCCATAGTGTTGAGAGCATCCAGCTAAATGTTGTGAGGCCTAAAGTTCAATTCTTAGTGCTGTCTAGTTTACTTATGATCACCTCACCTGGTGAAAGGAAATCTCAAATAGCTAGAAATAGTAGCTACCAACAAGCAACTAATGATAAAAAATTCAATGAAATAAACATCCAATATTAAAATTGGGAAATGACCATTGTCAGATTGTAAAAAGCTTATAGAAACTGCACAAGATAGAGTCAAAAATTGCTGACAAGTCAATGAAGATGCCCCATTAACTGCCTAGAATCAAAGGAACTATCACATTATTTTTCTCCTATTTTTAATGTAATAAAATATAATTATAATTATGCCAATATACAAAACATTGATTAATAATGACAAGGCAGCGATAAGATAAAATCAAGTTACTAATTTCACTAATTTCAATTCTTTTATAGTCATACCAATTAATATCCAATATTTGATAAGAATGGTTTCGTTTCATTCAAGTATGTTTTTTTATATATTTATATATCTTAAAATTTGCTATATTTATAGAAGAGTGCTTAATATTGGACATTGGACAGAAGGATAAACACTGCTTAGTGACTGTCAGTTTCCATGCATCAGTGTGATCTTCTGACCAAGTCTTGAGCTGAAGATTGCATTGAAGCTTGAAACTTTGTCGTTACCTTGCAATTTTTATCCCTATATCCACATTATATATATATATATATATATATATATATATATATATATATATATATATATACCACACACACTCTAGAATACATAATAAACATTTAAAGACTTTCAAACTATCTATTTATTATAAAGGTCACTATTTGTTTGCAACATTTTCTTTTTTTGTTACAGCTGCTTCACTTTCCTCAGCATTTATGACTTTCAACAAAACAACGATATCAGAGTTCAAAGTAAAAATCACCAAAATATTATTAAAATATCTTTATAGTCCAAGGAAATTATTTCTTCACATTAATGTATATTTTTACATAACATCATATGTAATTAAAAAAATATAAAAATTACATTGGCTGCACTTTCAAGAAAACACCAATTTCTAGGATATTGCTTATTTAAACCATATAATCATATCTTTGTGCAAATAATCAAAATTGTTTAAGCCATTTGTGGTTTGTCTTAACAATTTGCAATATTTAAAATAGACTGATAAATAAGAAGCAGTGACACTTATGTTAATATTTTCAGATTGAGTAATAATAGCTGATAACGTTGAGACAGTTATAGTTTCAAATTCCGTTAGTTAATTGTTTAATAATTATTTAATATTATATATGACCGATGCAGTTGGTGTGTGCATATGCTTATAATAATAATCTTATGCAAATGGTCACATTATGGCAGAATATTCTAATAGTGTCAATTAGAGTTAATTAAAAAAAAAAAAAATACACTATTTAGGAAAATACAAAGTAACCAGTCTGAATTATTTTATATACGGCAATTTGTTAACTACTTTTATTGTTTTTTTTCTGAAATTATGAAAATATTTTGTGTAGCATTTTATGCTCTATTCAGTTACAGAATCGCTAAGCAGGAACATTATAAACAAAACATTGTGTTTACTTATGAAGTTTGAGATATGTTCTCAACTAATGGCTCAAGAACAGCATCTTTAAGCCCGAAAACTAAACGGGAGACAAAGAAAATTTAAGCATTTAGAAAATTGTTTCAGGAAAGTTTTCTCTATATCTAGGAAAAGAAGTCAGTAATGAGAACATTTTTAATTCTTCTTCTCTTTTTAGAAATGACTTAATGGCCACTCTCCCTGTAAGTGTACAGGTGTTAAAGAAGTTGGGATTTTGGATAAGTTGAAAAAATAAAATATATTATTAATTGATCTTTTTATCTGTAATGTACAAAGCATATAATATTGATGTGACTTTAGTCCTGTGGAATGATCAGAGATCTTGTGCATCTAAATTATGTGCATTGATTGAAATCACACTACAAAACTATGCACATACAAAATACACTGAATCACAAAGACATGCACACTCCCACACACATAGACTTTAACAATATTTTTTTTGTACACACTACTATTAGGTTGGTGCAAAAATAATGTTGTTTTCTCACATGAAGTTGAACGTCAAAAAACGACATTATTTTTGCACCAACCTAATATAAGCTTTCCTTTGGTTCTCAGTCCTCATATTAAGAGTTATAGGTAGGAATTGCTATTAAAAATCTGTTAAGTTGAAATCACTGAATTAATTTAATTCTGCATAACTGAATTATCATGAAGTTGGCCACTAAATGATGCATTAATTGCAGCTAATGCTAATAAGCAAAATAAGAATTACAGACATTTTTTTAATCTTATTCTTTTGAATTGGTAATATTTTACTTAATGTGACTTCATAATAATTCCAGGTAATGTAATTTACTGAAATACAACCTGTATTTTAAGTAGTTGTAAATATATTAGAAACAGTAACAGTTTAATTTGTATTACTTTGCAAGTTCCCTGATAAAGAGCAATTTGTTTCAGAAAAGAATACAGTAAATACTAAGTTTGTGCTTATCCCCTTCTTTTATTAATGACATATATATTTTTATATGTGTATATATATTGATGTAATAGGAAAGAACAGTTAGATCAATGATCCAAAGTTCTTTAGTGCTTATGTTTTATTTAAAAAAAAAACTGAAGTAGAGTTTAAAATTATAATTAGTTTTTTTATAAATATGACTCCATCGCAACACAGAAATTATTATGTTTCGAAACTGAAACTCAAGTCCTAAAGTTTAATTTCAATATTAAAATTAAAATTTAGAGCACAATTTCATTCTCCAAAAATTTGGCATATAATAAACATTCATACTTGCATCAAAGTAGAGACACCTTGATAATGAAAGAGAAAACCCCAGATTGCACCCCCATTTCCAACCTATAAATGAGTAAACATTTCTTCAGTTAGTTATTCTAATCATCGTTTGAGAATGAAATTGGGCTCTAAATTTTAAGTTTAATATTGAAATTAAACTTTAGGACTTGAGTTCCAGTTTTGAAACAGTAATTTCTGTATTGCAATGGAATCATATTTTAAAAAAACAATTTATAATATATATATATATATATATATATATATATATATATATATATATATATATATATGTATATGTATATATATATATATATATATATATATATGTATATGTATATATATATATATATATATATATATATGTATATGTATATATATATATATATATATATATATATATATGTATATATATATATATATATATATATATATGTATATGTATATATATATATATATATATGTATATATATATAAAGAAATGCCCTAAGCCTATTTAGATAAAGAAATGCCCTAAGCTATTCCACTTGTCAGGCCTCTCCAAATCCCCCATTCTCATGAAAATGGAATGTTAAATTTGAGTAAAGCCAAGGATTATGAGTGGTGTTTAAAATTACTGAATGGTTATTTAGAGTCTATAATGCATTATGACATCATGTATAAGAAAGGCCTATGACAGTGTCAACCCCACTCCCCTAAATTTTGAGTCCCTAATAAGCCTATAGGTAAATGCGGTACTGTATATATATCAAAGGTGGCCAGACCATGGCTTGCAAGCCACATGCAGCTCTTTGGCCTTTAATATGTAGCTCATGGAAATTTGTTGGTTGAGCTCCTTTTTTTCATCACAGTTAATATAAAAGCTAAATAAGAAAAATTTCAAGCTTTTTAATTATTTACTGCATTTGAATTGAGACCCCGTTGTATTAAAATATAAGTCTAATGTTAATATGTATGTAACCAAAACGTATGTGTAAATTTTGTTTATGTCTTGCAGTTCTCAAACATCTGAACTTTATCGTATGTGGCTCATGCATTGAGCAAGTTTGGTTGCCCCTGATATATATATATATATATATATATAATTGTGTATTTGAGCAGCAATCCATTTTTATACAAGTTTTGTTAAAAATGACTAACAAGGTACTGTGGTTAAGTTTTTTATTTAACGTTTCTTGGGCTCTTATAATTTTCTTATTTTCTAGACTTAAATTATGTAGAAATTGTCTAAGTGTTTTGTATGTCCAAGTGCTGTCAGCTATACTTTTAGCCATTATCAAGATGATTTTATTTTTACTTTTAACCAAATGTATGGATTGTGTTATGTATGTATCTAGACTTATAGGAATGGCTAATGAATAGTTAATGAAACTTATATATATATATATATATATATATATATATATATATATGAATTCGGATAAACTACAGATCAAATATAGATCAAAATCTGACAGAATGATAGGATAAAGAACAAATAGGAAATGCTTATCAATCTGACATGTTTCACTTTTATTAATTCTCTGATGAAGCTTTAAATAAAGTGAAATATATTTTGTTGTTAAATGTTTCCTATTTTTTCTTTATCCTATCATATATATATATAAAATATATGTTCAATAAAATTTTATCAGAATGTCTGTGTTAGCTAGCTTTGAATTTTTGATAGTTGATAATATAATCAAACACCTTCTGTTTAGATATTTCAGATATATATTTTGAATTCTAAAATTCAAGGTTGTAATATTTCAGCAAGAAAAATAATCTTATCATTTCTTATAATAGGATGACTTATAACAATTAACCTCTTATTGTATCTTATTTTATCATTTACCAGAAATTTAAGATTTCTCAATGTGAACAAAGTGAAGAGTGGAGATTTATTGATTATTAACTGTAACCTGAAAAGGAGCGTTTAAGACCAAGAACAAAATTTGAAAATTGATTTGAAAATTGTTTTACTGCATGTTTAGATAGATAAGAAATCTGAATCCTACAGAGATGAAAAGAGTAGTGACATAAAATGTATTTGATAATATTTTTAAGACTACCAAGTCACCATAATTTCAACTATCAAAAGTCAAAAGTGTTTTCTTTTCTTACTAAAATGAAAAGAAAAAATACATTTTCAGTAAATGTTGATAATGAAAATATTTATAGCAGTATGAATAGAATGTTCCTTAATATTAAATTTTGTCATTATAATATTATATCAATTTTTAAAAAGAAAATCTTTCTGTTTTTATTCATCTACCTGACTATTAAAATTCAAAGGTTTTAACCTGCTTGCAATGTGGTGTGTGGTGAAGTCAAATACTTAAGCATGTCTTTCTGTTTTTTAAATAATCAGTTAAATTAATCTTGACTTTAGCCTACATTGTTATATATATATATATATATATATATATATATATATATATACATATATATATATATATATATATATATATAAATGTTACTATTTCCTTTAGTTTTAATACTTTCCCAGTTTCTATTTTTTTAAATCCCCAAACTAAACACACTCAATTGGTAGTTGTTATTTGATAATATGATAGATATTGTGATCACAAAACGATATTAATTTTAAAGAAAGTCTTGCCAAAAATCTGAATGGCAGTTCTGTGATTACAAACCAAACATATTTCAATAAATAACAATATCAGTTGAACAACTAACCAAGTTCTATCAATAAGCTTTCTATGTAGTCCAGAGTTACATAGTTGATATTATTTTAATTTTCTCAGATCAGAAAGGTAGCAGTAAGAGAAAAAAAGTGAGAGAAAAAAAAAGCAAGAATTAAAGTTACATTTTAAACAGTAGAAGTTTCAATTTTTAGGCTTAAGGAAAAAAAAAAAAAAATGAAAAAAATACCCAACCCAATAAAAAAAAAAACAACAACAATAACAACAACAAAAAATATAAACAAATAAACTTAGTCATCAAATTTGGCTGTCTTCTGCAGAAGTAGGATTTAGGCGTAGAAAGACTTACCTTTCATAATGACGGAACTCATCTTGCTCAATGACTTGGTCGAACCTTTGCTACTAGTAGACATGGTGGTCTTCAGATTCTTCACATCTGACATCGAACTGGAATATCTCCTGCCCTCACTTTTGAATTTAAACTTATCGCTCACCCTCCCTACGTCTGCCAAGGACATTAGGGACATGTTACTATATCTTGATTTTATCTTGCTGCTTGTGCCTTTCATGTCTGAGAGAGAGTTGGTTCCATAGCAGGTTTGCTGCTCAAAGATCCTGTTGCTCACTCCTCGACCCACATCAGTGAGTGAGGTGGATGATAATATGCGCATCTTCTGATTGCGCAATTTGGTGCTACTCGCAAGTACCACATCTGCAAAACTGGCTCGGCTATACGGCCTATGTGTACCGTAAGGAGGGGAGCATTTTTTACTGACAGATTCCATATTGGCCAAAAAAGAAGACATGCTTTGTACTGATTGTGCTGATGATCTTGGGTGCCCTGATGCTGCTTCTCCGGCCGATATATTTGTTGCTGTTGTTATCATTGAAGACGAGGAGATTTTCCGTTGAGGTGATGCAATTTCATTGGAGGATCCTAGGTGAGTTGTCGGACTGAGGCTGTTCTCCGACAACTCTGATGTTTCATCACTTTCTATCTCAGCCACTGGTGCCAAAAATGATTGCTTTCGGCAGGGTGGTTGCAAAGTCTCGGTTTCACTGTTGCTGTTTATACATAGGGAGCTTTTCCTGAATCTCATTTGTTGTGGTTGTTGTTGCCATGAAATAACCTCTTCTACATAAGGGGAATCAGCAGAGGTTTCTTTATCACTTATCGTTGCATAACTTTGGGGTCTCACACATTTTTGCAATTGTTGCTGTAGTAATTGCTGTTGCAAGATTTTGCTCTCTTCATCAATATTGGAACTCGATAATTTCCTCATGATGTTGTGCTGCATAGAAATCTTCCTTTGACACTCCAGTTCCGCAGAAATATCTAAATCGGATGATGGAGTCTGCTGCAATTGCGGAGCTAGTGCTGGAGAGGAGCTGGCAGTTGTGTTTTTGAATGTGATGCGAAAATCGGAAGATTTTGTAATCTCCTGACTCAGCCTTGCTCTATCCAGATATATGCTTGTATCATTAATTGATGCAGGAGATATTGCAGAATAGCCATGTGACAAGGAGCTTTTATCAGGAATTTCAGTGGGGGTCATTAATGGTGCAGATTTTCCATATTGCTGCTGTAGAGGTGTCTTCTCTTCAGATTGGGGTACTAATAGATCCACGGGTGTTCCATAGCTTTTCAAAAGGGGGGCCTCTTCACCAAAGGTTTTTATGTCGGTTTTTTTCCTCTTTTCAAATTTGTGGTCAACAGAAGAGAATGCTTTCGCACTGGATGATGACTGCTTTTGCTGAGATCTAAGTCTGGAGGCGATATCTTCATCGGTATAAGTATTGAACAGGTTCTTGTACTTCATATCTTTTAAGGCCTGTTCAGTAATGCCGTATGAATTAACTTGCTTAGGTTTCTTTCTTTGTGGCTTTTTCAAACTCTCAACAATTTCTGGTAAGTTTGGAATCATCTTACAGTTAGCATCCAGTGGAATAGGATCAGTGGAACTCTCAATAAAGATGGGTGGGTTGAACAACTGCTTTAAGAGTTTGGGTTTCCAATACTGGCTGCTGGTAATCTGAGCAAGAAGTGAGTTGGACAGCTTTTCACACTTCGCTGGTACAGATTCTTTGGTTACGCAACACTCAACATATGTTTCTGAGTTGGGCAGCGCACCACGCTTCAGTTCCACTGATGTTGATTTTTTGGTGACCTTTGGGTCTTCAGGAAGAGAGATGTCTAAACTTTTAACCTCTACTTCAGTAAAAGGATTGGAGAACGTTACATACTTGCCGCTTGGTGTCCTGTCGCCTTTTTCTTTGTTCTTCTCTGTATCTTTGTCGAAATTTGATTCTGGACTTAAAGAATCAGTTAATGGGAGGATGTTTCTAGTTCTAATATCCATAAGTGATGTAGATAATTTCCATTTCTTCTGCTGTGCCTCGCTTCCAATCATTTCAACATCTGGGAGAGAATGGAATGACTTCCCAGCCTTGCATTGCTTGGATATCTTGTTACTGAGGTTCTCGCTAAACGCTGTCTCTCCATGTGAGTTCTTCATTCGGAGAGTAGCAAATCCTCTAAAGGATTCTGGCAGTCCTCTGTCACATGACTTTCTGCAAGTTTCTGAGCCTTTCCTTTTCAGAGTTCCAGATCCATCCTTTTCTAAGCTGCGCATGTTTGGAAGCGATGGAGACGGTCCTATTTGAAATCTGGCCTTCTTTGTGACAGCCACAACATCTGGCAGGGAGTAATAGAGCTTGCCTGATTTTGCCTGCTTAGAAAGATGATCGTCACAAGATATTTTGGAATTTTTGCCTTTTGAGATGGATGACGAAAGGTCCCGATACTGACCATCCAGCATAGGGTCATTCTTATTGATGTTATGCTGTAAAACATCTAGGCCTGCTGCTTGAGATTAATAAATAGAGATATTAATAAAAAAACAAATGGAAAAATCATTAAAACAACATTTGTGTCAATATTGATACACACACGATAGGCTTGTAAAACACATGATACACACATGATAGGCTTGTAAAACACATGATACACACATGATAGGCTTGTAAAAAACATGATAGACTTGTAAAATAAGTGACAAAGAAATAGGGAATAGTTTGATTATCCAACTTTCTTTTTGTTTTTATAAGATTGCAAAGTTGAACCAAAATAATTATAATTAGAGTAAAAAAAAATAAAGAAGCACACTATGGATATTATTCACACACCCAAAATAATAAAAAAAATGTAACAAAAATTATACAAGATAAAAAAAAGTCATTGCTGAGAAAACCTGTTGAACACTTAAATTATTAGCAAGTTATCAAGCTATCCAATTGGCCAGTTAATCAATTGAAAAGATAACAGAGAAAAAAAAAGAAAGATGGAAAAGTAAGAAAGAAAAAAAGAATAGGAAAAGAATAAATTTTGTGAATGTAAATTCTACATTTTTTATAAAGTTTTGAAATTGCAAGAATAACATCTGTGAAGAGGAAGAACATTTCAATAAGAAGACTGTTATATTGTTTAAGTGAGTCTGTGATGAAATAATTTTTAATTATTATCACTGTACCATTGTATAACACTCAAAAACAAATTTGGATGTAAAACTGAGTTTAAGATCAATTTAATTTATAAAAAAGTATTAATGTTACAAAAGTTGAAAAAGTTCCAAATCATCATATAAAACCATATTCTTAGCAGGCGTTATAGAAAGAAAGACAAGAGATACACTTTAAATGTCCCACGTAAATGATATTGGAAAAAAATGTTTAAAAAGATGCTTCAAAAAATAGACACTACACAATAACTCAAACTAAATTTCATAAAAGTTGCCAAAAGAAATAAAAAAAGCACAAAGAACAATCTGAAACTAAGACAAAAGAGTCATCAAAACAAAACTATTCATTTGTACACTAAAATAATTTACTAATCCAAGAGAAGATTTAAACATAAATGATCACAATTTTCTCTTCTTCAATTTTCAATCATGCCTCACAAGCAACAAGTGTGATAAGCTTATATTCTGCAGTATTTCATTTACAAACAATTCCAATTATACTTTTCAACTTTCATTCTGTGGACAAGCATAAAACTGGCTTCTTCCAGCAATTTGATATTAATATCAACTGTACTTTCAAAAATCATGATAAACTATACAATATTTGTGTGTGTGTGTGTGTGTGTGTGTATGTGTGTGTGTGTGTGTGTGTGTGTGTGTGTGTGTGTGTGTGTATGTCTGTGTGTGTGTGTCAGTCAGTAACAGTGGAATGAACAAAATCCAAGGCTCAAAATAACTGTTCAACAACTTTATTTTATGGTTGAATGGGAGGGCAAAATAGTAGTATTTTGTTGGGAAAAAGTGGATTTTCCCAGTTAACAAAATTCTTAAGAAGTTATTTTTGTTGAGGCAGATTTCTCTACTATTTCCAATGGGAGGAATGGGAAATTGGAGTTTGGAACTGCCAGGACAGGCCTCGTCTTCTGCAGTAAGCGTTGTGTGTAGTTTTTCCTTTGGGTAGGTATCTCAAAGGGAGATTTCTCCACCGGTTCCCACAAGGAACGAGAAAATCTAAGTCAAGCTGCCAGGACAGGCCTCGTCTTCTGCAGCAAGGATTGAGTAGCCTTTCAAGCTGGGACTTGAAGGTTGCGACCATTGAAAATGAAAAGTGGGAAAAATACCAGATATGGCTCTGTCAGGGCTTTTATGACTTTTGGGACTTCCAGTTGTATGTACCCAGCTGGTTATTTCTGTTGCTGCTACTGCTCAATTGAGCAAAGTAAGGAAGCCCCCACATGCCACAATAGTCAACAAATGAGATAGTTTCTATACATATTAAACATGCAGACTCAATATGGCTGACTGATTAAATCAAGTGAAGAAACAAAAATTGATTTTGTTCTTTGAGCTATATAATAAAATATTGAATGAGGGTTTTGAGTAGCATGTCAACGAAATATTATATGAATAACATTAAATTTTTATTCTTTCAGAGTCTTCTTCCTAATATTATTCAACACGGTCCCAAAAGATTCAGGGTTTATAGATTTGTGATACAGTATATATTAATTATCTGCCACTCTGAAATTGCGCAGAATGCAGATTGTAATGTATTCAGAGCTTTCTCAAAGCAATTTTATATCACTAAGTTTCCTTGTCACCAATTATTATGCTGATTCAATTTTGTTTCACCAATGATTGAAGTTGGTACCACTTGTATATAGGTGACAATAATTTCCTTTTTTTTTTACCCAATATAAGACCCAAGAGCCACTCAAGGTAGAGGGTTACTGTATGGACTTATATTAGCAAAAGGAAAGGACAAGCGTTAGGAGTACAGAGCTGAAGTAGACTTTAAAAGGAACCAGAAACCCAATCCTAAACAGGAAACAAGAGATAAACCTCTACTTCTGTTCAAAAGACTGGGGAGGAGTGTGAACCTATCTACTCCTGCTATTGATGTGTTCAACTATTTTATGGCTGGACGTTATATCCACATTGTCAGTTGTCATGTTATGACTTTCTCATGGTGTAATATCAATAATAATAATATATGTAGAAATAAATAGTTTTTTTCATGTTTCATTTTTGTTAAAATAAAATATAGGTCTGGTATGCAAATAAAGACTATATACATCTATTGCAATGAAAGATCTGATTGTAACTTTCAGGTTACTGTTTGACTCAATTAAAATTTGTTTACATATTTGATATAAATGTATACATTAAAAACTAAATGAAATAAAAACATACAATGGAAGTATTTTTTAATTAAAATATACTTGAGCAAATATGAATTTTATTTAAATTAACTTCTTTTGGGAGAAAGGTCTGGGTAGTCATGACCTCTTTTAACTTAGTAGAAAAGTGTATTTCTAATATTGTATATGTATAAATTTGGTCTTAATGGAGTGTAATTGGACAATCACTATTTTTTAAAAATTAGTTGTTTATCAGGAATAACACTCTATATTTTATTATTTTGATTGTTTTGAGTCATAAAAAAGTTTTAAAAATATTCAAAATCTTCATATTGATATGTTTTTAATCATACTGTAACCATTTTTTTTTTAAAAATAAAAAGAGAAAAGATTGAATTTTGAAGGATTAAACTTTAAAAAATATCATGTACAAAAGTATTTTAAAAATGCTAATGCTAAAAAATGCTAATGAGGTGGAGTAATGGATAGTGGCTCGGATTGAGAAATCAGCGTACTGAGTTCGAATTCCAGTCGAGTCATTACATTCACTTACGTTCTAATACCCTTGGGAAAGGTATGAATCCTCTTCTTCTCTCCCCAGATATGGGTAAATAGTAGGACAGGCCATGTTCTATGGTAACTGGTCTACCGCAAAAAGAAATGGCAAGCTACTGCGGGAAAAAAATCTGCCTTGTCAGTCATGTATCGAAAGGTACATGATCACCTAAGTGTGAATGAAGTTTGTATAACTAATTTCATATCTGCTTTGAGCAGAATTACTTATATGCAGAAGTGTTGTTATTTATATATTAAATTTTTCTTGGCAATACTCTCAATTTTCTGTATATTATTAAATATTTAATAATTAGATATATTATATTGAATCAATTGCTAGGTCCACTGTTAATAAAATTGGTTCACTGTATCTTGGTACACAGTTTTTAACTCCAGAATCTGTCTTATTTATAAGTTTACCATTTGTCCATGCTTTGAAAAATTGCTGTCATATATAGTCTGGTGCTCCAGCTATATATTTAGAGATTCTTGATAAAATCTAAAGAAGAATCTGCAATATTATTGGTCTGGACTTGACATCTCAGCTTCAGTCACTTTCCCACTTCTATAATGTAGCTCCTTTGTGCCTTTTCTATAAATATTTTTATGGTAATTTTTCTATAAATACTTTTATGATAATTTTTTGAAATTCTTCAATAAGGTATCTAGACTATATGAATTTAAGCACAGTACTAGATTGGTAACAAGGTCTCATTAATTTACTCTTAAATTGGCTCGGTGCATCTGTAAGTTTTATGCTAACAGTTTCTTCTCTTGCACTTCTCACTTATGGAACTCTATTCTGGTCCAGCCAACTTTGATCTTCAAAAACTTAAATGTCAGTCATAATTTACTGTCTTCTTGATGACTCTTCTTTTATTGTTCTTGCTTCTTAATAATGCTTTTATTTTTTCTTATTTTTCACACTTAAGTAACTCCTTGTATCTTAGTGGCTTTACTGCCTTGCTTGGAGTAAAATGACTAAAAAAAATTCTAAAACAATCAGATCTATCATTGTTTACTTAAATGTTATATTCTAATAATCAAATGACATAAAGAAGCAATTCTTTTCTTTCATTAATTTTTGGCATCACAATTATTTTAGATTTCTAATTTTGTTTGCAAAAATATTTGAACAAGCTATATCAGAATTCTTTCTGCTACTTTATAAAGATTTGCTTCATATTTGAATCACAAATCTATACTTTATGTCTTTATGAGTGTGAACAGCTGGTTTCATTACTAGACAAGATAAATTTCTAAAAGTGATCAAATTGGGTAAGTATTCAAAGTTGATAAAATTTGGCTCTCAGAAACCAGTGGAAATTAAATCAGTCTAGTGAAATGTTATATATTTTCTTTGGTATATCGTTTAATAAAATCCTATCATTTTTGTAATGATAACCATGACATATATCATTAATATCTGCTAACTTTTCACTTCAGTTATGCCACATACATTTCAGTTCATTTTTAATCTAAAATTTATTAATTAAATTAGTTAAAATTAAATTAATTTTATTAATCAATAGGTACAAATAAATGTGTGTTCTGAGTTGTTTATCTCATTCTACTTTCAATTATACACAATTAGTAGATTCATACAAAGAATATGGTACTTTTCTTTTAAGTTGAAAAAAAAGTGCTATGAATGTATATAAAATAAAAGAATTTAGTTTTTTACTGCTTTTGTATGAGCCAAATTTATACATATAAAAATCTATTTTAATATATTTTTCTTCTACTAATCTACTAAATAAACAATAAATTGAAAACAAAAACAAACAAAAAACTTTTAAATCAATATAATTTTCAATTAACTTATGGTATAAAGTAATATTTTCACCTGTATTTATCTAATGATATTGATTACAAATTATAGTTAATGATTGTGTAAATTTCAGGTTCGAAACTGAATCATAAAATACTGCACTATAGAATAAATCTCATTTGTATATGAAGCTATCAAGTGGTAACTTATGGAAATCAGATGACTAGCTTCTAGAATTTCTTAAGTATTTCTTATTCAAACTGTATCATTGAAATTTTGTCTATAATAAATCATGTATTTATAAATTTTAAATCTTTATCAAAGTTTAATTTTTATATTAACACATGAAATTCTACATTAAGCAAGTACGACATTCTAAAGTTAACTCATACAATAAATAATAAATATATCAGAATTTGACATCTTACAATATTGTGTATCAATAACAAAACTGACTTAGATTTTTCAAAAGAATTTTAAACCTGATATACTTCTTGAGAAATGTTTTTGTATTTTGTCTATATAGATATATATTTAAAGGCAAACAAATGGCATTTATCAATGTTAAATGTCTTAGCTTTTCACTGAGATCAAATTTTGTGATATATCTTTAACTGGATTGACTAGTGATCTGTTTTGATGATATGATTTGATTCATATCCTCTTAGCAATTCCTTCAAAACATGAATAGCAGATCCTTACACTTTGTTAAAAAATAATCATATATTTATATAATTATTGGTAATAAAGAATTAATAAATTTGCAAGAATTTATATCTGTAGCAGGTACAATTACTCTTTATGAATACTTTTATTGAATAAAAAGACAATTATTGCCCACTGTGCTGGAGACAAAAATCAATGTATAAATTTTAATATTCATTGCTTTGTTAAGTCTTAAGCAAATATGCTATTAATCTTGGAAATGATTTGTTTTTAATTCAGTGTTTTTGTTATGTAAAAGGACTAAAATATTGAAACTTTAGGTTTATATTGACCTTTGTCAATAAAAACAAAACCTTTGACCTAATCAATCTAACTTGTATCTTGTATGGCAACAGTCAAGCAAAACATTTGTGATCAATGTTTTCTCCAATGCATTTTCTTTGTGCCTAAAATATTTTCAGTATATTTTATATTAGGTTGGCCAGAAAGTCCTGACTTGACTTAAGAAACAGAAAGAAATCAACAAATTTTGATCTCTATCTGGTGGAAATTCCAAGGAGTACTGCATTTCAAGTTTGTTCCACATGGTTTTGCCATCAACACTAAACTGTATAGCTAGACTGTGTGTATGATAAACTAAAGAAGAAGTATCCTGCTTTGGTCAATCAGGGTTGAGCTTTGTTTCAGCAAGACAATGTGAGGCCACACACTACCAGGTTTACTAAGGAGAAGTTCAAACAGATGGACGGTGTTGAGACTCTTCCATATCCACCATTCAGTCCCGATGCTGCTCTGAGTGACTATGACCTATTCTTCTCAATGGCACACTTCCTCTGTGACCAGCAATTCAAAACTTTTGATGAAGTGAAGGAAACTTGTTTAGATTTTTTTGATTCAAAGCCAGTGGACTGGTATCTGGGACAGATTCAGATGCTGGCTGAATGCTGGCAGAGGATCATTGAGAATGCTGGACTTTATTTTGAAGAATAAATATTGGTGTTGCTCCATAAAATGTTGTTGTTTTCTTTCCACTTCCTAAATGAGTCAGGATTTTCTGGCCAACCTAATATATTGCAGCAGAACATGATTTATAGTTTTTATTTTTTTTATTTTTGTTGAAATATACTCATGGTAATAAAATTGTTAATTAAATAAATGTATTTAATGCTCTAGAGGTCTATCCACTGGTAGTTAAAGTTAACAAAGTACAATTTTGTTTGCAATAAAACAATACTTACCCAGCAAGCAAAATTGAATAATTCAACAGAAAAAGTATTGTTCCTAGATGATTTATAGATGTATTTAAGTGCAATAAAATTAAATCCCTTCATGTCAGAATGTGTTGGAAAAAGAAATCAATAAAAATTTGCAGTTGTATAAAATTAATAGTGAATGTAGAGCAAGAATTTCAAATTGGCGATGTTTTCAGATATTCACAAACAGTTTTGTTGACTGGTAAATCATTTAATAATATAAAAAAGACATACTTATAAGTGAAATAAAATATAAATGTTTATTTTAGACAGACTTGCTTTTATAATCAAGGTATGATAAATCTTTTCAGATAAGAAGGAAAAGTATATAGTTTCATTATATGATAAAACTGGCAACATCCAGATTATCTATTTACAAAATCTGCACCATACCAATATTTGCATTAGTTCTCCCTCCTTTCACATATACACACACATACATACACTGAATGTATGTGTGTATATATATATATATATATATATATATATATATATATATATATATATTTGGATTTGAAGGTCTGATGAACTGAGGCTGTTTTTATGACCCTAATGAAATAAATTATTACCTCATGAAGTTTTAGTTTTTGTGCTTTTATAATAATAATTATTGCTCTGTTTCTCTCCCTGGATTTATATCCTTTTGGAAATATCCATACTGATCACTAATATTATTATTATTATTATTATTATATATATATATATATATATATATATATATATATATATATATATATATATATATATATATATATATATATACCCAAGTATAAGATTAGTGTATACGGAATAAATTCCAATAACCAAAAAGAAAAAATACTATTCTTAAAAGAGTGCTCAATACAGAGTAGAGCAAATATAATTTATTTAAAAATTATAACATAAATATGTTATAAAATCACGACAAAAATAGCTATTTTGTTTCAACATGTCTGGTGTCATATCAAGTGGTCGTGTTGAATGTGGGTTCTACATTCAACACCATCACTTGATAAGATACCAGAAGTGTTGAAACAAAATGGCTATTTTTGTAGTGATTTTATAAGATAGTTATGTTACAATTTTCAGATGAATTATATATATATATATATATATATATGTATGTATATATATATATATATATATGTATGTATATATATATATATATATATATATATATATATATATATATATATATATATATATAATATTTAAAATTGGTATGTAGCTGAGTGGCTAGAATGTTCACTTTTTTGGGGCCATGCAACCCAGGTTCGAATCTCACCAGGGTCATTTTGTCAGGAATCTGACTTCTTGATGTTATTGGACTGGGGAGGCAAACCCAGTGAGTGAAACCTTTAGAAATTGACTGAAAACCATACCATGTTCTGACCTAAGCTTTGTGAGTGAAATCAGAGAGACAGAATTGTTTGAAAGCCGTCAATGGTTGTGCTAGTACAAAGTCGCGAGTCTTCATGACTGAGGGTTTGAGTGTACTGGAAGTGTTCAAACTGCTGATCATGGCAGATTATACACTCTCTCCCAGAAACTGCTCAGCATCATTTCGGTATAAACCACAGGTGGGCTCTGTGGGTGTTGAACAAACACAGATGAGCCTGAATAGGTGTCTGTGACAGGGATTGGCTAGCTAGCCTAGAAAATGGGTGTGCTTGGAAAACAAAAGTAGCTAGCTATTATATATAGATGTCAGACATATATAAGAACATGTGTAAGTGTACATAATGAATAAATATATTTCCAGGCATATTTGTATGTGTTTCTATAAATACACATATATATATATATAGATATAGTGTAGAGATATCTATATTATTTTACAAGTATACTTAGGTATGTGTCTATAAGTGCATATGTTGGTAAGAATACATATGACGGAGTGCTAAAAATTTCTCGGCCTAACCCATTTTTCCTAAAATCTGACCAAATGACCAAACATCAGAATTTATTTTTTTATTTTATTTTATTTTTATTTTTTTAATCATTTCACCCCAAGTAAGGGGATAATTCCACTAGGATGCAAGGGGTTACAAGTAGTGAAAGAGAATGAGAAGACATTAGTGAGGAGAAATGAGGAAAGGACAATGAAGGAACAGGATTCAGGAAGAGAGAAGATGGTAATTGGAGATTGTAGATAGCAAGAAATCAGAAGGGAATTCCAGAGTCGAGAAAGAAAACTTAGAATAGAAGAGACAGTTGCATCTAGTTAGTTCAACAGTAAAATGGTGAGACCTAGCTGCCAATCTAGTAACATGCTTAAATTCATGCAGTTGAGGCACTAAGAAAAAAAGCTCATCAGAACAGCTGCTATGAAAATATTTGTAGAAAAGGTAAGGGGAAGCCATGTCATATTGATGAGAAAGTGACTGATATTGAGATGCCAGAACAGGATTGATTACATTACAGACCCTTCTTTGAATTTTGCCAAAAATCTTATACAATAGCAGCATCAGACCAGATATGGCAGTAGTATTCAATGCATGGACAAATGGTAAATTTATAAATGTGCAAGATGGATACTGATGAGAAAAAATTTCTGACACACTGTGAACCAACTTTCCTAACAGTAGACTTAGCAATTGATTCAATATAGTCACTCCCCTTCATGTCAGTGGAAAACATGACCTCAAGAAGTGTTGCTCTCCTGGAGTTTAGCATCAGCCATGTTGATAGCAGACAGAAAAGGTTCTCTGTGGTGATTAAATGAAAGTAGTTTTGTTTTGGAGACATTAACATTTACAAGTCATTTCTTGCCCTGGTTAACCACAGATTGGATGTCTGTTTCAAGAGCAATTGTCAAGTTTACTTTACATGAGTATATAGTTGTGTCATCAGCACAAATACCTAGTTGGGAACTGATGACATCAGGAAGGTCATTGATAAAGATCAAAATCAGCATAAGTCCAAAGATAGAAACCTGGGGATCCCTGCATTAGTATGAAATGAACTACAAGCATGTCCGTTCAACATGACCTTCATTACATGATTTTTCAGGAATGGTTGGATTAAGCCAAATATTTGTAATGTGACACTGTAGCCCTTGGAGAAGGCCAGTAACCCTGACAAACACCTTTGAGATATCTAGAGCCACAATCTGAGCTTTGCCATTCTTATCTAAAGCTTGATAGACAAATTCAGTGATGACCATTAACACATCAGCAGTAGACTTGGCAAAACAGAAGCCATATTGCTCATTCAAAAAGAGGCTGTGCAAAGTAAGATACTTAGCCAATTTGGCATTGATTAGAGCCTCAAATACTTAGTCAAAAAGAGGTAAGAGATTAATAGAATGATAATTGAGGGGTCAGAAGGTTCTCCAGAGTTCTTAAAAACAGGAACTACAGAAGACTTTCAACAAGCTAGAAGGCAAAAAGTAGTGAGACATTTGTTGTAAAGTTTGGAAAGAACAGGAGCCAGTTCAGATGACTGTGGGGATACCATTGAAATTTCCAAGCAAAAGACTGCTTTATCTGCAGTAGACATCAATATTTGAAATTGATTCAAGAGAGGAGTGACTGAAGATTTTGTTCTGCACACTCTTGCAGAGCTGCCAGCAATCTCTAAAGCTAATTTTGTGAGAGGCTATATGGTGTCTCATTCTATCAGAAAATAGTGACTTTGCTTCTTTGAGGACACACTGGTACTCATTATGAGAAAGTGACATCTGTTAAAATTGGACTAGTCACTCTGGCAAGTGATTCCTGGACAGGTGAGAGAGAACTAAGAAGAAGATTGTGGTTCACTTGATGCCAGCTTTCACCCAGGAAGAAATCTCAGGATGATTAAAAATATCAATCCAAGGGGCATTGTGAAGAAACTCATGAAATGAGTCCCAATCAGTGCATTGATAACAGAAAGATGTCCTGTTAATAGGGGGTTCTTGACTGATGGGAGAGCGGAAAGAGATATCTATAGACACTACCAAGTGGTTGGAATTGCCAAGAGGAGAGCTGCAGATTTTGGAATCCCCTCTTAGCTGGGTCAAAAACTTTTCAGCACTACCTCATATACATATATAATAAAATATGTGTGAAAGTTTCTATACACAAATCATTTTATGATTGTAAATGCAAGGCATTTCTATACAACATTGTATTTGCGTGTGTATATAAAACAGACTTTTGCTGCTTTGTATTGACATCAGTGTCCATATCTATATATATATACATATATCTGTGTGTGTGTGTGTGTGTGCTTATTCATATAAGTATCTGCTTGCCTTTCTATTTGCAGCAATATTTTGGTTAAGATCAAAAATCATATGCAGTTATTTCCATTGATTACGTATTGATATCTATTGTAAACTGCCTGCAGTTTTTTTTTATTTATATATCTTCTCTCACTGTGAAGTATAGAGGATGTGATTTTTAGTATGACAAAAAATTCTGTATGAATTTTATTGAACAAATATTAATGTTTCTTCAAATAAAAATGCATGAAAAATTCCAAGATAGCAAATAAAAAACAAATCGGAAAAAAAATATCTACAAAGAATTAAATCTGCTTCCTTATTGGAGCTTTGTGACAATATTTGATTATATATCATCAATATTGTTTATTAGCTTAATTAGTTTTCAAAACAGAATGAAAGAGGCATTTAAAAAAATTATAACAACATATTAAAGAAGGATTTAATAGTAGAACAACCGTAAGTTCTTTTTATCAATGAGACCCTACGTTTTTAAAGGATTTATTTTTGTCACTAAAATAGTCATTACTTATTTCATTCAATGTTGAAAATAGAAAAGAGTAAGTTGTATGATTAGCACTGTTTTCCAGAAAGAAATCCCCCCCAAAAAAGAGCACTGTTGATAACTGGAACTGGTTGAAAGCGAACTCAGAAAACTAGAAGCCCTTATGGAAAAATACATTTTGTGAGCTATTTCCACATAATAATAGCAAATGTTAATAATATGTTAGAATTATAGGATATATATTAGAAAGCTGAAAATGAGAGATCATTTATAATAATTGGTTGAATAAAGAATATGAAACAAAGAACCATAATAAATATTTTACTCCTACACAAATTGATTTTGATTCCAAAAATTACTGGGAGCATAATTCATATCTTAAACTTGATAGTTTACTTGATTTTGTACGGGAAGAAATTTAATGGAAAATAAGGAAAATGATTTTTAACCAGAAATAAAATAAGTAGTCAGAACCTTAGTAATAGGAGCAACAACACAATGCAAAAATATAACTTATTTTTATTATAGAATTTTTTTTTACAGTGAATAGAATTTAATGTGATATTATATTAACTGGTAGCTAAAAATAAAATAACAAACATTTTCAACTCTAATTTACTATTTTCTCTAAAATTGTCCAATTATAATATTTAATGTAAAGAATACAGCACTAGTTTTCTGATAAATTTGATCCCATTTTAGTGTACAAGAAGACATTCATGAGTAATTTTTATTTATCTATCTTGATGCGATATGAAATTGCCAATAAGGAGTTGAGCCCCAAAAGAATAGTTATAGATTTAAAATCATCAGGTTTTTTTTGTTACTAGTGATTTTCTACACATAGCTTATGTGTGGTACAAGTTTGAGAGTATGGAGCATCCAGTTAAGATCAAACTCATTACTCAGTTGTAATTGTTCTATTGAGACAAGTTTACTAACCATTACACCATGTTGAGGCGCCCTAAAATGATAGATGTGGCACAAGGCTGATCATGAATTTAAAATACAAAGATTGGCTATAATTGTTCAAATAAATACATTTCAATAATGATTAATGTTTCCAATATCTGTTGCAAGATCCATAATTTCTTTCATGTTTAAAAAGTGTTTGTTCAATTTTTCTTTTAAGATTAATATGTTTTGATAATTTTTATATGTCATTGTGCTTATGTTTGAATTGTGTTCATAAACTGTAACTAAATAATACATATAGTCAATTGCACTAGTATTCATAACAATCAAAATGAAAAATAAAGACTAAAGATGATTGTAATGATACTGTTATCAACTAATGACTAATAATATGTAACACTAAATTTCTAATCCTTTAATTTACAAAGAAAATTTTTTCAAATTCTCCCATTTTCTTTACAACTAGTATATATTGTTGACGAAGTAAATTTATTAATTCTGTGGTTATTATATAACAAAACTGCATTTAATCAGGGCTGGATTATGATGTTGGGGTCTCTAGACTAATGAAATTATAAGAGATGGTACCATCCTCTAACTCATCCATCTTGATTATTTTTTAATTGTGATATATTTTAGTGATATCTACATAGCTTGAAGTTATTGCAAATTATTTAAATAAACTAGAGTAGTTATCTTTTGTTTGTCAATAAAAATATTAAGAAATATCACAATTTTATTATTTATTGCAAACCAAATTAGCCCATATTTCAACACAACTGTAGTAAAAAAAACAATCAAAATAAATAGTTTTCAGTTTATGAACTATTTAGAAGTTATAACATCTAGAAAATTAAAATTACTGCTTTATAGAAATTTCTAAGATTTATACATTCTGACCTAAAATCAAACATGTTATCTACTTGAAACACAATGACACAAACTAAAACATTCTTTTCATTGCTTTGTTTCCTGTAAAGTCAAATACATATAAGTTTGTCATATTGATATCATTTCAGTTTATGAAACTATTCAGAAGTTGCAACATCTAGAAAATTAAAATTACTGCTTTATGAAACATTGAGGGGGTCTTCATTTGTGGCCTATACCAGCCTAAAGGATAATCTGGCCCTACATTTAACTATAGTAAAATTTCATTTTGGAATTATGGCACAAGTTTAAAGTTTTCAGCTAAACAAATTATGATACTGCATTGTGCAATATTTCTCCTGTGCTGCCCTATTTTAGCCTTGAAAAGAAATAATATTAGAATTTCCAGTCTGGGAAATAGTGCTTAATCATTAAAATATATATATAGATATTTCCAGGTCAGTTATATTTAGACTAATTGGAAAATTGAAAAATTACTTTCAAAGTCATCAACCATTCCCGTATTTTCTCTGTCATTAACAAACATAGCAAAAACATTTGAAAAGAAATACAAACATTATAGATCAAGAAGATACACACATTCAAATAATTTTTTCAGTATTGTTTGTATTGATTAAAAATGTGAATGTACTACAACAGCAAATATAAGTGAACAGCGATTATGAACAGCGAGTAGCAATTATGTGATGCAGAATGTGTCAGAATTACAGTCACATACACACGTATACAAACAAAGATAGGTATACATACACACATATGCTCACTTCTGCATTATAGCATATACCCACACATGTATACACATGATATTAAACACACACTTAAGTGATGTATTACAAGTATGACAAAGGAGAACTAAGGGAAATGTTTGTATAATTTAGAATAAACAATAATGTATAAACCTCCAGGACATTCATACATGCATTATAAGTGAAATTATCAAATTCTGCAAATAATTACATACAAAAGATAGTTACATATCAGACTCATATGTATAGTTTGTATTTATGTATATACCACCACACACACACACACACACACACACACACACACACGCACACACACATATATAAATATATATGTCTATATTTCTGAGATGAAGTACTGTAACTATTTACACTATTTACATAGTTCAGACTGTTGTCCTCATCTTTATTATTTTAAGAATGTTGGTTGAGGTAATCCCAAAGTGACTTGACCCTAAGAGTTGTGAGTTCAATATCTGGCCACAGCAGAGGTGAACAAAAACTTGGAAAGTTCAGTTACTGTTATATAGGAATAAAGTGTCACTGCCGACACTTGAGTTTGAACATAGATCGCCAGTGAGCAAACACAGGCGATCACATCCCATTATTGAATTAAATAGACCACATGACCATAGAGGAAATGCATATATGGAAGGTAGCATGATGTCTAATTGATCTGCATTTCTAGTCTATCCTCTATTACTATTCGGATCACCATTTCTAGTCTATCCTCTATTACGATCGCTATTCTCTTCTCTACAATATTCTCTATTTGGATTACTATTTGAGCGAGTATTATCTAGCAAGTACTATTAGTGCGAGTGCTGTTCAAAGGCATCTGACACCAGTATTGTTCAATTGTGTACTATAGTTGTATCTGTGATTACAAAGTCTCTACTACAATGAGCATTATGAATGTGATGAGTATTTGTCGGCATTACAAAAGCGGCAACGAATGTTTGTTGACATCACAAAAGTTACTAAAGGGAATTAACTGAAAACTGAGATATCCAGATAAAGGCATGGCACATGGAACTAGAACAATCTACCTCTGTGGACTAAATAAAGGGCTCAGTTTGAAATTCCAACGTATATCACCTGAAGAAGGCCAGAGTGTACAATGACTGAAATGTCGTGAATATGATAATAAAGAAATGGACAACAGTACAAACAATGTAAATTGTGTAAATATATATATATATATATATATATATATATATATATATATATGAAGAAATATAGTCTTAAAGTGTGCTATATTTATGGGATAAAGTGCTCAATATCAGAGATAGAGCGTGTGTAAATATAAAAGTGGACATGGAAGTCAGCACTTAGAGGCGACAGTCTGTTTCATGCTAGTGCAATTGTCAGGCAACGATTGCCTGACGATTGCACTAGCATGAAACAGACTGTCGCCTCTAAGTGCTGACTTCCATGTCCACTTTTATATATATATATATATATATATATATATATATATATATATATATGTATGTATGCATGTATGTGTGTGTGTATCCTAGCATGCCCCAAGTTCAATTTTATAGATACCAACTCATACATACAAATATCATGCACAAAGTTGCACAAGATCACTGTTACGCATACTTAACAAATCAGATATACATAAACATACATAATTACATATGAACATATGCAGATATACACTTACATGAAAATAATTTTTTGTGGAAATTGTGAACAGTGAAAGATGTGAAAAATATTTCACTGTAAACACAGAAATTAAGTGACAACGGTGATTATATAACATTGCTATTTGTAAAGAATGGAATCAGATATGACAACAGTAGCCCTAGAAGTCTTACTAATGTAGATAATCATTAAAAAAGCAATATTATTCAAACAGCATCTACTCACTCTTGTACTCTCAGTATATAACAAGATACTATTACTTTTGTTGAGACACTATTGCTATTTGGTATTTTCTTATTCTGCTTGTTGATTATCAGTACATTGCAAGTGACTGAAAATATTCACAGGAATATATTTAATTAATGAGGATTGATTAATCATATTAAAATAATAATAATTGCTTCTAATATAATAATGTTGAATAAAAGTTAATTTACCTGATGGATATTATTATAATTTGTCTTTGATTATTGAAGAATATCTTCTTGGATTCCCATCTGGTCATACAGATTAGACTGGTTGCATAAATTGAAAACATATTACTGACTGCTGATGATCAGAGAATCAGCCAATTGATTTGTGATAAAAACAAGAGCACAAGCAAACATGAGAACAGTAGTCTGGTAAGTCTTACAAATGAAGATAATATAATTTCTTATGAAGCCAAATTGAGGAATTATTGGTTTGGTTTGTTTAATGGCATATCAACTCCTTATGGGTCATTTAATGCCAAAATTTTATTTTCTTGGGTTTTTTGGTAATTTTTTTTTTCCCAAAATGTATTGCTGCTAATTTTTTCTATGAAAGTGTATTGCTAATATTTTTACTATAAAATTGTATTTTTATATTTTTATAAAGTTATAACACCAGTTTTTTTTTGGGGGGGGGAGGGGGTTACTATTTGCCCATAGCTGAGACCCTAACAGGTGCTACCACCCAGGGTCGGAGTGAACCTGGGAACAACAGTAATCAAGAGGTGGTTTCATGCTCCTCAAAACCTCTTGATCAGAGGTCTTGCTGCTGGATGTAGTTTCTTGTCCTACCCAGGATGGTTGAAGAATTATATTTATTACTCTATCTTATATTTTTATTATACAGTGTAACCCGGATATAAGAGAGTTGCCCCCCCGGAGAAGAAGTCTCTTATATCCGGGTTTATCTTATATCCGGGTTTGGTCTATTATATATTCATTAACACAGGCTCTAATTTGGGACCAGAGACAATCTCTCTTATATCCGAGTTTCTCTTATATCCGGGTCTCTTATATCCGGGTTACACTGTATATTGCATTTAACTTGGTGATACATTGAAATATAAACATTTTTATCTTCCCAAAGTCTTCAGTACATATATTTAGCAATCTATCAGTTTTATGAAAATTCAGAAATATAATTAAGTTTTTGTCTTTTCTAAAAAGAAAATCCATCTCTCAATCAGAAAAGCTTTAGTTAAATTTACTTTCTCTATAATAGAAGACAAGCAATGTTTAGACCAAATATAAACCACATCAAATTCCACCAAATCACCAGATTTTAAAGAGGGAAAATACTTGCTCTAAATAATATGTGAGCATTTATTAGTAAGTCTTCAGCAGCTTTAAGGTAATATTTTAATGCAGTTGATAAAAAATGAAGTTTAGAATTTTAGAATAAAAACATTTACAGCAAAATAATTGTTGCTTTTTATGAATGTCTGTTTAACCTGAATATCTATAGTTTAATGCACTTGTAATTATATTTTTGATATTTACAACACAAGGCCAAATGTAAAGAAATGGAAGGTGGAAAATGGTTACACCAATCTATTCTATTTTACTTCCAGTTAAATCCAGGAGTTAAGCACTGTCAATTCTTATTTCTTCAGGTATTCCTTTAATAAAAAAAGACAAATAAATGGTAAATTTTTTTTTTCTGTCCATACACACATTTCTTGCAGTAATACTAAATAAAAAATACTCACACACAAGCACACATAAATCTCTTGGAGTAATACTTCATACTCATAAAAAAAACACATATCTGCATAAATCTGAGCCTTTAGGTTTACTTTTCTGATTCAGATTGGTTAAGATATTTATTTAAACTTTGTATTTATATGGGGTCAAACTATTTTCCATGCTTAAATAAATGTAGGTAAAAGCCACAGGAAAAGTCGCAAAACTTTAACAAAGTAATATTTTATGAAATTAAATATGACTTTTATCATCAACATTTAGTTTAGTCCTTGCAGACTGCTTATGGAGCACAAAGCTGTAACCAGGGCTGGTGCGTACTACCCTGAACATCCTGATGACAGGGTCAAGCCTGATTAGTGGCCCTGGGCAGTGCTTTGTGACACTTGCTATCTTATCAACATTTGCTTTTTTCTTCCTACATTTATATACGTTACAAATTAAACTAAGCACAGCTGACTATTAAAGGATAAAAGATTTTTGTGGATTTTGGCCTCATTCTGAGTTCTTTGTTTTTGTCCAATTCCATAAATTTGTTTTGCTCATGCTAAGTCTTGAAAATACACTACATAAAATTCACTATTTTTTTTAGTCATAATGCTGAATGTGCTAAAATTCTTCAACTTTTTAGCAAGAAAAATCTCAAGTTAATGTTAAAAATTGCCACAAAACATTGATTTTTTAAAGATGGAATGATCTGTATTTACATTAGTCGGACTATTGTCCTCATCTTTGTTGCCATATTTGTCACAACGTTTCGGCCGTTGTACGCTCCGGCGTTCTTCAGGTGGTTGGAATTTCGAACTGAACCCTTTATTTCGATCACTGGGGTAGACACATGGCACAGTGGATAAAGGCATTGGTTAGATCCAGTGACAGACCCAAAGAGTGTGAGTTCAATACCCGGTTATGGCAGTGGAGAACTTTCAGAGGGAAAATTAGCAGGAGATAACTGATAACTGACATCCATCAAACATGGCACGTGGAACTAGAACAGCCTACCCCAGTGATCGAAATAAAGGGTTCAGTTCGAAATTCCAACCACCTGAAGAAGGCCAGAGTGTATAACGGCTGAAACGTTGTGACAAATATGGCGACAAAGATGAGGACAATAGTCCGACTAATGTAAATATTGCCATAAATGTTGATTTTTTAAAGATGGAATGATCTGTTATGACATGTCTCTAATATTGTATTTATATAGATTTGTATTTATTTTTTATTTTTCTAGTTGAATTGTCCACCTATAATACATATGATCCATTATTTGACATAATTACGTTACAATAAAATTATATACGAATACTACCTTATGAAAATTGACATGTAGTAGAGTGGGGGCCCTGTATCATAGATTTGTGGGAGGTGGCATGAAACCTCTGCACCAGCTTTAACCGAGGAGATGCTGCTGTGGCATCAGTAGCAATTAGGGTTTTATGTTTTTGCATTGTTAGCCCATGCCCAACCCTTCTCCTTTGCCATATTTGAATTCAGGATTGTCCTCTAGGACTGGTTGCTACCCAAAACTAGATAGTCAAAGCTGCCTTGCTATTTTACTGATAGCTTGAAGTGAGGAACTGATGTATTTATAAGTTTACCAAGGGTATTAGTGCAAAGTGAACACAAACGGTCTCAGCTAGAATTTGAACTCGGCTTGCAAATTTCATTTTCTGTGCTGGTGACTGTTAGGCCACTCACATATCCATAGCAATCAACAGAATATTATTTATTTTTTTTACTAACATTCCTATAAATTAAATATGACTTTTTCTGAACATATAAGAAATATGTCTATTATCCTACTCTCTATTGTTTGTTAAAGATTAATGAATATAATAATAAAAATGTAGAATTAAAATAATAATAAAAAGATACATTCTAATGAATAGTAACAGATAAGATATTATCGCAGTAATGTTTGGGAAATGTAAAATTAACTTTTTGACAAAGAATTATGATAACTTTTATAATAGTTTGTGATATGTTTTTCACTTTTAACATGTGAATAACTGTGACATGCATTGTGATGTGAAGTTAGAGTAAAATCATTTGGCAAATTATGAATAAGGATAGAAGGAATAGTGTTTACATGTAATGAAATAATTTCTACTTAAATGTAAAGTCTAATTTAGAATTCAAACTCACTCCTCCAAGTAGGTTTCTATATATTTTTTTAGATAATAAATTAAATTTCAGTATTATAAAATATTAATATATATGTATAAGCAAAAGTTTAATACCACAGAACTTGAAAATTGTTTTGAACAAACAAAGCCACATTTTTTCCTTAAAGGTAACCTTTTTGGCCAACACCTCATCAAAAGAATCGTTGGCAACCTAAATATATTTTAGTATTTTATAGGCTGTTTATATCAAATTACACCAAGTGTCTCCGTTGATAGAAAGAGAAATTTGTCTATTCTCTTTCTTTACTAAGAGGCTTGTGAGTCCTGATTTTTCCTTTTTATACTCACAGGAACTATTTATTCTGGTTTTTGCCATTTTTCTCCCCGACTTTTTTTTTTCTCCCATTTTAATAATAAACTATATTTTAGTTGTTGTCCCTCATTTTCTTCTACTTTTGTTAATATTCTATTTAGGTTGCCAACATTTCTTCTTCTAAAAGGTTACGGTTTTGTTTGTTCAAAACAATATATATATAAATATATATATATATATATATATATATATATATATATATAAGATCTTGTGCATATGGACATATATTTTGATTCTATGTATATGAAATATTAAGTATTGCATACTGTATCATGAATATGTGCATGGGTGATGTATACAGATGTTTTTATATACATATACATAGGTACATTAATAATTTCCCATACCAATGCTGAAGAAAGCATTTATTTTATACAACAATACTATTTTATGCATTACCTTCTTCTTGGTCAGTGCACTTAATTCACTGGTGAACATTACTCATATTGATTGAGCATTATACAGTGACAATTTCAGATCAAAATTCAGTTAATAACTGTGTTAGGCTGCAAACTTATTGATCTATCTTCACATATATGTTGACATTTCAATATACACACACACACATATTGATTGTATTCACCTATTACTTTCAATATATTGGTCCTAGCCTGTTTTTAATTTTCATTAATGACCTTCCCAATGACATCATCTCTCAACTTGGTATCTACACTGATGACACAACCATTTATTCCAGCTTCAATAATAAGGCTGATCAGTTTGACAAGGTCAAAATGACAGCTGATGTCCAAAATGACCTCAAGTTCATCATTAAATGGAGCAAAAGATGGCTTGTTAATTTTTATACCTCTAAAACTAAAATGTTCTCCATTAATCATCTGAGAGACCCCTCTCTATTTTCTATCAGCATGGCTGATGCTATCCTCCAGGAAAGTGACTCATTTCACCTTCTCAAGCTAATGTTCTCAGCTGACATGAAGTGGAAAAACTATATTGAATCCATTGCTATGTCAGCTGCTAAGAAAGTTGGTCCACTGTGTTGTGCAAGACAATTTTTCTCTCCAGAATCAATCTTACATATCTATGTTTACCATTCATCCATGCTTAGAATATTGCTGCCACATATCATGAGCTCCTTGATAAAATCAAAAGAAGAATCAGCAAAATTATTGGTCCTGATCTGGCAGTTCAGCTTCAGTCACTTTCCCACCACTGTAAGGTTGCCTCTATGTGTCTTTTCTATAGATACTTTCATGGTAATTGTTTGCTGTGGTACCTAGACTTTTTGAATTTAAGCACAGTACTAGGCTGGCATCAAAATTGCACCAATTTACAGATGAGCTGGCTAGATGTAGCTGTAAGTTCTATGTAAACAGTTTCTTTTTTCACACTTCTTGCTTGTGGAACTCACTTCCAAGTCCATGCTTTCCAGCCTACTTTAATCTGCAAAAATTTAAATGCAATGTCAATTGCTATCTACTGTTCTCCTGATTACTCTTTTCTCTTTCTGCGCACTTAATTTTTTAATTTTTTTTTTTTTTACTCATATTCGCCCAATACAAGGCCTAACGGCCACTCAAGGCAAAGGGTTACTGTGTGGAGTTGCATTCACATAAGAAAGAGCAAGATAACAGGAAAGATAGCTAATTCTAGACTTGAAGAGGTCAAGATTTAGTTAGTGAATAAAGTTCAGAGTTCAGGCAGAGATGTTAGAAGTATAGAGTTGAAGTAGACTTTAGAAGAGACTGGAAACCCAATGTTAAACAGGAAACAAGGGATGAACCTCTACTCCTGTTCAAAAGACAAGGAAGGAGTGTGAACCGGATGTTTCTGTTCCTAATTCTTCCACACCCTGTAACCCCTTGTGTCTTAGTGGCTTTACTGCCTTGCATTTTTTTTTTTTATGGGTTAATTAAAAAAGAAAAGAAAAAAGAGTATGTATAATGAATATGTACATTTTTGTAGGGGATTAAGTGAGTAAAATTTAAACAGATCCAAATGAAAAAAAAAACCAACTGAGATTGAACAATAAACAATTAAAACTAAAAGAAAGGCATTTGTTTCAGATCTGTCTTTAACATGGTGTAAAAATCAAACGTCCATTATTTTAGAAGAGACTGCCTACTTGAATAAAGAATTTCTTGCGTTAATTTTTCACGTCATGTTGATAGCAATGCTTTCACTATAAACTGCTCAACCTGCTACTACCATGGAAAGTGCTTGGACGAACTGCATCTCCTGGTTCCACCCGGTCTGACCTTCATGACTAGGACCCGGCATGCCGCTTACATAGTCGCAGACCACCCACATCCCCTCCATATTCCATCAGTGAGAAGTAAGAACCACTGCCCTATTGAACAGACTCTCTAGAGGATGTTTTCCCAATTGCTACAATCTGTTCAAGCCTCGAATCAAGTGTTATCTTCCCCTCCTATCCATATAAACTACCTCTTAACGTAACCCTCTACCTCAAGTGGCCCCCAGGCCCTGTATAGGATGAACCTGACTGTAAAAAAACTCCGACCCCCCCCCCCAAAAAAAAACTGTCTGTTCAAAGATAAGCAGTTGTATCAGTTGTACAAGTATCTAAACAATTAACTTTTTGCATAGCAAAGTGAAGAATGCTAATAACACTCAAAGTTCATAATTTAGCTGAAGGAGGCACCTTGATGTAGCGTAATGGTTAACAAGCTTGTCTTGCTAGAACAATTACAACTGAGTAATACTGAGAAGTGTCCTGACAGAGAACAGTAAGTGTGATGCTGAGACTTTCACGGTAACTGCTCCGAGGAGCTGCTTTCGCTGGTTCCTAGGCCTCATGAATTTAAACGTCCCACGAGGCTGGCATCCCGTTTCCACCCCTTCACCGTTGAAACTGTTAGATGTAGATGTCTCTTCTACTCCAATAGCTTCATGTCTCGCACATCTCGCCTGTGGAACTCTCTTCCTTATTCCTGTTTCCCTGACAAATACAAGCTCCAACTATTTAAGTGTAACGTCAATCGACATCTCCAGCTGCCTTGATCTATCCACTTCCCTTCTCCACATCCTTTCACCTTTCATTCCTATCTGCTCTCGCTCCAAATCTTCTGTAACTCCCTTGCCTTGATCGATCCACTATCTTTCTCCACATCCTCTCCTTTACCACTCCTATCTGCTCTTCCTCCAAACCTTCTGTAACCCCTTGTGTGCTAGTGGCTTCCAGCCTTGCTTGGGGTGATAAGCATAAAAAAAACAAAAAACAAAAAAAAAACGTATTGGGATGGCCAAAGACGCATTCCAAAAGCTAGGCAGAGTATTATGATACAGGAGGATTTTGTTGGTAATAAAGAAAAGAGTACTTAACTGCTGGATGATATGTCCTCCTTTATGACAGTGAAAGATGAAGAAGAGACTCAAGGTAACAGAGGTATAGTTCTACAGTAGGATGCTAAGGATACCATGGATTGAATATGTGAGCAACAATGAGGTTCTGGAGAGGATGCAAACAAAGAGGAAATTTATACTAAACATCAGGAAGAGGCAGCTGAAATTTCTGGGACACATAATGAGAAAAGAAGGCTTGGAAAATCTGATACTCACAGGGCAGATAGAGGGAAAGAGTGACAAGGGAATGCAATACGTGACATAGCATGTGGATTGCTTAAGCAAGCGGACTGCAGAACAGGGTCTGGTAGAAATAACAAAAAGACAAAACATATTGAGAGCTACAAGGGACAGGGGGAAGTGGGGAGCCATAAAAGTAGAAGTGAGTTCAATCCTCACTGGGTGTGCCATACTTTCGGCCTTGTTCCACACCTGAGCCATGTTTAGAAAATCACCATAGCATACACTTCTTTCTCCTATTAACTATTATGAGGTGCTACTTATTGGGGCACCTCGAGGTAGTGTATTGGTTAGCAAGTTTGTCTCGCTAGAACAATTATAACTGAGTAGTGTGTTCGATCCTCACTGGGTGCCCCATACTTTTGGCCTTGTGCCACATCTGAGCTATGCTTAGAAAATCACTATGAGGTGCTACTGAAAAGGTTTTAGTTCAACCAAAAAGCACTTCTAAAATAAATTCTGATGTTTGATCATTCGGTTAGATTCTGGAAATTAAATTTAGGTTTAGAACTTTTTAGCATCCTTTCATGTTACCTATGAAGGCTTGACAAAAATATTGTTTGAGTATAACAAATGTAGCTCACTAATTGCAGAGTTACAGTTAGATAACAATTTATATTTTTGATTTAAGAGACAGCAAATTTTACTAAGAGCATATATATTTTTCTTTTTAGCAAATGCTTTTGTTCATGAACTTAAGATGTTTTATTAAAGATAATTTTGTCAGATATTTGAAATTCTGACAAAGTTATCATTTAGCACTCTGCATCATTTATAAATAGTACTTCCCCTTTTACCATACATGAAATCCCCTCAAAATATAATGTTTTTTATATTTAAAATCGCAGTAGCCTGGCTCTCAATTTCAGTCAAGATTGTTTTTGGTGTTGCCATAGAAGGATACGACTAAACAACCAAGAAATTCAAATTCAGCTTGCATTGGCAGGACTAACATTTTGCTTGGTGAAATTATTCATCTACAGAGTGATAAAGGTTAATCATCTGTTTTGAAAATATGACTGATTCTGAGTTTAATTCAAAGTTGAAAAATTTAATCACACTGTTCACTGAAGAGGATTTCATAAAATTTATTATATTTTTTTTATCCTTTTAACAACTTTATTTTGTATATGCAATATTTATCTTTTCCAATCATATCTAAAATTTTGAGCTAGTTAAGTGTTCAACAATTTCTACTTACTGAGGTAGAGTAAAATTCTTCTAAACATGGAGTAGGAGGGACAGTAAAAAAACACATGACTTCTTTCTTTTTATGTGCTGTGTCATTTCAGGACGTAGGCGATCATGGCTCTCCACCTCCCTCTATCTCTTGCAGCTCTCAACAAGTTCCTTCCCTCTGCTATCTCCCCCAGACCACGTTCTGTCATCCACTTGCTTAAACCTGCTAGGTATGTCATGCATTGTTTTCCCTTGACTCTCTTTCCCGCTATTTGACCCATGAGTATCAGATTCTCCAGGCCCTCCTTCCTCATTATGTGTCCCAGAAACTTTAGCTGCCTCTTCCTGATGTTAAGTATAAGCCTCCTCCTTTAGATCAATGTTTTCAAATGGCTTTGTGCAAATATAGCATGTAGGTTTTAGCAAGGACCATTCTTCTTTGAACCCCAAGGCCTGGTATTCTTCTTCTTCTTTTATGTGCTGTCTCCCTTCAGGACGTAGGCGATCATGGCCCTCCACATTCTCCTGTCCCTTGTACCTCTTAATAAGTTTTGCCTTTTTGTTATTTCTCCCAAACCCTGTTCTGCTATCCATTTGCTCAAGCCCATTAAGTATGTTACATGTTGCTTTCCACTGTCCCTCCTTCCCTCTATCTGCCCTGTGAGTATCAGATTTTCCAAGCCCTCTTTCCTCATTATGTGTCCCAGGAATTTCAACTGCCTCTCCTTGACGTTAAGTATAAGTTTCCTCTTTGTTTCCATTCTCTCTAAAACCTCATTGTTGATCACATGTTTGACCCATGGTATCCTCAGTATCCTTATGTAGAACCACATTTTCTGTTGCTTCAAGTGTCTTCTTGATCTTTGAGGAGATTGTCCAGCATTCACTGCCATACAGGAGGACAGGTATCATGTAACAGTTCAGTATTTTTTTTTTTGTTTTCCAATGAAATTTTCTCGTAATACTCTGCATAGCTTTTGGAATGTGTCTTTGGCCATCCCAATACATCTTTGGATCTCAGTGTTGCACTTTACATCCTCTGTTAGAACACTTCCCAGATATTTAAATTCATGTACCTGCTTGATTTTAGTACCCCTGACCTGTCATTTGCATTTTGGGCTCATCCTTACCAAGCCAAAATTGTTAATGCCTCCTCTGTGAATCTTTAACAAAAACAATAAAATTTTGTTCATTTGGATTTTGTTGGTGCATTAAACAATTCAAAAGCTGTTATTTTGTCAAGTATTCATTTATATATTAAATGCATAATTCTATGCTAAGTTGTTAAGTATTATAATTAATATGTTAGTATTTTATTAAGCATTTTTATAGTTTCATCATAAGTATAAGCCAATTTTACTTTCAGTGCCCAGTTGATATATCTTAACGTGGTTTGTGCTGTTTTATTAAAATCTATACCATTTAAATAGTTTAAGGAATAATTGATTTGCAAGGCTTCATCAATAACAAAAAAAAACAAGGAATTTTGAACTGACTTAATCATGAACTCTCTGTATTGTTTATATCTTACAATAAAATACTACTTGGGAGTAGTAAACAAAGATTTTGAAAGAAATGGGAACTATTTCCATGAGTAACTTAAGTTTAACATGTTCACAATAAGATTCAAATAACCATTAATATCTGAAATTTTCTGTAGGAAATCCAAGAATTCTTAAACTTTGTTAGCAATTTGAAAAATTACTAGTGAGCAACAAATTTCACACAATTACAGATATGCCTAAAATGAACTCACGGAAGTAGTTTCAAATAGTTTTTAGATACCACAGGTTAAATAACAATATAAACATTAAAAAAGCATTAGTTAAAGTGCATTTTGATAGGTATACTTAACAAAAAATGTTGGCTGACAAGAGTGAAAAGTTACTGATTTTTCTCTTATTTGGAATATAAGTAATTTAATTAAAAATATTCTTTCAAAGTGCTAAAATTTTGAAATCCCTCCTTGAAAGAAAATTAACAACCCTAGGACTACAGCATCATTACAAATGATCTGGAAAAAATATTCTTCGATCTCTTTCTCTTTCCCTGACAAATTCTAATCCCATAGCGCTTTATAAAATGAAGTGAAACATGCTCACATACATATGCATAAACAATCTTATGTTAAAGTATAAGATGATGAAGAATCCTTCTTTTTCTCTTATTTATGATAGTTGGCAGTCATCTTTTATATTTTGGGTACACTCAGCCCACATGCAAATATACATATACCAATCCAATGTATACGATGATAATGAGGATTATGAAGAATCTCCTTCCTCTAGTGACCAATATCACTTGGTCACCTTTTTCTTATATTCTTAGCAAGCATAGATATCTGTGTAATCATGTTTAGTATTGTTATGCATAAAGTATCTTTGATTGATATTACTGACTATCATGGTTACCGAGATCTCTGTATGGATATATATGGTTCAAAAATACGATCTGAACTTATGATTTTGTTTATTTTGAAATATATTCAATGGGTATACTGTAAAATTTTAAGTTCACATACATATCAAGATACATATGCACATATACACATGAAGGCGGGAGAGAAAGAGAAAGTGAGTTTGAAAGAGAGATAAGGAGGAAAGGCAATGAAATCACAACAAATATTTAGGAATTAAAGAATAAGGTAAAAATATTTATAGTCTTATTAAATGTTATGATCATTCATTGTTACATTAATAAATAATGTACATTTGCATTTTTTTGACGAATCAAGTCCAAATACTTGATCCTTCTTTTTTTAAAATCTTTGCTCATATTTTATAACTTACCTTTTATAATATATAAATCAAATGTACTTGGTTTAGGCATTTTTAAGTGCAAAATTCCTTCATTATAATTTGAAAATATTAATCATTCAAAAAGTATTTCTACTTATGAGCTGTCTTACTTAATATTATGACATAACTTGTTTCTGTGAAAATAGCAGGATATAAGGTGTAACATTCTAATGACAATATGTTTGAAGACTTTTAAAGAGAAGTAAATCATATAGAATATCAAGAGGAAAAGTGAAGAATGATATATACATTTTTTTAATCTAGAATGGTTAGTTATAACACACCACCCACATCCCCAAACACACACACACACGTACACTCATTTCAACATCCAATTCCTACTTCTACATGTTGCCTCCTATTTAAACATACATGTACACAAACACACATGCTTAATCAGCCATTTTTTTTGCATCTGAATTAAAAATAGTTAAAAATGAACAAGTATTTGTATCATATTTCGCTGAGATTTTTATAGTGATTTACTTGGAATAAGCCATATCTAACATAAACCTACATTTGTAGTGCAGCCAAATAGAATAGAACTGTAGCTGGTAGGACTAGAATACTAGAATACTGACCTCTGTACTAATCAGTGTGTGTGTGTGTATGTGTGTACATATTTGTTTACAAGCAAAAGGAAAGAGAAAAAAGAGAATGGAAGAAAAGGAGAGAAATATGAATAGAGGAAATATTAACGTTCGAACATTTTGCACAAGTATTGGAGGGTAATTATGAACTGAATAGTATTTCTTGAGAAAGATAAAAAAAAAGTCTGCATTTGTTACAGGTTGTTTGTCTTGTGTATAAGTTGAACAGAGGCATAAACATAAGCATACTTGATGCCTGTACGTTTGGATGGATAGTATTGATAGATAAGTGACTATATGAGCTGATAATATTTATACAGAGAAAGAAAAAAAGAGGGAAGCGATTGATTGAGACACAAGTAGATAGAAGATATTTGAGAAACAATTAGACATTTTTGTTAATGCATGCAAATATTTATAAAGAAAAAAAAGAGAGATAAACAGAATATAGCAATACAAGTAAAAAGATAAACAGTAAGTATACAGTAAAAGAAAAAGAGAAATGAGTAATAAGTTGAAAGATCGTGTGTGAGAGAGAGAGAGAAAAAGAGAGAGAGAGAGATAGCATTGAGAGAGCATGCTAATTAGTCAGAGGAAACACTGAAGTAAAATGAGAAAATAAAAAGGTAAGGTGCTGTTTGAATAAAATGTACTTTGTTTTAGAGAAAAACAGATTGTTGAGCAAAACGTTTGAAACAAAGAATATTATAGCATTTTTAGTGTCATTTGGATACTGAAAAACAGAAAAGATTGTCTGGATAAAGGTAAGAGAAGAAGAAAAGAATGAAGAGAATAAAAAATGACGGAGGAATGTCAAAAGAAAAAATAATTAAAACAAAGGTGATGCTCATAAAGAATTGAAAAGAGAGAAATGTTAAAGGAAGCCATATGTAGAAAAACGGAAGGGAAAGAGATGAAAATAAATGGCAGAACACTTATAAGGGATCAAAGACAAATTAAAACTGATAACATAAAATGAAAAATAAATGAATAGATGAAAAAAGAATTATAGATAGTGAAAGAAAGAGATGAAAAAGATACAGAAAAAAGGTAGAATAACAAATACAGTCTAACTGATAGGTGACTTTAATTTGTAAGAAAAAATGATAGATAGATAGAGTAAGAGAAAGGTAAGGATAAAGATAGAGAAATGAACAGACAGTTAAATTAGAAAACTCATATATATATATATATATATATATATATATATATATATGGAGTGAGAGGGAGCAAAACAGATTGAAAGAGTAACCGACACAAAGAAAGCTTGATTCTGTGATTGAAAAAAATCTCTATCTTTGTTGGGAGACCTGGGAATCGAAGGGCTGGTGTATAATGGCAGATCAAATACAAAAAAAAAAAAAAAAAAAAAATGGCCACACAAAAAAAAAACAAAAGAAAAAAAACATGAGCAAGTGTCACTGATGAAAACAGACATGAAAATGAGAAGCAGCAAATATCACCAACAGCAATAGCAACAACTACAACAACAAAAGGCCATGGCATATGCTTTAGAGAAATAAATTGAGAAGGAGAGAAAGAAAGAGAGAGAACTAGAAAAGGAGAGATAGATAGATAGATAGATAGATAGAGAGATGCTCTGCTGCATCAATTTATAACTTCACTATAGCCACCAGATCATTACTGACAGAGTCCAAATGACAAAAAGGAACACAAGCCAGACTGCCATGCTTTTCTTTTATGTTTTATATTATTTCTTTTTAGCACCTGGTTACTAACTAGAAATCCTACTAATGCCATTCTCTTACACACAGAACGTCCACTGAAATCAATTTTCTAACAATAATGAACAGCAGAAGCACCAGCAACAGCAGCAACATCAGCATGAACAACAGCAGAAGTAGAAGCAGCAGCAGCAGCAGCAGCAGCAGCAGCAGCAGCAGCCAATGCTAATTTCTAATTTTAAATCTGCTGACTCCTTCCATAAGTACAGAAAAAATTGGCAAGAAGAAAGCCATTTTCTAATTTTTTTACTGGATTACTACAGCAGAAGAGAAAGAAAAACAGAACATAAAGAGATGAAAGAAAGACTAAGAAAGAAAGAAAGAAAGAAAGAAAGAAAGAAAAGAAAAGAAAGAATGAAAGAGAGAAAGAATCCCATCTCCCCTTTAACATGAATTTCTCCCCTTTCCCATCAATCAACTGACCAATCAATGTAAGTCCAAGAAACCCATCCTTTCCCTAACTCGGATGAAAATAGAACCAAAATTTTTCTAAAAATTGGTACTAATCCCCTTCACTAAACCACCATACCACACATAAATCCACCAATAAACATGTGAATAAACACATTTTTAAAAAAATTGAAAAATGAGCAGAAAAAAAAAAAACAAAAACAAAAAACACAACTGTTAGTGTTAAAAAGATAATCTCACCCATGACAAAAATATAAATTTTTCTTATTTTAATTATTTTTTAAATTTTATTTTTCTTCCCCAATAACCATGAAAATTTTATCCAATAAAAATTAATTTGATAACCAAAGGTTCAAGTGACAAAAAGGGGGGTGAGAGGAGAGTGGAGTGCAAAAAAAAAAAAAAAAAAGGAAAAATTGAAAAAACTTTTTCAGTTTAACAAAAAGGCTAAGACTAAGAGTGACCTACATTGACACCACAGAGCATGCCCCCACCAACCTAATCATGCAGTGGACCAATGACTAGCAGTCATTGGTACCAGGCTACCAAGCAAAAGGCTAGTTCATCATCAACAAGCAAAAAAAGACTACCTTCATCTTGACCGTCATCCTTAACATTGTCATCAGTAGGACAGATATTCCCCTTTCTCTGACCGAGCATGGCTTGGATTCTGGCCCAGGCCAAGGCAAAGCTGGACACTTCCACTTCTTGTTCCACTGTATCAGAACCAAACGCGCCCAGGACCAGACCGATGAACAGGAAGAACAGCTATAAACAAAACAAAAAAAAAAAACATTAAATTTTAAATCTATTGCTCAATTATTAAAACAAAAGCAAAAATGATTGGCTTTTTTATCTCTTGATAAAACTGGTCATTATTAGTTTATAATAAGAATATTTCAGAAATATTTCTACCTATTAAATAGAAAAACAAATTGTAAGTCATTGAAAAACTTTCCAAATATAATGTGAGTACAATTTTCAATACCAGTCAATGAATTTGTTGCATAGCTTTTTTTAAAATTGAGTTTACCCCATGCAAGGCAGTAAAGCCACTAAGACACAAGGTGTGGAAGAATAAGCAACAGAAACATTACCAATGACTAAGAACAAAAAGAGTAATCAGGAGGACAGCAGATAGCAATTGACATTGCATTTAAATTTTTGCAGATTAAAGTTGGCTGGAAAGCATGGACCTGGAAGGGAGTTTCACAAGGAAGAAGTGCGAAAAAGAAATTGTTAACATAGAACTTACAGCTACATCTAGCCAACTCAACTGTAAATTGATAAGATCAATGCTAATCTAGTACTGCACTTAAATTAAAAAGGTCTAGGTACCATAGTGGATTGTTCATCTGAACAATTACTGTGAAAATATTTATAGAAAAGGCACATACAGGTAACCTTACAGCAGTGGGAAAGTGACTGAAGCCAAGCTGCCAGATCAGGACCAATAATATTGCTGATACTTCTTTGGATTTTATCAAGGAACTCTAGATAAATAACAGGGACACCAAACCTTATGTAGAAGCAACATTCTAAGCATGGTTGAATGGTAAACTTATAGATATGTAGGATAGATTCTGGAGAGAAAAACTGGCTGTCCGTGTTTGAAATAGATGCCCATTTTTTTTAATTTTAAGCAGTGTGGATTATGTCTATCAGCTTGTGTGCTGAAAATGTGTTCTCTGGCAGGGTTTGAACCCACATCTCCCTTTGTAGGAGATCCAGCCTGCTTTAGATCACTCAGCCACAGTGCATCACAGTCTAGTAAGGTTTTCATTTACCCTGTTAAGGAATGCACATTTCTTTGTTTAGTTATTCTCGAAAGCCCATATCTGCTTAGTTTTATATTTGAAATGTAAACAAAGCAATTTTTAAAGAATTAATGCATTTTTTAATCAAATATTTTCATTACTTCAAACGTTTCAAATACAAAGGTTTGGCAGCACTGCCATGTGCAACATTGTGCAATGTCAGTTGGTTCTGTGCAGTAATAAACAATTTGCAGTCATTTTGGTGATATTACTTCTTTTCCACTCTTCCAAATTATATGTAACATTTCCTGTAAAACATTTTTGAGTAACAATGAGAAGGCAAAAATTGTTGATATGCTTTTTGAAGGGAAAAATGGAAATTGCTAAACATTCTGCAAGGGCCCACCATACACTCAAGAAATTAATCTCAGACACAGCTGCATGCAATGCACTTTTGAAAAAGAGAATAAAACATAGGTGTTTGTTATGGAAATATGTTTGAAGGTGGAGATGTGTAAGCACCCACTTAAAATTATTTGTTGTCACTGGAGTTCCAAAGCTACCTAAAACCTCACAATGGTGTCTTCTGATGCACTTATGTAAGTACCCTAAAAACCTGTTGATTCCACTCTCCTGAACCCGGATCACTTTCCTAAATGTGTTTTTGAAGTGGAAAAGTATTTAAAATTCGATTTTCAGTGTGTGTTATTCATGGATGAGTGCAGGGCAACATTGGATGGTCCTAATGGCTGGTGAACAGGTAATTAAAAGGAAAGCATAAGTATCTTCAACAAGGAGACAGAGCAGTCAGGTTTAGAGTAGGAATTATTCGCAATGTGATAGTTGGCCCCTGGATAGTTGTTGATAGCATCAAAATGAACTCTCCTGCTTATATTAAATTCCTAAGGATCAACCTTCAGCCATAGCTCAAGAAACATTCAAATGAAAAGTGGTATTTATGCATGACAATGCTCCAGCTGATACTGCTATTGCAACCATTGAACACTTAGTTAAATTAGGGTTAAAAAATGACTGGCTTATGGAGAGGCCAGTATGTTTTCTGGATCTTAATGTTATTGAAAATCTTTGGAGTAATGTAAAGAAACACCTTTAGGGGGTGACAAAAATTTTTCATCCAAGAATGAACTTTGAGAACCAATATCCACTGCTTGTGAAGACATCATTCCAGCAAAAAATTCTGAATTTAACATCTATGGACACTATGCTGACTGAAGTTATCAGATAAATGACATTTTATATTTTAATATGCATAGATTTTATGATATTGCATATAAACATACAGCTTATATTTGATCTATATTTGTTTAGTTTCACAATTAATATCATTTTATTGATTTGTATATAATGTCAGAATGCAGTGTATACTTCTATAGGTTATATCTTTTGAACTTATTTTGACAAAAATTTATTACCGATTTTATTGCAAAAACATTGACTTGCATAATAAAATCTGACATTTCCAAAACAAGATATTATCAATGTAGTTACTCTAAACTGAAGCTCGTATCAGTTTATCCTGAATAATTAATAGTTAATTTTTTTTTTTATGGTAAGATTCACCCTGTACAAGGCCCGGGGAGCACTCCAAGTAGAGGGTTACGTTAGTGGGTGGTTTATATGGATAGGAGGAGAAGATAAGACTTGAACAGGTTAAGATTGTAGTGATCGGGGAAACATCCGCTTAGGAAGCACAGAGCAGTGGTTCGTGGGAAGAAGTTGTTTGAGTGGAACTTACTTTTCACCGATAGAATATGAAGAGAATGAGTGTTGTTTTTTACTATGTAAGTGGTATGGCAGGTCCTAGCCATAAAGGTCAGACCTGGTGGATGCAGTTTGTCTGAGCACTTTTCATGGTAGTAAAAATAGAACAGTGAGAGACTCACCACACCCTGCCTGTGAGAGAGAGGTTGGAGTGTGGAAAATAATTCTTCTCCAACAAGGACTTGGAGACACTTTTGAAAGACTGGAAAGTAAGGTCTGGGCAGATCCTGCCCAAATATGGCAACAGTACTCCATTTTGGGCCTGATCTGGCTCATATAAAGATAGAGGATAGCATGAGGAGTCAGGTACTTACTGGAGCAGTACAGGGAGATGATTATTTTACCTGTATCTTTAGTGATGGATCATATATAGAAATTCCACTTGAGACTGGGTGTGAGTTTGAAGCCCAATATCCTCACAAGGCATGGTGTTTTCTTGAGGAAACATTCATTCATCATGATTGGCGGTAGTTCGGGGTCTGATCAGCAGTGATGGAATGTAACCAGTTTAGTTTTAGAGGCATTGAATGTAACTAGCCAGTTTTTTCCCCACCTGGGTAGTTAGTGTTAGATCAGAAGAGGGGTCAGCTGCCAATCTCTGATAGTCAAAATATCGATTTTATTGTGTAATAAAACCTGACATTTCCAAAACAGGTTATTATCAATGTTGCTATTATAAACAGAACTTCATATCAGTATATTCTGAATATTTTATAGTTAATACTAATTTTATTGCAAAAACATTGACTGGCATAATAAAATCTGACATATTGCCACATTAACAGTTATTCTTATCCCTATATTGGTACACCACTTTTTATGCAGTCAGTCGGTCAGTTATATGCTATATATGATACATGCTTAGGCGATCATGTATCTTTCGATACACGACTGACGAGGCAGATTTTTCCATGCAGTAGGTTGCCATTTCTTTCTGTGGTAGACCAGTTGCCATCCAAGGCTACAGAACCCAGCCTGTCCTGCTGTTTACCCGTAGCTGGGAGGAGAAAAAGAGGATTCATACTTTTCCTAAGGGTATAAGTGGATGTAATGGATTTAATTGAAATTTGAACTTGGCTCTCTGATTCCTCAATCTGAGCCGCTATCTATTACACCACCGTGCCTCCCTCTTTTTATGCAGTTTAAAATAATTATATTTTAGAAACAATAAGATTATGCATAAGTTTGAGAGAAGACATTTATACACCGCTCGTATGAAAATGAAAACGACACAAGAGAATAAGAAAATAGCAAAATTTGAGAAACTTCCAGAATCCAGAAAATTGAGACATTATAATCTTAAGCAGTAGGCAAGCGTATATAAAGAGACAGACATGAACAGAAATATGTAAAATACAGAAACAGAAGAAAATGTTGCTTACTGTTTTCCCAAACACGGTTACTGGAATGAAGATGAGAAAGCAGAGCCCATTACAGGCACGCATGCAATCATACATCGGTTCAATCCATTCTCCACATAGGATTCGAAATACCATCATAAAGGAGTGGAGAAAGTCATTGAAGTTCCACCTACAAAAAAATCGTACAAAATTTCATGGCCCTGGTTACACACACACACACACATATATATATATATATATATATGAGGAAATTTTATGACAAAATGGAAAAAGTTTACTTGTGACATATTTGTCCGTCAGGACTTCATCAGACTCTGAATGATGAAACATGTCACAAGTAAACTTTTTCCCCAATACTTTTCTTGATATATAAAAATATATATTGTTATCTCATATATATATATATATATATATATATATATATATATATATATAAACTGTCAGTAGTACAATGATAATACAGCTATACTTTGCAGAGCAGAAAGAAACCTTTCAGAAATGCCCTACATAAAAATTCATAGTTAATAATTTAACTTTCACATTTGATATAGTTTATAATAAATTTCACAAAACATTCATTTTTCAAATAGTTCTAAGTTCCAAGGAGTTAGTATAGAGAAACTCAAAATCAAAACTTTGGCTATAGATCCTTAATAATTATCTTAATTAAAAATCAAACATGCTTCTAAATAAAAGAAACAAAGCTGACCTTGGGTCTTAAAAATATTTTCAATTTTAAATTTAATCAAGAGAAAAATTTTCTGTGATTTCAGTGAAATTCTCTATAAACTGTATAAGCTTGAAATTGTTCTTAGATATAATATTTAACCATCAACAAACTTATATTTATACAAAGTGAAGAAGCCAGTTTAGAAAAATGTTTTAATCTTAATATCAGAACTTAAATATTCAGATGACAAGGCCTTTAACTTTTGAAAGATGTTATCTTTATAAATATGATGACATACATTACAGTTCAAAAATTTGAAGCCACCTTCAAAATTAACATCGAATGAACTTGACAGAAGAGTGAAAAAAATGAAAAAGATTTCTTAGAATCATTGAAAAAAGAATGGAATCAAATACCAAACTTATACTTTGAGAAACTTTTGCAACAAATGACAAAACTTTGTGCTGCAGTAATCAAGGCTGAAGAAGGATTTTTTTCATGAGAGCAAAATTTAATGATAAAATGCTTTTTTTCTTTTTATCATAATAAAATTTCTAATAAAAAAAACATGTCTCACTTATTTTAACCATGTATAATAATTTTCTCTTCCTTAAAGTACAAAACAATTACCTTTGGTGCTAATTTAAAAAAATTACCAGGTGTGGTCTTAAAATTTTGTAGTTTAATTTTACAGATATCAAGTGAATTCATCAAATATTAATCAAATTAGTTTTTGTTACCTGGGAACTGGTTCGCCCCTGAATTTGTCCGGTGTGTACTCTGTGTGGAAAAGTTGCAGTCCAGTGACAGCAAATATGTAGATGATAATGATGAGTATTATCGTCAAGTAACCTAACGAGCCAAGTGTATTGAGGATTATACACAGAAGCAGTCTCATTGTTGTCCAAGATTGAGCCAATCGGAAAACTCGTAACTAGAAAAAGCAAAAAAAAAAGATGTTTTGAGGAATTGAAAAGAGATAAAAAGCACAGTAAGAAATAACGAAGATGAAATGAAGAGAAATTGTTCAATGAAAGAAATATCGACTGTATTTCTCTCATTCTCCATTACTTATCTTATATTATACAGTCAAATACAGAACAGGAGGTGCAAAGATGAAATCTTAGAAGTGTGCTTTATGTTGGGCACATGGCCGAGTGGTCAGAATGTTTGCATTCTGACCATGAGACCCGGGTTCGAATCTCATCATGGTCGATTTGTCAGGAAGGAAACTTCCTGTTATCGGACTGGAGGGGTTGATCCCAGTGTGCGACACCTTTGGAAAGTGCCTAAAAACCATACCATGGGTTGACCCAAGCCTTGTGAGTAAAATTGCTAGCACAAAGTCACAAGTCATCATTGCCGAGTGTACTAGCCTTGTTCAAATTGTTGATCAAGCTAGATAACATGCTCTTTCCCAGAAACTGTAACTAAGGTCTGCTCAGCATAATTGCAGTATAAACCACAGGTGGGCTCTGTGGGTGTTGAATAAACAGAAATGTGCCTGAGCAAGCGTCTGCAATAGGGATTGGCTAGCTGCCCTAGTAGACGGGTATCCTCAAATACGAGTGACCAGCTATACATAAAAGTGTGCTTTATATAGTGAAAAATATGACAAAACTATTGTAATCTGTATTGCTTATCTTATATTATATACCCAAATACAGAACAGGAGGTGCAAAGATGTAATACTTTTCTTTTATATATGATTTTCTAAGTATATTTAAAAGAAAAGTATATATATATATATATATTTTATGCATGTTTCATTAAAAATGACAGACAAGGTACTACGATTAAATTTTTCTATATTTCTGAGCACTTTCGGCTACTATACTTTTAGCCATTATCAAGGATGATTTTATTTTTTCAGTTTAATTGAGTGCATGCATTGTGTGTATGTTTTTAGTGTTAGAGACACTTTGAACAGTTTCTACACACTCTGTGTCCAAAAAAGAAAACACTAGTTCAAACACAAGAAAAATTAAATAAAAAGTTTAATCGTAGTACCTTGTCTGTCATTTTTAATGAAACCTGCATAAATGAAGGATTGCTGCCTAAATACACAATATATATATATATATATATATATATATATATATATATATATATATATATATATATATATATATATATATATATATATATATATATATATATATATATATATATATATATATATATATATATATATATATATATATATATATGTTAATCCAACAGATTATTACAAGCAGAAAGAGTTGGGGAAGTAAAAACGAAACCACGTAACTGCAGAGATAGTAATAATTGTCCTTTGGATGGCCAGACAGAGGGTGTTGTTTATTCAGTGGAGGTCAGTGATGGCAACAGTTTTAATAAAACATATATTGGTTGCACAGAGGGCCCATTTAAGAGAAGATATTACAACCATACTAGCTCTTTTAGGCTCGAGAGCCATAGAAAAGACAAAAAACTGGCAAATTGTGTTTGGAAGTTGAAGAAGTTAATGGTAGAGTTCCACACATAAAATAGAAGACCATCAAAAAAGTGAAGCCGGGCAGACTCTGAGGAAGATACTGTAAACCATGCCAAGAAGACAAATTCCACTTCTCAGTTGTAACAACCGTTTGGATGTGGAATTGCTCTATTGCTCAATAACATATTACTGTGTACTCCCAATTTGCTATTTTTTTGTGTGGACCCCCAGTAATGTTACATAGGCCTCCCAGGGTTCATATGGTTCCCGGTTGTGGACCAATGTGCAAGAACAAAGTCATAAGTCATCATGACTGAGGGCTCGTGCATACTGGCCTTGTTCAACTACTATTTGCTATTTTTTTGTGTGAACCCCCAGTAATGTTACATAGGCCTCCCAGGGTTCATATGGTTCCTGGTTGTGGACCAATGTGCAAGAACAAAGTCATAAGTCATCATGACTGAGGGCTCGTGGATACTGGCCTTGTTCAACTACTATTTGCTATTTTTTCGTGTGGACCCCCAGTAATGTTACATAGGCCTCCCAGGGTTCATATGGTTCCTGGTTGTGGACCAATGTGCAAGAACAAAGTCATAAGTCATCATGACTGAGGGCTCATGCATACTGGCCTTGTTCAACTACTATTTGCTATTTTTTTGTGTGAACCCCCAGTAATGTTACATAGGCCTCCCAGGTTTCATATGGTTCCCGGTTGTGGACCAATGTGCAAGAACAAAGTCATGAGTCGTCATGACTGAGGGCTCATGCATACTGGCCTTGTTCAACTACTATTTGCTATTTTTTTGTGTGGACCCCCAGTAATGTTACATAGGCCTCCCAGGGTTCATATGGTTTCCGGTTGTGGACCAATGTGCAAGAACAAAGTCATAAGTCGTCATGACTGAGGGCTCATGCATACTGGCCTTGTTCAACTACTATTTGCTATTTTTTTGTGTGGACCCCCAGTAATGTTACATAGGCCTCCCAGGGTTCATATGGTTCCCGGCTGTGGACCAATGTGCAAGAACAAAGTCATAAGTCGTCATGACTGAGGGCTCATGCATACTGGCCTTGTTCAACTACTATTTGCTATTTTTTTGTGTGGACCCCCAGTAATGTTACATAGGCCTCCCAGGGTTCATATAGTTCCCGGTTGTGGACCAATGTGCAAGAACAAAGTCATAAGTCCTCATGACTGAGGGCTCATGCATACTGGCCTTGTTCAACTACTATTTGCTATTTTTTTGTGTGGACCCCCAGTAATGTTACATAGGCCTCCCAGGGTTCATATGGTTCCCGGTTGTGGACCAATGTGCAAGAACAAAGTCATAAGTCGTCATGACTGAGGGCTCATGCATACTGGCCTTGTTCAACTACTATTTGCTATTTTTTTGTGTGAACCCCCAGTAATGTTACATAGGCCTCCCAGGTTTCATATGGTTCCCGGTTGTGGACCAATGTGCAAGAACAAAGTCATAAGTCGTCATGACTGAGGGCTCATGCATACTGGCCTTGTTCAACTACTATTTGCTATTTTTTTGTGTGGACCCCCAGTAATGTTACATAGGCCTCCCAGGGTTCATATGGTTTCCGGTTGTGGACCAATGTGCAAGAACAAAGTCATAAGTCGTCATGACTGAGGGCTCATGCATACTGGCCTTGTTCAACTACTATTTGCTATTTTTTTGTGTGGACCCCCAGTAATGTTACATAGGCCTCCCAGGGTTCATATGGTTCCCGGTTGTGGACCAATGTGCAAGAACAAAGTCATAAGTCGTCATGACTGAGGGCTCATGCATACTGGCCTTGTTCAACTACTATTTGCTATTTTTTTGTGTGAACCCCCAGTAATGTTACATAGGCCTCCCAGGGTTCATATGGTTCCCGGTTGTGGACCAATGTGCAAGAACAAAGTCATAAGTCATCATGACTGAGGGCTCATGCATACTGGCCTTGTTCAACTACTATTTGCTATTTTTTTGTGTGAACCCCCAGTAATGTTACATAGGCCTCCCAGGGTTCATATGGTTCCTGGTTGTGGACCAATGTGCAAGAACAAAGTCATAAGTCGTCATGACTGAGGGCTCATGCATACTGGCCTTGTTCAACTACTATTTGCTATTTTTTTGTGTGGACCCCCAGTAATGTTACATAGGCCTCCCAGGGTTCATATGGTTCCCGGTTGTGGACCAATGTGCAAGAACAAAGTCATAAGTCGTCATGACTGAGGGCTCATGCATACTGGCCTTGTTCAACTACTATTTGCTATTTTTTTGTGTGGACCCCCAGTAATGTTACATAGGCCTCCCAGGGTTCATATGGTTCCCGGTTGTGGACCAATGTGCAAGAACAAAGTCATAAGTCATCATGACTGAGGGCTCATGCATACTGGCCTTGTTCAACTACTATTTGCTATTTTTTTGTGTGAACCCCCAGTAATGTTACATAGGCCTCCCAGGGTTCATATGGTTCCTGGTTGTGGACCAATGTGCAAGAACAAAGTCATAAGTCGTCATGACTGAGGGCTCATGCATACTGGCCTTGTTCAACTACTATTTGCTATTTTTTTGTGTGGACCCCCAGTAATGTTACATAGGCCTCCCAGGGATCATATGGTTCCCGGTTGTGGACCAATGTGCAAGAACAAAGTCATAAGTCGTCATGACTGAGGGCTCATGCATACTGGCCTTGTTCAACTACTATTTGCTATTTTTTTGTGTGGACCCCCAGTAATGTTACATAGGCCTCCCAGGGTTCATATGGTTCCCGGTTGTGGACCAATGTGCAAGAACAAAGTCATAAGTCCTCATGACTGAGGGCTCATGCATACTGGCCTTGTTCAACTACTATTTGCTATGTTTTTGTGTGGACCCCCAGTAATGTTACATAGGCCTCCCAGGGTTCATATGGTTCCCGGTTGTGGACCAATGTGCAAGAACAAAGTCATAAGTCATCAAGACTGAGGGCTCATGCATACTGGCCTTGTTCAACTACTATTTGCTATTTTTTTGTGTGAACCCCCAGTAATGTTACATAGGCCTCCCAGGGTTCATATGGTTCCTGGTTGTGGACCAATGTGCAAGAACAAAGTCATAAGTCGTCATGACTGAGGGCTCATGCATACTGGCCTTGTTCAACTACTATTTGCTATTTTTTTGTGTGGACCCCCAGTAATGTTACATAGGCCTCCCAGGGTTCATATGGTTCCCGGTTGTGGACCAATGTGCAAGAACAAAGTCATAAGTCGTCATGACTGAGGGCTCATGCATACTGGCCTTGTTCAACTACTATTTGCTATTTTTTTGTGTGGACCCCCAGTAATGTTACATAGGCCTCCCAGGGTTCATATGGTTCCCGGTTGTGGACCAATGTGCAAGAACAAAGTCATAAGTCATCATGACTGAGGGCTCATGCATACTGGCCTTGTTCAACTACTATTTGCTATTTTTTTGTGTGAACCCCCAGTAATGTTACATAGGCCTCCCAGGGTTCATATGGTTCCTGGTTGTGGACCAATGTGCAAGAACAAAGTCATAAGTCGTCATGACTGAGGGCTCATGCATACTGGCCTTGTTCAACTACTATTTGCTATTTTTTTGTGTGGACCCCCAGTAATGTTACATAGGCCTCCCAGTGTTCATATGGTTCCTGGTTGTGGACCAATGTGCAAGAACAAAGTCATAAGTCATCATGACTGAGGGCTCGTGCATACTGGCCTTGTTCAACTACTATTTGCTATTTTTTTGTGTGGACCCCCAGTAATGTTACATAGGCCTCCCAGGGTTCATATGGTTCCCGGTTGTGGACCAATGTGCAAGAACAAAGTCATAAGTCATCATGACTGAGGGCTCATGCATACTGGCCTTGTTCAACTACTATTTGCTATTTTTTTGTGTGAACCCCCAGTAATGTTACATAGGCCTCCCAGGGTTCATATGGTTCCTGGTTGTGGACCAATGTGCAAGAACAAAGTAATAAGTCGTCATGACTGAGGGCTCATGCATACTGGCCTTGTTCAACTACTATTTGCTATTTTTTTGTGTGGACCCCCAGTAATGTTACATAGGCCTCCCAGGGTTCATATGGTTCCCGGTTGTGGACCAATGTGCAAGAACAAAGTCATAAGTCGTCATGACTGAGGGCTCATGCATACTGGCCTTGTTCAACTACTATTTGCTATTTTTTTGTGTGGACCCCCAGTAATGTTACATAGGCCTCCCAGGGTTCATATGGTTCCCGGTTGTGGACCAATGTGCAAGAACAAAGTCATAAGTCCTCATGACTGAGGGCTCATGCATACTGGCCTTGTTCAACTACTATTTGCTATGTTTTTGTGTGGACCCCAGTAATGTTACATAGGCCTCCCAGGGTTCATATGGTTCCCGGTTGTGGACCAATGTGCAAGAACAAAGTCATAAGTCATCAAGACTGAGGGCTCATGCATACTGGCCTTGTTCAACTACTATTTGCTATTTTTTTGTGTGAACCCCCAGTAATGTTACATAGGCCTCCCAGGGTTCATATGGTTCCTGGTTGTGGACCAATGTGCAAGAACAAAGTCATAAGTCGTCATGACTGAGGGCTCATGCATACTGGCCTTGTTCAACTACTATTTGCTATTTTTTTGTGTGGACCCCCAGTAATGTTACATAGGCCTCCCAGGGTTCATATGGTTCCCGGTTGTGGACCAATGTGCAAGAACAAAGTCATAAGTCGTCATGACTGAGGGCTCATGCATACTGGCCTTGTTCAACTACTATTTGCTATTTTTTTGTGTGGACCCCCAGTAATGTTACATAGGCCTCCCAGGGTTCATATGGTTCCCGGTTGTGGACCAATGTGCAAGAACAAAGTCATAAGTCATCATGACTGAGGGCTCATGCATACTGGCCTTGTTCAACTACTATTTGCTATTTTTTTGTGTGAACCCCCAGTAATGTTACATAGGCCTCCCAGGGTTCATATGGTTCCTGGTTGTGGACCAATGTGCAAGAACAAAGTCATAAGTCGTCATGACTGAGGGCTCATGCATACTGGCCTTGTTCAACTACTATTTGCTATTTTTTTGTGTGGACCCCCAGTAATGTTACATAGGCCTCCCAGTGTTCATATGGTTCCTGGTTGTGGACCAATGTGCAAGAACAAAGTCATAAGTCATCATGACTGAGGGCTCGTGCATACTGGCCTTGTTCAACTACTATTTGCTATTTTTTTGTGTGGACCCCCAGTAATGTTACATAGGCCTCCCAGGGTTCATATGGTTCCCGGTTGTGGACCAATGTGCAAGAACAAAGTCATAAGTCGTCATGACTGAGGGCTCGTGCATACTGGCCTTGTTCAACTACTATTTGCTATTTTTTTGTGTGAACCCCCAGTAATGTTACATAGGCCTCCCAGGGTTCATATTGTTCCTGGTTGTGGACCAATGTGCAAGAACAAAGTCATAAGTCATCATGACTGATGGCTCGTGCATACTGGCCTTGTTCAACTACTATTTGCTATTTTTTTGTGTGGACCCCCAGTAATGTTACATAGGCCTCCCAGGGTTCATATGGTTCCCGGTTGTGGACCAATGAGCAAGAACAAAGTCATAAATCATCATGACTGAGGGCTCGTGCATACTGGCCTTGTTCAACTACTATTTGCTATTTTTTTGTGTGGACCCCCAGTAATGTTACATAGGCCTCCCAGGGTTCATATGGTTCCCGGTTGTGGACCAATGAGCAAGAACAAAGTCATAAATCATCATGACTGAGGGCTCGTGCATACTGGCCTTGTTCAACTACTATTTGCTATTTTTTTGTGTGAACCCTCAGTAATGTTACATAGGCCTCCCAGGGTTCATATGGTTCCCGGTTGTGGACCAATGTGCAAGAACAAAGTCATAAGTCATCATGACTGAGGGCTCGTGTATACTGGCCTTGTTCAACTACTATTTGCTATTTTTTTGTGTGGACCCCCAGTAATGTTACATAGGCCTCCCAGGGTTCATATGGTTCCTGGTTGTGGACCAATGTGCAAGAACAAAGTCATAAGTTATCATGACTGAGGGCTCGTGCATACTGGCCTTGTTCAACTACTATTTGCTATTTTTTTGTGTGGACCCCCAGTAATGTTACATAGGCCTCCCAGGGTTCATATGGTTCCTGGTTGTGGACCAATGTGCAAGAACAAAGTCATAAGTCATCATGACTGAGGGCTCGTGCATACTGGCCTTGTTCAACTACTATTTGCTATTTTTTTGTGTGAACCCCCAGTAATGTTACATAGGCCACCCAGTGTTCATATGGTTCCTGGTTGTGGACCAATATGCAAGAACAAAGTCATAAGTCTTCATGACTGAGGGCTCATGCATACTGGCCTTGTTCAACTACAATTTGCTATTTTTTTGTGTGGACCCCCAGTAATGTTACATAGGCCTCCCAGGGTTCATATGGTTCCTGGTTGTGGACCAATGTGCAAGAACAAAGTCATAAGTCATCATGACTGAGGGCTCATGCATACTGGCCTTGTTCAACTACTATTTGCTATTTTTTTGTGTGAACCCCCAGTAATGTTACATAGGCCTCCCAGTGTTCATATGGTTCCTGGTTGTGGACCAATGTGCAAGAACAAAGTCATAAGTCATCATGACTGAGGGCTCATGCATACTGGCCTTGTTCAACTACTATTTGCTATTTTTTTGTGTGAACCCCCAGTAATGTTACGTAGGCCTCCCAGGGTTCATATGGTTCCTGGTTGTGGACCAATGTGCAAGAACAAAGTCATAAGTCATCATGACTGAGGGCTCGTGCATACTGGCCTTGTTCAACTACTATTTGCTATTTTTTTGTGTGAACCCCCAGTAATGTTACATAGGCCTCCCAGGGTTCATATGGTTCCGGGTTGTGGACCAATGTGCAAGAACAAAGTCATAAGTCATCATGACTGAGGGCTCATGCATACTGGCCTTGTTCAACTACGCCAGATGATGTGCTCTTACACAGAAACTGTAACTAATTTCTGCTCAGCATATTTGCGGTTTAATTCACATGTTGATGCTGTGTGTGTTAAATAAACATAAATATACCTGAGCAGTTGTCTGCACCAGAGATTAGTTGAGCATACAGTATCAACACTGCACAGGGAGTGTTAGTTTCATGCCTCAGTGCAATGTTTTGATTTTTGATCTTGGCTTGAACATTACAATAATGCGTGAAACTCACAGTCGCATTGTAGTTTTTATTCCTATGTTCCCAGTCTCTATCTGTAAACATTCTCTCTGTTAATGAACACTCTTCGTATATAAATATAGTGAATTTTAAACAATATATATATATATATATATATATATATATATATATATATATATATATATATATATATATATATAGGGGCTGGGCAAAATAATTGGAACAGGTGCAAATTCCACTCCTATATTTCAAAGACCTATTATATTAAGAACTTAAACTAAAACTTCGTAATTGCAAGTTATATCTATTGTAAATAGATTTATTTATCTAATTTACTGTCTTTGGCTAATTTATTTTTAGAATTTAGTAAAATTTAAGCTAAATGCATGACCTCTTTGAGTTCAAAAATAAGCAAATTGTTGGAGCTCACATGGCAGGAGCCTTGATCACTAAGGTTACTAAACTGCTTGGTTTTTCAAGAGCTACCATATCAAGAACTATGATGCAATTCAAGAAAAAGGGTAAAACCTCTAGCAAGCATAGCAATTTGGGCCGGACTTGCAAACTTACTGACAGGAACTGACGTGCATTGAAACGCAATGTGGTGAAAAATCATCGGACTACTGTGGCTAAAGTGACTGCTAAGTTGAATAATCATCTGAATAGTCCAGTTTCTACTAAAACTGTCTGTCGTGAGCTCCATAAGGCTGGATATCATGGAAGAGTCGCCGTAAGGAAACCTCTTCTCTCCACTCACAACATTCAGAAGAGGTTGAAGTGGTGCAGAGATCACAATACCTGGTCTGCAGACCATTTGAAGCAAGTCATATTCTCAAATGAGTTCAGTTTTTCTCTTTTCCCAACTTCAGGGTGAGTTTATGTGTGGAGGCAGCCCAAAGAAGCTTACAACCCTGACTGCCTTCTTCCAACAGCAAAGCATGGTGGTGGATCAGTGATAGTTTGGGCCACTATATGATGGAAATGTCTTGGTCCAATAGTTGCACTGCATGGTAGAATCAACAACAAAGATTACCTGAACATTTTGGGTGATCATGTTCACCCAATGGCCCAGACTTTATTCCCTGATGGTGACTGCATCTTCCAAGACAATAATGGGCCAATACATACCACTTGAGTGGTTAAGAATTGGTATGAAGAGCATGAAAGTGAGTTAGAACACATGGAGTGGCCTCCCCAATCTACAGATATCAATATTATTAAACATTTGTGGTGCATTTTGGAGTGACAAATTAGGAGCCACTATCCTTCTCCGTCGTGTCTTAAAGAGCTGGAGCAGGCATTAATGGAAGAATGGCTGAAAATTCCTCTGGATGAAGTCAGGAAGCTGTATGATTCCATTCCTAGATGTATTAAAGCTGTATGCGAGGCTAAAGGAGGACCAACTCCATATTAAATAAATTTTCTTTGAATTTAACAAGTGTTTCAATTATTTTGTCCAACCCCTGTATATATATATATATATATATATATATATATATATATATATATATATATATATAATATTATTAGTAGTAGTAATCTTATAAGTATAAGTAACTACACTCATTTCGGAAAACCTTCGGTTTCTTGATTTGCAAATAATCAAATCAATATTGAAGGAAAAAAGGTATATAAAAAAGAAAGAGCCGAGAACATGAACGCCTGTCGAAAACAATTGTTCAGCATGAAGGTCCAAAGAAAAAAACCCCGATATGAGTACGCAACTAACTAAATAAAGTGCTAAATACAGTAAGTAGAGCAGACCTAGTTAAACCTAGAGAGTCAGACAAACCTACCAAGGTTTCACTTAAGCGGATCGTCAGGGAAGGCTGGCTAAAGAGGCAAAAAAAAGAAACGGTATGGTTATAGTCAATAAACAAAAGATAGGAAAGGTGGTGGTATGAGGGTACCTATTTTTTCAGGGGGTTTTTGGTTTTTGTTTTTTATGAATGAAGAGAATAGGAATGTTTATTGTGGATCAACTTTTTGGAATTGTTTATGGTTGGGTCGGGTGTTCCTGTCTGGCTACACTAGCCTTTTATATTTTAAAAAAAAAAATTATTATATATATATATATATATATATATATATATATATATATATATATATACATATATTTGTGTATTTAGGCAGCAATCCTTCTTTCATGCACATTTCATTGAATATGGTGGAATAAGGTGCTTTGATTTAGTTTTTTATACAATTTCTCATGTGATCTTATATTTTTTTTTTTTCTTTTCGGTAGATAGATTATAGAAAAACTGTCCAATTGTCCTTTTTTCCAAGCAATTTCGGCTATATCTTTAGCAATTTTCAAGGTTGAAATATATTAACTGTTAACAAGAAATAGATTGTTTTATGACTGTATTCATATAATGTTTTCATTTTCAAAACATGGTTATGATATTGTGTCCATGTTATATATATATATATATATATATATATATATATATATATAATATTAACTATGAACATGGACACAATATATTATATATTTACACAATATATTATATATATATAATAGGTCAATGTCTGATCCTTACCCCCTCCTTTGTTAATATTAAGTATAATAATAAAAAGAAATATAAAAATAAATTTTAAAATTCTCCCTTCCCTCTCTAAACTTGATCATGTCTCTCATACCATTCTTCACCACCCTCTATGTCAACTTATATAAGCTTATTACTGACTGTCAAAAGTGTAAATTTTAAATTCATTTTTCGTTTCACCTTTTGAAAGTGAAGTCTGAAGATCCAGAGAAAAATAAAATTCTCTGGTGAAATAAATTATTACAAATGGAGCCTTAAAGTGGTCTGTTTTTCTTTAAATTAATATATATATATATATATATATATATATATATATATATATATATATATATATATATATATATATATATATATATCAACTATGACCATGGACACAATATCTTGACCATGTTTTGAAAATGAAAACATTATATAAATACATTATAAAAACATTACATATATATATATATATATATATATATATATATATATAAAGTTGAGGTTGGTGTGACACAAGGCAATAATAATAAGGTGCCTTTTCCATGATTTTTAACTGACAGTCCTTCTTATAAACCCCAGTCTACCTTGCTAGTTAACACATACCAATAAAAGAGGAAACATAATAAATATTTGATAAAAAAGTTTAACAGATGAGTAGATAAATTCAATCTAATATGGGTGAACATGGCTCTCCACAACTTCTTGTTTTTTTGTTCCTATTTTTCTTTGGGATTTGCTGCTTTCCTCTGCTTCTCTTGTTTTTTGATGTATCCTGTGAGTGTTAAATTTTCCAAGCCTTCTTTCAATTTCATAAAGACAACACAAAATCAGTGTCCAGTTTAGTGGTGTATTTGTAGTGTAAATTGAAAATTGGATGTCACAATGTTGGGCACAAGGGCAGGGTCTTGTTTGACATAATGTGTACATTATAAATTGAATCCACACTTTGCTTGCTTTTATTTTAAAATATTTCCTCAGAAATTAAAATTTTCCCCCCAAAATGAAGGTCATTTCCACAAAAAATGGAACAGCCTACATTGGAAAGATATATTTTCTTACAAAATTATACACTTTAGCTTAACTTTTACTAAACAATATATAAAGATGTATTATTGGTATACTTACTAGTCGAAAAGACCGGAACACAGATACACCTTTGAGCCCTTCCACTCCTAAGTCAATTAAACTGGCAACAACCACGACAAGGTCGAAGATATTCCAGCCACTTTTGAAGTATTGTTTATTGAATGCAACAAGTTTTAGTATTGCTTCAATGACAAATATGGTGGTAAATACCTGAAATCAAAAAAAAAAAAATAAAAACATAGAAATATAGAAAATGGAAAAGATCATTTGAATTTTATTTAAAGAAGTCAATAAAAAGATAAAAAAGAAAACTTCTTTTTACGAAAAAAAGGCCTGTTCTTTAAAAAAAACAACAAGTTAACAATGTAATTGTTTTAATGATGTAATTTTGTGAGAAAATGAAATAAAAGTTGATAAATAAAATAATAATAATGAATAATGAAAAAAAGAAAAATATTTTCCCATGATGCTAAGAGTAAAAGAATATGATTACTCCATTTGGTTGTGCCTAATGTTCTTAGGCAACATTGTTGAAGCCTATAAAAAGGCAGACATTTCTGCCTCAATTTCTTTCTCCTCCTTGCTTTAAGATGTGACCCACATGATAATTATGTTCCCATTAGGGGATATTACTTTCCTTGGTCCACTGATGGCTGAACTATCTTCCCACTTTTCAATGCATAGCGCTTACTTGGTTTTTCCAACTTAGTGCAAGGCTGAATTGAGCGTGACTATAGTAATGATGCTTATACTGACTTACCCTAACTTCTGGATGAAGGAAAAAAACACAGACATCCCATAAGCATGTTTAAACCTCTCATTGGTAAAGTAAACAGAACCTTTATTTTGGTGGTTCCAACTCTGCACAAGGCTGACTTGAGTTTGACTATGAATACAATACTTGTACTTACCTACCCAAACTTCTGAACAAGAAAGTGAATGGGCATACCCAAGGGACAGGGAGAACTTTGTTTCACTACAGTCACCATAAAAGGAATAAACGTTCATTTTTTGAAACAAGTTATTATATGCTTCTTCTTAATTGTTTACATATTGAACATGCTCCTTCACCTAAAATACACACAAACTCTACAATCTGTTAAATTCTTTACTTTTTTGCATTTATAATATAACTGCAAATTATAACAAGTATTTATTTAATTGTTTTAACTTTGGTAATTGTGCTGTTATTTGGGAACATTAGTCTATTTACTATATGGGCTTCCATATTTATTCATAGTGAAATAAAAATATCCATATTACTATGTTCAGGTTGTTATTTAGATTTACGAGAGAAGCTGATTTTATTAGGTTGAGTCATCAGTATTTTCTTTTTTGTGGGAAAAATTGTAATGACGAATGTATCATCCTAACTATTAATCATAGATGGCAGTTTAGAATAAATTTGGTCTGCATTGACATATGATACTTTTTTTATAGCAGTAGCAGCATACACAGTGGATTAAAGGAAAAAAAATGATGTTCATCTCCAGGACAACACAAAGCTGCTTACAGCAAGAATAACACAAATAACAAGAAATTTTGGAACTTGGTTGGTCTGTTCTACTCCACTTGCCATATTCATGTGACCTTGTACCAAATGATTATTACCTTTTTTCATCATTATTAAACACCTTGATGGGAAAAACTTTCTCTAATGAAAGACAGGTTCAAGAGTTCAGCAAAGGTTTTTTTCCATCAAAATCTGGAAAATTTTACTCAGAAGTATCAAAGATCTGTTTGCAAGTCACTGCAAAGAATGGTGAACATTCTTCTTCTATGTGCTGTAGATGTAGGCAATCATGGCTCTCCACAGTTTCCTGTTCTTTATAGCTCTTAATAAATTTTGTCTTTTTGTTATTCCCCCTAAACCTTGTTCCACCACCCATTTACTCAAGATCATTAAGTAAGTTATGCATTGTTTTCCTCTGCCCCTCTTGCCTTCAGTCTATCCCGTGAGTATAAGATTTTCCAATCCCTCTTTCCTCATTATGTGCCTTAGAAATTTCAATTGCCTCTTCCTGATATTAAGTATAAGTTTCCTTTTTGTTTCTATTTTCTTTGCCGTTGTTCAGATGTTCGGTCCATGGTATCCTCAGCATCCTCCTGTAGAACCACATTTTTACTGCCTCAAGTCTCCTCTTCATTTCTTAGCATAAATATTGCAAGGGTGAATATATAATTGAATAAAATGTAATTAATCTTTTGAAGAGTAAAGTCAAGAAGCAAAAACGGAAAATATTTATGACTCAACTTAATATATTGTATAGTTAGTCTATCAACTACACATTGCTTGGGCCATTGATTGTTTGCTTTTCATTTTCAAAGCTGATAACAGCTGACATTTTTGCAAGATTTAGAAAGAAACATCGAAGCTATAGAAATAAAAACGCACCAAGGTACGATGAACGGATCAAATTTTAGATAAACATATAAAATGCATAGATTTTGAATTTGCATGAAACAACACTTTCTGATTACTTTAAACATGATATTTAGTGGCTACATGCATTTGAGTAGCCATCCCTGTTTTTTAAACAAAGTAAATTTACATCTGCTGGCCTGTGCGTTTGAGGGTCTCAATAAAGAAAATGCGCCTTCTGGCTTATTTAACATTTAAAAAATAACAGCACATTTGAGATTGTGCTCGGTGAGAGGGGGGGGGCAGTTGGGTAGGTGATGACCTATATCATCTAACAATGAGTTAGAGGCAAAGAGCTTTGTCTCATTTGACAAAGATGAGATAACTTCAGGACTATTTATAATAATGCACACAAAACTCAGGAGATCCAATTCGTTTGTTTTCACCTTTGACCCGGACTGATTGTGTATATGATACATTCCATCATCACTGATTGCACCCAGAACTATCATTAATCATGATGAACAGATGTTCCTCTAAGGAGACCCCATGTCTTTAGCACCTATTGGAAGTTAAAGTCAGCCCAGACCTCAAGTGGAACTTGTACATACAATCCATCACAAAAGATGATGAAAAAAACGGTCAATTTCCTGTACTGCTCTAGTAGGTACCTGACTCCTACTGCTATCCTCTACCTTTACAAGAGCCAAATCAGGCATAAAATGGAGCGCACTCTTGCCATATATATTCAGGAGCTGCACAGTCTCGTTCCTTAGTTCCACCAGTTCTAACCTTTACAGCTATGCACATTGTAGCAAACCATTCTCATTCTCTTTGTATTCCGTTGGTGAGATGTAAGTTCCACTTGAGCAGATTCTTCCCACCAGCCACTGCTTTTGTGGAACTGACTCCCAAACGGATGCTTCCCTGATTGATACAACCTTAACCTGTTCATGTCTAGGGTTTTCCATAATCTTCCTCACATATTCACATAATATTTGCTTTTTCTATAAAAAAAAAAACACTCTACCTCGAGTGGCTCTCGAGCCTTGTACAAAGTGAACCCCATTGTGAGCCCCCCCCCCCAAAAAAAAGAAGGAAAAAGTCGATATATCTACAGTGTTTAAAAAACAGCAACGTCTACTCAAACACATGTATCCACAAAATATAATGTTTAAAGTAATAAAAAATAATCTTAAATTATAAATAAAGACCATTAATTCCTTAAATATATGTATATATGTATGGCCTGAAAAATATGTTAAATTCTCATAATTTTAACATATCTTTTAGTTGTATTATTATTATTACTGTATGTGTGTGTGTGTGCATGCTTCTCTCTCTCTCTCTGATTTTCTTTTCCTCTTTCCTCACAAAAGAACTCCTTGGATTCACAATTATGAACAATTCTGACATTTTTTTTCCAGTAACATGAAAGATCAGAAAAATGTTTTAAACAATATTCATGGGTAGACTGGACTTAAAAGGACCCATTTGCAACACTCAAGACAGTTGCAGGTTTGTAGGCAGTAGGTAGGCAGGCAGGCAGGCAGCCAGAGAAACCACTATTAGTCAATTGACCTGACACAAGCTTTAATGCGAGGCCCTACTGACTCTCCTATCCTCCAGGTCACTTTCCTCACTCACAAAGAAATATTCTGCCTTGATCCTCTATATTGGCAATACAAAAAATTTTATTTTAATAGATTTTGTCTTCTTTTCTTTCTGCTTCACTGGCAGTACTTTGTTGTTTTTGTTTGTTCATATGCAACCATTTACGGTTCATAACACCTGGTGTCAGAAGTTGAAGTCATATATATATATATATATATATATATATATATATATATATATTGAAAATATAGATAAATCTGACAAAATGATGAAATAAGGAAAACCTTTGTAAATGTAACATGTTTCGGTATTTGTTTAGCTTTATGAGAAATTTTTAGGGAAGTGAAATTATGTGGTTTTGTTTCAATTTTTAAATTCTATGTTGTTTTGTTTTCATTGGTTGGTTAGATATCATGTGTTCATTTTATAGTATTTGTAAAGATGTATATATGAATTCTTGTGGGAGTAATGTGTATGCTTTCATGGTGTCTCTGGGTGTTTAATCCTTGATATGGTAGCACAATTTACATGTATATTAAAAAATTGAGTGTATTAGTGTATTTTAATTACATGATAAATATGAAAAATGTTGGAAAAATCTGTACTTAATGAATGTATGATACTAAGATTCATCATCTTATTTGGATGCTACTTTCATGAAATATAGGTTTTACAAATATTAGTGATGTGAGTATTTATTGTGTCTGTGTGTGTGTATAAAATTTAAGAGAGTTTATCTGTAAAAGGACAATATGAATAAAGACAAAAGCATTACTTAGGCAACACGTTTTGTCCTCTGATGGACATTATCAAGGCAAATGCAAGGATTTTATTTTGCAACAAGTATTTATTCAACCTGCCCCAATGATGACTTAAGAAAGTTGAAAGCTTGAATTATATTTCTTGTAATTTTCTTTCAAAATGAACTTTGGACAATTTCTGAAGAAATTTCCTCCTTGTCTGAGAATGTTATTCATAATTTGGAAAAGTCATTCATTAAAATTAATTGACACAAAATGTTTGTCATTTTTAATAGTATTTGCCTTAAAGAAAACACACACACACACACAATATATATATATATATATATATATATATATATATATATATATATATATATGAAGAAATATAGTTTTAAGGTGTGCTATATTTATGGGATAAAGTGCTCAATAGCAGAGATAGAGCGTATGTAAATATTATATATATAAATATGTATAGTATGTAAATATATATATATATATATATATATATGTATGTATATATAATAAAAACTGGCCACCCATACCATATTCGAGGATACTAGGGTGGCTAGCCAAACCCTAATTCAAGTGCTCACTCAGGCACATTTGTGTTTGTTCAACAAACCTGTGGCTTATACTGCAGCTATGCTGAGCAAAACTTAGAGTTTCTGGGAGAGAGCATGTTATCTAGTGTGATCAACAATCTGAACAAGGCCAGCACACTCAAACCCTCGGTCACGATGACTTGTGACTTTGTGCTAGCACAGCTATCGATGATCCCCCAAGTGTTTCGTCTACCCAATTTAACTCACAAGGATTGGGTCAACCCATGGTGTGGTTTTAAAGCACTTTCCAAAGGTGCTACATGCTGGGATCATCCCCTTCCAGACTGATAACATCAGGAAGTCTCCTTCCAGACAAATCGAATGTGGTTAGATTCGAATCAAGGTCTCATGGTCAGAAAGTGAATGTTCAAAGCACTTGGCCATGTATATATATATATATATATATATATATATATATGCTCCTGAAAAATTTATTTCGGTTGAGCTCTCTGGGGAGGATGTGTGGGTTTGTAAACAGTGACTATTACGGCTAATAATGCAAGACTCTTCGGTAAATCGATTCGAGTTCTCTCAGTCACTGTGTGTTTATCTAAAAATAAATACGCTTAAATTCACCTTCTTCTCTGCCGTGCGCCAACGGCTTCAGGGTAAAATTTCCAACTGACGCGAATTCAGTCGGTTTTCGATTCTAGCCTGAGGCAACCGGACGTCTAGCCACACTGATGAGCTGTGATACAGCGAAACAGTCTGTCTGTGGATGACAATATATATATATATATATATATATATATATATATATATATATATATATATATATATATATGCTATAAATATATATATGCTATAAATGTATTTAGAGGTAGATTATGAATCCTTGTCGAAACAGAGTAAAAAAATAATTAGGATAAAAGATTATGGCTTTGAATCAATGGATTGGCCACCATATTACTTTGTTGAATAGTGTTTCCTTTAAAAGTACAAATCCATGAGTACCATGAAATTGCAGTTTGAAAGAACCATTGTTCTGTTCTCATGATTATTTTGCTGAAAAATTTCATTCATGAAAACCTCAAAAGAGTATGAGATGCTTATAGAAAGAGGTATTTTGTTAGCATTTTATTTCTTTTTGCACCATAGAAAATGCTTAAAAGGGCCTCTCTTAAGTAGGTGATACCTCAGCATTAAACCTGAAAGAAAGGGAAATATTTATTGTGACTTTTGCTTAGTTACTTCAGCATTTTTTATTTTATTTTATTTTCATGAATATTTTTTTGTGTAAACATACTTGTACGATTAAGAAGAAAATTATGCAACCACTTTATGCATTCTCTGTCTCAGTGCTTTAAAATGTTTTTGATACGAAGAGAATTCTTTTCCAGGGAAGAAAGTGAAGCTACTATTTTTTAATCAATATAATTGCTTTTCTAATACTTCCTGTTTTTAAAAACAGTTACTTTCATTGACTTTAATTATAATGAGCTAATGAACCACCATTACAGAAGATTTGGCTCAGTTATATGTACAGTAGACAAACATTTATAGAGACAATACTTTTGTTATGTTTTGCACATCTCTCTGCATAGTAGTAGTCATAGTACAGTTCTTCATCTCCTGAATAGCAACCAGGTTTGCTAAGCATAGCCACCCTAAGTTCTCCAGTTGTTCTCTATTTATACTTGTCTATCTAATTTGCATACAATACTACACCTTTCATCCCTATGCAAGACAAGTCACTGATACTGGAAACAATAACATGCGAGACAAGGCACTGTTATTGGAAACATTATAAGCTAGTTGTAATTTATTCTCCTTGAATGAGTTGTAACTTATGAATTCTTAAAAATGACTGTGAGTTGTCTACCTTGAAAAATACCACAAGCCCAGTCACAAAATATTGCAAACTTATTTCATATGACATTTAACATTTTTCTGTGACTTTTGGTAAACAGAAACTTTTGATTCTTTTGTCAAAAAAAAAAAGTAAAAATAGTTCTCTGTTTTTAGTTGCTGCTAAAGTATTTACATTGTAGTGGTTGCAAATGTAAGTGTAATGGTTTTAGGTGTAAGTGTAAATTTAAGTGTAGCAGTAAATGTAATTGCTGTAAATGTAAGGGTTGTGATGTTAAGTGTGTGTAGTGGTTATAAATATTGTGGGAATTAAGACCAGAAACAATAAAATAAATAAATAAAATAAACAGGAACTTATGTACTGGAAGTGAATTATCTCCCTTAGACATATAGTCACCTGACTAAGATCATGTGGTATTAGTATAAAAAGCAGAGTGCTTTCAAAAGTCTCTCTTTTCCCATTTTTCTGTTCCCGTTCAGCATGTAAGTAATTTTTCCACAACTGTCAGACACTCATACATACACCCACGCATATACTCACTCACTTACTCACTGTTTCTAAATGTAATTTTTGTAAGAATATATTGTTTTTATTTTAAACAGGAAAAAATTTATTGTGTATTTATTCATCATTTATATTTGAAACATTTGGTTGCCACTGCTTTTAGTGAGCTAGAAGTAGTCAACACAACAATACAAGTGTAGCAATAAATATAAATGTAGTGTTTTTAAATGTAAGTGTAATGGTTGTAAGTGTAATGGTTGTAAGTGTAACTGTAGTGGCTGCAAAAATTAAGTGTAGTGGTGGTAAGTGTAAGTGCTGTTGCTGTAAGTAAGAGAGACAAGTTAATTTTATTGAAATTTATTACAATTTTTCTAATGTCATGCCAGAATCTATCTTACATATTCATAAGTCTACCATTCGTCCTCATATTGAATATTGCTGCCACATCTGGTTTGATGCTCCTGCTCCATATTTGGAGATTTTTGATAAAATTCAAAGAAGAATTTGCATTGTTATTGTTCTTGACCTGGTATCTGAGCTTCAGTTACTTTCCCACTACTGTAATGTAGCTTACATGTGCCTTTTCTCTAAATACTTTCATGGTAATTTTTCTGGTGACCTTTCCTCTATGATACCTAGAGTTTATAAATTTAAGTGCAGTACTAGATTGGCAGCAAGGTCTCATCATTTTACAGTTGACATGGTGAGATATAACCAAAGGAGGCATGATGGAGTAATGGCTAGTGGCTTGGATTGAGGAATGGGAGAGCCCAGTTCAAATTCCAGATATCATTAAATTCACTTACATGCTAATTTCCTTGGAAAAGGTATGAATCTCTTCTCCCCGCCCCAGCTATAAATAAAATAGCAGGACAGATTGAGTACTATAGCCTTTGGTTGTTTGAAAATTTTTAGGTGAATGGAAAACAAAAAATACTGTGTTACTGGCCCTAAGAACCTGCTGATATATATTTTTATAATGGCCCCCTTTGAAGGGGAAGGGAGAACTGTTACTGAACCTTAGCAAGCAGTTGGAAGTGAGACTGCTTAGGAATAGGAGGTTCGTTTCTCTCTCCCTGTTGAAAAGACAGGCAACATTTGCCCATAAGTAAAGGATGCTGCATGCACAACAATGTTGCAGAAGGCAAGTTTACCCTTAAGTTTTCAGAGAAAGTTTGAAAAGATGTTCTCTTAAAGAAGAAGAAGAAGAAGAAGAAGAAGAAGAAGAAGAAGAAGAAGAAGTTGTTTCAAAAAGTGTATTATTGCGTGTTTTAAGTAAGTTTTCCCCTTCTGTGGCCGTAAAAAGAAAGGCGAACTTTCCATTTGGACGGGAGGAAAATAAGAAGAGAAAGGGAGATTGGTCACCAAAAAAGAGAGGACTTTGTCTACACAAGAGAGAAAAGAAAAAAGAAAAGAACTTTTGAACCTTGAAAGGACAGAAAGTGTACTATAGAGCAAAGGCTCTCCTTTTTTTTTGTTATCATTGACACAGCAGGTGGGCTGTTTTCTTAGTGCATTGTAATTTTTTAAAGTTTTTTTTCTGATATATGTTTCACATTGTGTTATTCAGAGAATAGGTTATCCTATTCTCAGCAAAAAGGGACAAAGTTTTGCAAGCATCCATGTTTAGCTGGTTAGAAATAAATATTTTTTCTTTATATAATTGAATTGGATTTGAATATTTTTTCTTTCTTTTTTATTACTTCGGGCAATAGTGAAAATACTATTGCAGCAGGTTTTATTTTCTGAAAGAAAAGAACATTTCCGAAAGTGGTAATCAGTCTAGTAGAAGCAAACTGAATTTAAACCTGAGACGGTTGGGCTCCATCAGATTAACTTTCCTGGATCACTTTATCCTAAAGCGTGCATACATGTGGCTGGGGACTGCTTGTGAATCCAAATTCTCACTGAACTCCTATAAATTTGCATGTTCGAAAGAATATAACCTCTACTACACTTGGTCAGCTTTTGTTTAGGATGTGTCAACTTTGTTTGATGGAGCTGGCTCAACTAATCCTGGTTAAATGCTGCAACAAGTACAAGTAGTAAGTTCTATGCAGTTTCTTTTCTCACACTTCTCGATTGTGGAACTTTCTTCTGGTTTCTTGCTTCCCAGTCAAATTTGACTTCAAAAATTTAAATGCAGTGTTAATTGTTATCTTCTCTATTCTTAATTAATTGTTCTCTTTACCTAATAGTGTTTTTTCTTCACATATTGTCTAACACATAGTTACCCCTTGCTTCTTAGTCACATTATTACCTTGCGCAGGGTGAAATGATAAAAAAAAAAAAAATGTTTATTGTCTAAATCAATTCAATCTGACACAAATAAAAAGTTCTTTGGTAAATATGGATAAACTGCCTGCAATAAAATGGAGTGTCAAAAGGACGTTTTTTTCCCATGACACCACTTTATTTTTAACTACTTTCACTCTTTGGCAATGCTTATTGTTTTCAAAAATGATTATTAGAATTGGAATAAAACCTAAACACATGATGAAATTGAATTCATCTATTTTTTTTTTTGTGCTCTTGAGAATTTGCAACAAAAATATTAAACACTATTTATTCATTAGATTGTTTATTTACAAGAATCATTTTACATTTACAAAATTCTAAAAACTAATACAATTAGAACTAATGCAATGCAATATTTATCATTTACCAATTTATAAAGAAATAAATATGAAAAAATTTTTATTCATAAATTTATAAACATTTACTAAATTATTAAAATATGAGAACCAAATATAAGGAAATTCTTATTATTTACCATTTAAAAAGTGTTGTTTGTGTTGTTGTATGACACGTGATCATCAGTCAACTTGTGTTCTGTCTCTTACTTTACTATACACTTTATTTTTCTTCTACTTAACATATGCAAATATTCAAATAGGTACAATCCTATTTACCAATCCACTATATAAAGTTTGCATCAATTGACAACTAGCTGATGTTTTCCCAATCATTCTAATAAATAATATAATAAATAAATAGTGTAAAATTTAAAAAAAAAAGGTGCCATGGGAAAAACTGTTCTTTTGATACTACATCTTATTGCGAGAATGTTTATCCATGTTTGCCAGTTCTTTATTTCGAAATTGCTTAGTAGAGTTTCCTTAATAATATTTTTAGTTTCACAATTGTATTGAGCACAAAATAGAACAAGATTAGTCTCATTTGAATTTAATTACTGATTGAGATATTGTTAATATTGTTTTCCAATCATTATTTTGTAAAGTTTTACAAATACAGAGGAAGCTGATTATTGTGAACATTTTAGCACAGCATCTCTCTTTTTTTTTTTTTTTTACATAAAAATAACTGGCTGATAGCATTAAGCAAAAGAGAAAAAAACTGGAACAATTTACATTGTTATAAAACCATTGTTATAAATTAATTTTTATAAATTATTATTGTTATGAAATGTGATTTCCTTCCTAGTTTCTCAGTCCATCAGTCGTCGTCGTTAACCTCATATATCATATTTTATCCCTCTTACTGCTTGGGCTCTATGCCTTGGCTATGCTAATTAGACAGTCACTTACATATCACTACACTTATAAAGAATTTTGCTTAGAAATGGATAATATTTAATTCTGTTGTATAAGAGTAAGTATCATTGCCAACGCTGTGGTATGAAACTAGATTGCCAGTGAGTTACATGGGCGATTCCATTATTAAGTAGATCACGTTATCATAATGGAAGTGAATAAATAGAAAGTAGTGTTGACTATATGAACACTGTTCACTCTTGGGTACCTCGAGGTTGGGTAATGGTTAGCAAGCTTGTCTCGTTAGAACAATTGCAACTGAGTAGTGAGTTCGATCCTCACTGGGTGCCCCATACTTTCGGCCTTGTGCCACATCTGAGCTACGCTTGGAAAATCACTATTTGATTCACTGTCATCTGCCAGTGTGCTTGTCAAACTCTCTGCCTCCGGGTATAGAGGAACCCAGACGAGGCTATACCGAAGGGCAGAGTCTTGTCTGGGGGAGATAGACAGCTACCAGACCCCCATGTATACGGGGTCTACAGGGAATTTTTGCTCGAGCATTAAATTCAGCCTTGTGCCACATTTGACTGCATGGGGAGGTTAGTGAATATTATCACTGTTCACTCTTCTTGTCTATCCACCATTGCTATACGTTCCCTCTCTCTACTCTACTACTATACAGATTATGATTCTTTTCTGATCATTACTATTTGGCGATTACTACTTGAACAAGTATTACTAGTGCAAATATTATTGGAAGGCATTACTACTAGTACCAGTGTCTATGAAGTCTTGAATATAATGAACATTTTTAGAAGTGATAATGAGCTTTCACTTGACATAGCAAAAGTAACAAGCAAAGCCATCCAACATCACAAAAAATTAATTGGGAGAATATGATATATAAATTCTGTATATAAGAAAAATGGAGGGTAACTAAATCACAAAATGGGAAAAAAAATATGTTACATGTTTTCTCCTTCAAAAGGATTTCTTCAGACTAAATAACATTTTTATTGATAGAATCATATATATGTAGGGAGAAGGAGTGAAATAACAACCATTCGTTATAATTATATTTATTTTTGCTTTTTTAATAATTTATACCCCCCCCACTTCCACAATAAGCCACTAAGATGCAAGGGGGGGGGGTTACTGAGTGTGAAAGATTATAAGAAAAAGAAAGCATAATTAGAGAGAGAGAGAGAGAACAATAACAGAACAGGAATTAAGAAGACAAAATAACGATTGACATTGCATCTAAATCTTTTGAAGTCGACTTGAAAGCGAAAACCTGGAAATGGTTAATAGTAGGCAACAAAATTATACATTGTGAGAAATGCTGAAGATGCAAAGATGCTTAAATTTAAATTTTAAATTCTTGGCATCTGATGTCTCTAAATTCACAGTCTAACTGACCTCATTTAGCAAACGCAGTGGATGCCAGAAATTTAACATTTAAAGTTAAAGTTGATTTAAACTTAAGCATCGCCAGCATTTCTCTTGATGCATAATGATAACCAGTTTGATATTTAATTCCTTACAATACAATAAAAATATTATTTAGTCTAAATATATCCTTTCAAACAACAAATGTGTAGCATAAAATATTTTTGATTTTGTCATTCAGCTGTCTACTATTAAATTCATTTTAAATATAGCAATTCAGATTTTTCATTACAAGAGTAATAGTAATAATTTTCTTCAGGAAACAATCGTCACTCATTGACTGAACTGTTAGTGTAATTTTTTATTGAAATTTATAAAATCGTTTTAAAACAGTTTTTCAGGAAAATAGATTTCTCAAGTTCACTAACTGCTATTGCCCTTTTTAGTATGGATGGGAGTTTTGGTCCAAACTTTTTGTTTATGCTTGTATAAATGTTAACATTTTGATTGTAACCATTAGATAAAATTATCTGTGATTATAACAAATAGTTTCCTCTGTATATAAGAATATATGTTTTTACTCATTATTAAACTTTGATCAAATGATCTAACTTATAGATAAATATAGTTATTTTAATTTATTGAAAATGTAAATTTGTCAAACTTGGTCCGTCATGCTCACAAAAAAACAGAGTATCAAAAAGATGGTTTTTCCCTTTACACTGCTATTATTTTAACTACCTTCTATCCGCAGCAATATTTATTGTTTTAAAAAGTGATGATTAGAACTGTAATAAAACATAAACATATGATGAAAGTGAATTTATACATGTTTTGTTTTTGAGAACTGAAAAGAAAAAAATAATAAACACTATATCGCAGTTAGCTCCTCCTCATTTCCTTAACCCGTCAACAGGGGTCTCTCTCTCCCGGGAGTATAAATACTGGCTGACCTTTCGCCTCTTTCTCTCTTTTCTCTGCTTACGCGCATGTGCGAGCAACTATCTCGACTTCGGCCGCGGGCCGCAACCTCGCGCGTGAGGCGAGGTATAAAACTTTCTCTTAAAATTTCCAATATGTGAACTCTTATACACAACCAGCGTTTCCCATATTCTGGGAACACGCTAAAACAAAATTCACCCCGTACGGAGATTCAACTCAACACACACACAACTTTCCTTACAGACTGTAACATTTTATTCATGTCTTCAATGTATTTGTAATTCGTGTATTAATCTATTTGTTATTAATATATATTTGTTCGCATACATGTATATCGGTCTTGTTTGTTTCTTTGGACTCCATTAAAGTCCAACATTCTTATGTAGCTGGACCGGCCAGCGGAAGCCTTAACCTAGAGATAACTCATTTTCTCTTCTCACATTCATACACCGCATGGTCCACTACAACTATTTATTTATTATATTGTTTATTGGAATGGTTGGCAAAATATCAGCTAATTGCCAACTGATTCAAACTTTATAAAATGGTAAATAATAAGGATTTTAATAATTTAGTAAATATTTATAAATTTATGAATAAAAAAATTGTTTTTATATTTTTTTATAGATTGGTAATTGATAAATATTGTATTGCAATAGTTTTAAATGTATTAGTTTTAGAATGTTGTAAATATAAAATTTTCTTGTAAATAATTTAATAAATAAATAGTGTTTAATATTTTTGTTGTAAATTAAATGTATAAAATATGTATAAATTTACTTTTATCATATATTTAGGTTTTATTACAATTCTAATCATCACTTTTTAAAACAATAAACACTGATGAGGAGTGAAGGTAGTTAAGATAATAGCAGTGACAAGGGAAAAATGTTTTTTTGACACACTGTTTTTTTGGGGGGTGCATGAAGGTTCAAGTGTACTGTAAATTTTCTCTGAAAAACATTTAAAATTACAAAATTAGTTGGATAGGTTAGCTTGGCTTAAGATAGTGCTTTCTGTACTATTTTTATTTAGAGTATTATTGAATCAGCAAAATGCAAAAAAAAGATGTTTAGCTGTGCTGAATGGCTATCACAGGAAAATGAAAATGGGAGAGAAAATGTTTTCTGCTTAGATATGTTAGCATACCAATCACCTACTAAGAAGTATTTGTTCTTCCAAATTCCTTTATTTTCTCTCTTCATTACCTACATTTCTCTGTGGCTCTAATCATCTAGTATTTATAAAGATGATAGGATGCTTACTCTCCACTCTTCATTACCCACATTTCTCTGTGGCTCTAATCATCTAGTATTTATAAAGATTATAGGATGCTTACTCTCCACTCTTCATTACCCACATTTCTCTGTGGCTCTAATCATCTAGTATTTATAAAGATTATAGGATGCTTACTCTCCACTCTTCATTACCCACATTTCTCTGTGGCTCTAATTATCTAGTATTTATAAAGATGACAGGATGCTTACTCTCCACTCTTCATTACCCACATTTCTCTGTGGCTCTAATCATCTAGTATTTATAAAGATGATAGGATGCTTACTCTCCACTCTTCATTACCCACATTTCTCTGTGGCTCTAATCATCTAGTATTTATAAAGATTATAGGATGCTTACTCTCCACTCTTCATTACCCACATTTCTCTGTGGCTCTAATTATCTAGTATTTATAAAGATGATAGGATGCTTACTCTCCACTCTTCATTACCCACATTTCTCTGTGGCTCTAATCATGTAGTATTTATAAAGATGATAGGATGCTTACTCTCCACTCTTCATTACCCACATTTCTCTGTGGCTCTAATCATCTAGTATTTATAAAGATTATAGGATGCTTACTCTCCACTCTTCATTACCCACATTTCTCTGTGGCTCTAATTATCTAGTATTTATAAAGATGATAGGATGCTTACTTTCCACTTAAAAAAAAAATCATTTTGCAACAACCAAGGCAATAAAAGGCTTTATGATGCAGGGAGATACTGAGATGGAAAAAAACAGAGAATAATAAAAGAACAGAATTCAAGAAGAAGGAACATGATGATTAACATTGCATTCAAATTTTAAAGATCACAGTTAACAGGAAAGCAGGAAGAGAAGAAACTATTAACATAGAACTTACTGTTACAACTATCAATTTCAACAGTGAAATGATGAGACCTAGCTACCAATCTAGTACTGCGTTTAAATTTGTGATGTTGAGGTACCAAAGAGAAAAGCTTAGAACAATTACCATAAAAATATTTATTGTAGAAGCATAGGGAAGCTATGTTATGGCAGTGGGAAAGCAACTGAATCCGAGATGACAGATCAGGACTGATAACGTTACAGTTTCTTCTTTGGATTTTGTCAAGAATCTCTAGATATATCGCAAAATCACCAGATCAGATGTGGCAGCAATATTTGATGCATGGGTGAATGGTAGACTTATAAAGATGTAAGATAGATTGTCTAGCATAATGTTTTTATTTTCTCTTGGTATGTTGTTATTTTCTCTTGGTATGTTGTTATTAAACACCTGTGGAGAATGATTTTCCAGATTTTGCATTTGGTGACCCATCTCGCATGATAATTTGAACCTCAAAAGTTCTTTCCTTTTTTTGATATAGCACAACAAATTGTCTGAATTTCTTTTTGTACATGTTAAAAAAAAGAAAATAATGCAGTTATCTCCCCTGAAAATATAATACAGTTATCTCCCCATAAAAATTTAATACAGTTGTCTCCCCTTATGTGTGCCTTCACTTTCTACTGTTTCCCACTGGTGAAATGTTATAAGCCTATTGCTATTTCTATGGCAAATGTTCAGACAAGCTACATCCCTCTATTCCACCAGTTTAGACTTTCACAGCTAAGACATGCCATGACAAGTACACAGGGTCAAATCATCCTCATTCTCTTTGTATTCCACTGATAAGAAGGAAGTTGAACTTGACATCTTCTTCTAGAGAACTATTACTTTCTGGAACAGACTCCCAAGAGGATGCTTCCTAACCATTTCAAGTCGAGTGTTAATCATTAAATATCACACCTATCCTCATAATCTGCACTTACTTCTTCCTCTTATGTCCATACAACAAACCTCATTCAGTGAGCCTCTACCTTGAGTGTTTCTTGGGGTTTCTATTGGGCGGGCATTTAGTAAAAAAAAAAAAAAAAATTACATAATAATTGTACCAAAGCAAAACAGTAGCGATGCTGGAAATTTGAACACATCAAAGAGAAGCCATAGACAACTTCTTTCAAGTGAAAAAACAAACTTTTTTGATACAGAAAGAAAAAAAATCATATTAATGGACTTGTATAGAAAGAAAGAAGAAATATAATGAATTCTCCATTCCCCAAGGTTCACATTAGGCATTAGTATAGCTGTGATATAACACCTTACACAGTGAAAGGAAGCACCAGAATCACTCAAAGAAATTAATTTCAGGAATGAATTGTGATCTGTCAGGATCTAATCAATTATGATGGTATATATTCTCACTAATAGGCTGTCATCGTTCACAGGTTGTCACATGACACTCAGAATGTGAATAATTTCATTCTGTAAAAGGGGAGGTAATTACCTTCTGCATCCCTACAATATACTGAGATCTTTGATGTTGCATAAATTATTATAATTTATTTTATTATATTAGTAGTCGTTTTTGTTAATCTCTTATTAAGTCTAATTTGTAAATTAAACTTTATTGTAGGTATATATGTATATAAATAAGAGATATTTTATATAAAGTTTGGTATGGGAGAGACATGCGAGCAACTCAGAGGTTTGAAGAAATGTCATTGATTATTTTCATTTAAGCGTTTTAGAATTTTTAATTCAATATTTATACAGGCTGTTTCTAAAAACAGATACACACTTAAAATGTATAGCTCAAGTTAAATTGATTTCTTTTCAGATTTACATGTTAGTGTTACTAATGTTATCCAGGCTCAGCTTTGAACAAAGAAAGTTAATTCTGAAATGCTATTGGAAGTACGAAGATGCAGTTGAACTTTAAAGGTGGTATTGACGACAGTTTAATTCAGATTCAACCATGTGGCTTACAATCTCATGAACTGAGATGGTACTGGTCAGAATTAGCTGATAGTACTATACCTGATGTGCACAAGAATGGTTCCGGAAAGACCATGGATATCAACAAGCCCCATGAAGCAAGAAGGCATGATGGAAAGTTTTCACAGAAGCCCAAGAAGCCAATCAGTATGTAATTCCATTGTTTCATGTTGTTAGCAATGTCTGGATCATAACAGATATCAATTTGATAACATGTGATGTCAGAATCTTAAGCACATGCATTTAAAATAAATGCCGTCTTGCACTATGCATTATTTGAATGTTAGATAACATTTGAATACAGTCTTGCACTATGCATTTTTTGAATGTTAGATAACATTTGAATACTGTCTTGCACTATGCATTTTTTGAATATTAGATAACATTTGAATACTGTCTTGCACTATGCATTATTTGAATATTAGATAAAATTTGAATACTGTCTTGCACTATGCATTATTTGAATATTAGATAAAATTTGAATACTGTCTTGCAATATGCATTATTTGAATATTAGATAACATTTGAATACTGTCTTGCACTATGCATTTTTTGAATGTTAGATAACATTTGAATACTGTCTTGCACTATGCATTTTTTGAATGTTAGATAACATTTGAATACTGTCTTGCACTATGCATTATTTGAATGTTAGATAACATTTGAATACTGTCTTGCACTATGCATTTTTTGAATATTAGATAAAATTTGAATACTGTCTTGCAATATGCATTATTTGAATATTAGATAAAATTTGAATACTCTCTTGCACTATGCATTATTTGAATGTTAGATAAAATTTGAATACTGTCTTGCACTATGCATTATTTGAATGTTAGATAAAATTTGAATACTGTCTTGCACTATGCATTTTTTGAATGTTAGATAAAATTTGAATACTGCCTTGCACTATGCATTATTTGAATGTTAGATAACATTTGAATACTGTCTTGCACTATGCATTATTTGAATGTTAGATAACATTTGAATACTGTCTTGCACTATGCATTATTTGAATGTTAGATAAAATTTGAATACTGTCTTGCACTATGCATTATTTGAATGTTAGATAACATTTGAATACTGTCTTGCACTATGCATTATTTGAATATTAGATAAAATTTGAATACTGTCTTGCACTATGCATTATTTGAATGTTAGATAACATTTGAATACTGTCTTGCACTATGCATTATTTGAATGTTAGATAACATTTGAATACTGTCTTGCACTATGCATTATTTGAATGTTAGATAACATTTGAATACTGTCTTGCACTATACATTATTTGAATGTTAGATAACATTTGAATACTGTCTTGCACTATGCATTATTTGAATGTTAGATAACATTTGAATACTGTCTTGCACTATGCATTTTTGAATATTAGATAAAATTTGAATACTGTCTTGCACTATGCATTTTTTGAATGTTAGATAACATTTGAATACTGTCTTGCACTATGCATTTTTTGAATGTTAGATAACATTTGAATACTGTCTTGCACTATGCATTATTTGAATATTAGATAAAATTTGAATACTGTCTTGCAATATGCATTATTTGAATGTTAGATAAAATTTGAATACTGTCTTGCACTATGCATTATTTGAATGTTAGATAACATTTGAATACTGTCTTGCACTATGCATTATTTGAATGTTAGATAACATTTGAATACTGTCTTGCACTATGCATTATTTGAATGTTAGATAAAATTTGAATACTGTCTTGCACTATGCATTATTTGAATGTTAGATAACATTTGAATACTGTCTTGCACTATGCATTATTTGAATGTTAGATAACATTTGAATACTGTCTTGCACTATGCATTATTTGAATGTTAGATAACATTTGAATACTGTCTTGCACTATGCATTATTTGAATGTTAGATAACATTTGAATACTGTCTTGCACTATGCATTATTTGAATGTTAGATAACATTTGAATACTGTCTTGCACTATGCATTATTTGAATGTTAGATAAAATTTGAATACTGTCTTGCACTATGCATTATTTGAATGTTAGATAAAATTTGAATACTGTCTTGCACTATGCATTATTTGAATGTTAGATAGCATTTGAATACTGTCTTGCACTATGCATTATTTGAATGTTAGATAGCTTTTGAATACTGTCTTGCACTATGCATTATTTGAATGTTAGATAGCATTTGAATACTGTCTTGCACTATGCATTATTTGAATGTTAGATAACATTTGAATACTGTCTTGCACTATGCATTATTTGAATGTTAGATAACATTTGAATACTGTCTTGCACTATGCATTATTTGAATGTTAGATAACATTTGAATACTGTCTTGCACTATGCATTATTTGAATGTTAGATAACATTTGAATACTGTCTTGCACTATGCATTATTTGAATGTTAGATAACATTTGAATACTGTCTTGCACTATGCATTATTTGAATGCTAGATAACATTTGAATACTGTCTTGCACTATGCATTTTTTGAATGTTAGATAAAATTTGAATACTGTCTTGCACTCTGCATTATTTGAATGTTAGATAACATTTGAATACTGTCTTGCACTATGCATTATTTGAATGTTAGATAACATTTGAATACTGTCTTGCACTATGCATTATTTGAATGTTAGATAAAATTTGAATACTGTCTTGCACTATGCATTATTTGAATGTTAGATAACATTTGAATACTGTCTTGCACTATGCATTATTTGAATGTTAGATAACATTTGAATACTGTCTTGCACTATGCATTATTTGAATGTTAGATAACATTTGAATACTGTCTTGCACTATGCATTATTTGAATGTTAGATAACATTTGAATACTGTCTTGCACTATGCATTATTTGAATGTTAGATAAAATTTGAATACTGTCTTGCACTATGCATTATTTGAATGTTAGATAACATTTGAATACTGTCTTGCACTATGCATTATTTGAATGTTAGATAACATTTGAATACTGTCTTGCACTATGCATTATTTGAATGTTAGATAACATTTGAATACTGTCTTGCACTATGCATTATTTGAATGTTAGATAACATTTGAATACTGTCTTGCACTATGCATTATTTGAATGTTAGATAAAATTTGAATACTGTCTTGCACTATGCATTATTTGAATGTTAGATAACATTTGAATACTGTCTTGCACTATGCATTATTTGAATGTTAGATAACATTTGAATACTGTCTTGCACTATGCATTATTTGAATGCTAGATAACATTTGAATACTGTCTTGCACTATGCATTTTTTGAATGTTAGATAAAATTTGAATACTGTCTTGCACTCTGCATTATTTGAATGTTAGATAACATTTGAATACTGTCTTGCACTATGCATTATTTGAATGTTAGATAACATTTGAATACTGTCTTGCACTATGCATTATTTGAATGCTAGATAACATTTGAATACTGTCTTGCACTATGCATTATTTGAATGTTAGATAAAATTTGAATACTGTCTTGCACTATGCATTATTTGAATGTTAGATAACATTTGAATACTGTCTTGCACTATGCATTATTTGAATGCTAGATAACATTTGAATACTGTCTTGCACTATGCATTATTTGAATGTTAGATAACATTTGAATACTGTCTTGCACTATGCACTATTTGAATGTTAGATAACATTTGAATACTGTCTTGCACTATGCATTATTTGAATGTTAGATAACATTTGAATACTGTCTTGCACTATGCATTATTTGAATGCTAGATAACATTTGAATACTGTCTTGCACTATGCATTTTTTGAATGTTAGATAAAATTTGAATACTGTCTTGCACTCTGCATTATTTGAATGTTAGATAACATTTGAATACTGTCTTGCACTATGCATTATTTGAATGTTAGATAACATTTGAATACTGTCTTGCACTATGCATTATTTGAATGTTAGATAAAATTTGAATACTGTCTTGCACTATGCATTATTTGAATGTTAGATAACATTTGAATACTGTCTTGCACTATGCATTATTTGAATGTTAGATAACATTTGAATACTGTCTTGCACTATGCATTATTTGAATGTTAGATAACATTTGAATACTGTCTTGCACTATGCATTATTTGAATGTTAGATAACATTTGAATACTGTCTTGCACTATGCATTATTTGAATGTTAGATAAAATTTGAATACTGTCTTGCACTATGCATTATTTGAATGTTAGATAACATTTGAATACTGTCTTGCACTATGCATTATTTGAATGTTAGATAACATTTGAATACTGTCTTGCACTATGCATTATTTGAATGTTAGATAACATTTGAATACTGTCTTGCACTATGCATTATTTGAATGTTAGATAACATTTGAATACTGTCTTGCACTATGCATTATTTGAATGTTAGATAAAATTTGAATACTGTCTTGCACTATGCATTATTTGAATGTTAGATAACATTTGAATACTGTCTTGCACTATGCATTATTTGAATGTTAGATAACATTTGAATACTGTCTTGCACTATGCATTATTTGAATGTTAGATAACATTTGAATACTGTCTTGCACTATGCATTATTTGAATGTTAGATAACATTTGAATACTGTCTTGCACTATGCATTATTTGAATGTTAGATAACATTTGAATACTGTCTTGCACTATGCATTATTTGAATGTTAGATAACATTTGAATACTTTCTTGCACTATGCATTATTTGAATGTTAGATAACATTTGAATACTGTCTTGCACTATGCATTATTTGAATGTTAGATAAAATTTGAATACTGTCTTGCACTATGCATTATTTGAATGTTAGATAACATTTGAATACTGTCTTGCACTATGCATTATTTGAATGTTAGATAACATTTGAATACTGTCTTGCACTATGCATTATTTGAATGTTAGATAACATTTGAATACTGTCTTGCACTATGCATTATTTGAATGTTAGATAACATTTGAATACTGTCTTGCACTATGCATTATTTGAATGTTAGATAACATTTGAATACTGTCTTGCACTATGCATTATTTGAATGTTAGATAACATTTGAATACTGTCTTGCACTATGCATTATTTGAATGTTAGATAAAATTTGAATACTGTCTTGCACTATGCATTATTTGAATGTTAGATAACATTTGAATACTGTCTTGCACTATGCATTATTTGAATGTTAGATAGCATTTGAATACTGTCTTGCACTATGCATTATTTGAATGTTAGATAGCTTTTGAATACTGTCTTGCACTATGCATTATTTGAATGTTAGATAGCATTTGAATACTGTCTTGCACTATGCATTATTTGAATGTTAGATAACATTTGAATACTGTCTTGCACTATGCATTATTTGAATGTTAGATAACATTTGAATACTGTCTTGCACTATGCATTATTTGAATGTTAGATAACATTTGAATACTGTCTTGCACTATGCATTTTTTGAATGTTAGATAAAATTTGAATACTGTCTTGCACTATGCATTATTTGAATGTTAGATAACATTTGAATACTGTCTTGCACTATGCATTATTTGAATGTTAGATAACATTTGAATACTGTCTTGCACTATGCATTATTTGAATGTTAGATAACATTTGAATACTGTCTTGCACTATGCATTATTTGAATGTTAGATAACATTTGAATACTGTCTTGCACTATGCATTATTTGAATGTTAGATAACATTTGAATACTGTCTTGCACTATGCATTATTTGAATGTTAGATAACATTTGAATACTGTCTTGCACTATGCATTATTTGAATGTTAGATAACATTTGAATACTGTCTTGCACTATGCATTATTTGAATGTTAGATAGCATTTGAATACTGTCTTGCACTATGCATTATTTGAATGTTAGATAACATTTGAATACTGTCTTGCACTATGCATTATTTGAATGTTAGATAAAATTTGAATACTGTCTTGCACTATGCATTATTTGAATGTTAGATAACATTTGAATACTGTCTTGCACTATGCATTATTTGAATGTTAGATAGCATTTGAATACTGTCTTGCACTATGCATTATTTGAATGTTAGATAGCATTTGAATACTGTCTTGCACTATGCATTATTTGAATATTAGATAGCATTTGAATACTGTCTTGCACTATGCATTATTTGAATGTTAGATAACATTTGAATACTTTCTTGCACTATGCATTATTTGAATGTTAGATAACATTTGAATACTTTCTTGCACTATGCATTATTTGAATGTTAGATAACATTTGAATACTGTCTTGCACTATGCATTATTTGAATGTTAGATAAAATTTGAATACTGTCTTGCAATATGCATTATTTGAATATTAGATGACATTTGAATACTGTCTTACACTATGCATTATTTGAATGTTAGATAACATTTGAATACTGTCTTGCACTATGCATTATTTGAATGTTGGATAACATTTGAATACTGTCTTGCACTATGCATTATTTGAATGTTAGATAACATTTGAATATTGTCTTGCACTATGCATTATTTGAATGTTAGATAACATTTGAATACTGTCTTGCACTATGCATTATTTGAATGTTAGATAAAATTTGAATACTGTCTTGCACTATGCATTATTTGAATGTTAGATAACATTTGAATACTGTCTTGCACTATGCATTATTTGAATGTTAGATAACATTTGAATACTGTCTTGCACTATGCATTATTTGAATGTTAGATAACATTTGAATACTGTCTTGCACTATGCATTATTTGAATGTTAGATAACATTTGAATACTGTCTTGCACTATGCATTATTTGAATGTTAGATAACATTTGAATACTGTCTTGCACTATGCATTTTTTGAATATTAGATAACATTTGAATACTGTCTTGCACTATGCATTATTTGAATGTTAGATAAAATTTGAATACTGTCTTGCATTATGCATTATTTGAATGTTAGATAGAATTTGAATACTGTCTTGCACTATGCATTTTTTGAATGTTAGATAACATTTGAATTATTAGATATAGTTGGTTCTAGTTGCTTAAATTATTTCTTTAGAATTTTATATATATGTACAAATTTTTTTGAGATCACTGTATATAGAATACACAAATTTTGTTCATAAAATTAGCTAGAAATAATATTGTACATTCCTCTGACAGAAAAGATAACGTATGCACAATAAACTCTCTCTCTCTCTTTCTTCCTCCTTAATCTGTTTGTCTCTTCTATTTTATTTTTGTCAAAAATGTATATAATAAAGTAAAATTGGCTTACATAATAAAATCTCCTTCTATGTGTCATGTACCTTCAGAACATTAGTGGTCATGTCTCTCCCCGTTCTCCTTTGTAACTCTTGATAAACTTGATCTTTTTGTTATCTCTCCTACATCTTGATTCACCAAACATTTATTCTAGCTCACTAGGTAGGTTATGTGTTGCTTTCCTCTGCCCTTCTTGTCTTCAATCAGCCTTGTGAATATAAAATTTTCCAAGCCCTTTTTCCTCTTTATGTGCCCTAGAAATTTCAACTCTCTCTTCCTGATTTAAGTATAGGGTGTTCTAATAACTTGGACCAATTTTAAATGTGAGTTAAGTTTAAGCGTCTAATGATTTTTTTCTTTTTCTTTCAGATTTAACAACTTAAATCTTTGGCAATTTCAACCATGGAAAGATTAACAATCAAACAATGTGTTAAAGTTATTGAAGCCTATTATGAAAATGGACGTTCAAACAGAAATGCATTTTGCACACTTTGTGATAATTTTGGTTAACATAATTGTTATGGTAATTTACCCATGCATGGACTCTCCCAGCTATAAATAAGAGCAGGTACTGCCTTTTGGAGGGTGAAGTCTCCAGCCGTCAGCTTTGACAGTCAGATTGAACATTCTTGCTGTAACACTCTCGTTTGTATATGTTTGTATTACTGTTAATATATTTCTTTAAATCAATTCCTCTCTTGTGTCTTTATTTCTGGCCCTAACAAGGCCACAACAATAATCGACCAACCAAGAGTGCAATTTGAATAATTGTTTGTAAATTCAAACAAACTGGGTCGGTGGCAGATGTGAAAACATCATTGCATGCTCGTTTACGCTTTTCATCTGAAATCATTGCCACATTGCACGAGAATGTGGCTGAAAATCCAGACACCTCTATTCGTCATCGTGCACAAGAATTGAATCTCTCCACAACAATGTTACATCGAATTTTGACAAAAAGATTTATCTCTACACGCTTAAAAAATTCAATTGACACAAGAACTGAAACCTGCTGACCATTTGGAGTGCTTTACATTTGTCAATTGTGTGCACAAGCAAAGACAAGCCGATGAAGATTTTTCACAAAAAATACTCTTTAGTGATGAAGCCCATTTTCATCTTGGTGGATTTGTTAATAAGCAGAATTGTTGCATTTGGGCTGATGAAAATCCAAGGAAGATTGTTAAAAAGCCACTACATCCTCAAAAAGTCACTGTTTGGGCCATATATTTATAAATTTGAACGTCCATTTTCATAATAGGCTTTGATAACTTTAACACATTTGATTGTTAATCTTTCCATGGTTGAATCTGCCAAAGACTTATAAGTTATTAAATCTGAAAGAAAAAGAAAAAATCATTAGATGCGCAAACTTAATTCACATTTAAAATTGGACAAAATTATTGTAACACTCTATATAAGTATCCTTTTCATTCCCATTTTCTCTAACACTTTGTCATTGTTCACATGTTCAGTTTATAGTATTCTCAGCTGTAGAACCACATTTCTGTTGCTTCAAGTCTCTTCATCACTGAGGAATTGTCCAGCATTCACTACCATATAGAAGGACTGATATTACATAACAGATCAATACTCTTTTCTATATTTCTAATGAAATATTTTTGTTTCTTAATACTTTGCTTAGCTTTTGGAAGCCATTTTTCATCATGCCAATGCATCTTTGGATTTCAGTGTCACACTTTCTGTCCTCTGTTAAAACACTTCTGCGATATTTGAATTGTTGTACATGTTTGATTTTGGTATGCCCAATTTGTAATTTGTAAGTTAGGCTGTTCTTTTTGCTAGCAACCAAGCATTCTGTCTTCTTGCAATTGATGTTTAGTCTTTTCTGCTTGTTAAAGTTTAAAATATTTTGCTTAAATTTTCCAAAATCTTTTATTACTCAGTGGAGGAAATATTAAACAGTCTGAAGAAAGTGGTAAAGGTCACTAAAATTATGAGGGTTAGCTGGAAAGTTCATCGGTTGACCAAGATATAAATGGAATTATTTAGTAAGGCTTGTGGGATAATAAATCTTGAAACAGCAAGAGGTGGAAACAACAAAGCAAGTATTATTTATTATCTGGTTGTTCTGTTGTGTTTGAGAAATTAGAGACAGTAATACTGAGTAAAATTGTAAAATTATAATGTAGATCAAATATGTCATTGGAATCTGACAGAATGATAAGATGAAGAATAAGTAAAGTGTATACTGTCTTTTTTGTAAGTATTTTTTTATAGATGTGTGTAATGAGTGTTCAGATAATTTAGTCGGAAAATACAAGAAGTGTCTGGGGTTTTCTTACCTTCAATTTTTGTTAATTGTTAAAAGACAAATGTTAGTATTATGGCCTGAAAAAGGAAAAGGTGCCAAAATTTCATTGACACATGTGTTGATGGACTGTGTTGACTACCTGTTTGATAGTGAGAATATCACGTGTTTATGTGTGTAGAGGAGAAAAGTGGGACCAATTCTCATTGGTTTGGAATCAGTGAATTAATGATAATTATAATTGTTATAATTATTTTATTATAATTATTTTTGACACTATAATTAATTTTTTAAAATTTTTTTATGCACAGTTACAGTATAATTAATTTGTTTATTTATGTATTTTTTATGGACAAGACATGAGCAAAGCAGACGTGGCAGGCCTCATTTCTCTCCATCACGGTTGATGTCCTCCGACTTGAAGGCTTGCCTTGGCTATGAACATGTGCTCATTGATTCCAAGTGTTTACAAATTAATTTTTATTAAGTTGATTAATTACAAGTATTTGTGTTTGCATTATACAAGTTGTTTTCCCATTTGGCTCAAGAAAATGTTAATATAACCTTGCAAACAAAGCAAAATAGTTACAATTTCTATTTATTCTTTCTATTGAAAAGGCATGCATTTCTATTTTTAAAATACTAAGATATGAAGGTCATTACCACAAGCTCAAGTTGAAAATAAAATTTGCTTAAATATTAAGCAAATAATATAAAATATGAAAAATATAAAATGTTAAATTAAATACAGTGTAACCCGGATATAAGAGAGTTGTCGGGACCGGAGAATAAGTCTCTTATATCCGGGTTTCTCTTATATCCGGGTTTGGTCTATTATATATACATTAACACAGGCTCTAATTTGGGACCAGAGAAAGTCTCTCTTATATCGGGGTCTCTTATATCCGGGTTACACTGTATCTCAATTGATATGAAAATTAGGTTCTTTACAATTTTAAAACTTTGAGCGCATTCTTTTCTTTTTAAATATTTGTGGCATTTGCTACATCTCTGACTAAACACTCTTAACCAATGTATATGGCAGTATTTCAAGCTTAATATTTGTCCTTGCAAATACTTTGAAGTCAGGGAGCAATCATAGACTGAGCTACTTATTTATTTAGTTAACAAAATAAAATTGAGTTTCTGCAGAATCTTGGAGAGTAAAAAAAATAAAGTGGTTTAATTCATGAGTAAAATAGAAAGTGCACTAATTTCTGAGACTTCCATGGTAATTTTATATGCAGGTTCATAGATGTCGCCTTTCTTAACAAGACTACTGCAATGAGAGTGCGGGATATTTAGAAACAACAGCAATAAAAACAAAAAACAAAAGTGACAGGAAGATGAATGAAGTTGGCTAGGTTGTGCATCTAGACACATCAGATGCCATAAATTTAAAAAAAATAAATTTAAAGGTAAGCATCTTTAAAAGCTGTCAATGATGTTGATCATATATGCAGAGATACTAAATTTACTTACATAATTTGCGACTTTGAGTACGTTTTTCAGTTCCATGGACATTCCATGGTGTTCCATTGCAAGAAAGACTGTGTTTAATACAATGATGAAGATGATAAAAACCTCGGTGAATGAATCTGTAATGATGCAATGGGCAAAGGATTGTACCCTTAACCAAGGATTGTAGCAGCATCCACAACACTGCTCACAACAAGAACAGTTTCGATCGTCAACATGGGAATCTGGAAAAAGAAAGAGAAAAATGAGAAAGGAAATAGTTTATTCATATATATATATATATATACATATATATATATATATATATATAAATATATATAAAATTCTACATTCAACACCATCACTTGATAAGACACTGGATGTGTCGAAACAAAATGGCTATTTTTGTAGTGATTTTATAACATATTTATGTTATAATATTTAAATAAATGATTATACATATATATATATATATATATATATATATATATATATATATATATATATATATATATATATACACATATATATATATATATATATATATATATATTCAACTATGTTTCATTAAATAATATAGACCTATATATCAAAGGCAATGAACCAGACTGAACAAAATTTATTATGAGTGTAGCAGTCATGTGCTGAAGTGCATATTAATGCCATTTGCATTTTTCTATCTTCAAATTGCATTTCAATTTTTATCATATATCATTTTATTTTATCATATATCAATTTATATATATATATATATATATATATATATATATGTCATTCACAGACAGTACTGTTTCGCTGTATCACAGCTCCTCAGTGTGACTAGACTTCCGAATGTCTCAAGCCAGGATTGAAACTCAACTAATTTGGTGTCAGCCAGAGCTATCTTCACTCAGTAGAGTTACACAACTAAATCTAGCGTATTGTTTTTACAAATGTAAACAAATGCCAATCAGCCAAAGATATATATATATATATATATGAAGAAATATAGTCTTAAAGTGTGCTTTATTTATGGGATAAAGTGCTCAATATCAGAGATAGAGCATGTGTAAATATAAAAGTGAACATAGAAGTCAACACCTAGAGGCGACAGTCTGTTTCATGCTAGATGCAATCGTCAGGCCACTCGTATATATATATACTTGTGTATTTGGGTAACACTCCCTCTTTTATAGAAATTTAATTGAAGACGACTGACAATACACCACAATTACGCTTTTATTAAACTTTTCTGGCAATCATTCAAGTGATTTCTTTTCTGGACATAGACTGTAAAAACTGTCCAAATGATGTTTAGATCTGGGCACTTTCAGTTAATCAGTTAGCCATTATGAAAGATATTCTTTGTTTAATTGAATATGTAGGTTTTATTTTATTTTTTATAAATATGTAGGGATAGTAGTTTTTTTTATATTTCTGAACATGGTCAACACTTTGTGGGTCAGTTCATAATATATATATATAACCTTGCTTCGTGGTCAGGCTCTTTGAATCACCATATACTTGCGTTTTGATTGGTCATTCTGACTTATGTTACAGCGTTTACCCCTAGCGAAGGACCGTTAAGGAATTTGGAATTTAAAAAAAAAACCATTTATTCTACATTCAACACCATCACTTGATAAGACACTGGATGTGTCGAAACAAAATGGCTATTTTTGTAGTGATTTTATAACATATTTATGTTATAATATTTAAATAAATGATTATACATATATATATATATATATATATATATATATATATATATATATATATATATATATATATTCAACTATGTTTCATTAAATAATATAGACCTATATATCAAAGGCAATGAACCAGACTGAACAAAATTTATTATGAGTGTAGCAGTCATGTGCTGAAGTGCATATAATGCCATTTGCATTTTTCTATCTTCAAATTGCATTTCAATTTTTATCATATATCATTTTTTTTTATCATATATCAATTTATATATATATATATATATATATATATATATATATATATATATATATATATATATATATATATTTCTGGTTAGCTCCCTTACAATGAGACACATATTTTGAAAAAAATTCTATACCTACAATGGATAAGTTTTAATTTTAAAATAATTATGAGAGAGCATGTTCATGCATGTGTTTAAAAATTACCATCACAATGATCAGAATTTGTCTTTGTAATTTACTCCTGAGGATGATCTTGGAGGAGACTGAAAGTAGTTGGGTAAAAAAAAACTATGGAACCTTTCTTGTTGAATTTCATCCTTACATTAAGAAACTGGTTGGAGAACTAGAAAGGATTATTATAAAAATAGACATATGTCTATATTTGTCAATGAAACATTTTTGAATGAAGATATGTTGCCTAAATATACATATATATATATATATATATATATATATATATATATATATATATATATATATATATATATATGCAGTATTCTTAAAACAGGGAACATTTTATTAATTAGAAAGATGGATGCAAAAGTATTGTCTTGATTAAAAATAAAAATTTTAAGGTACCTTTTGTCTGACACTACTGAAAGGAAACAAACTTCCTTGCAATAGAATCAAAAGAGACAAAGGGGGAGAGGAAGGAAACAAATTTAAAGTTGCCCAGAACAAGACAAACACTTGCCAAAAAGTGCCAGTTTATGTTTCAGCTCCCTCTGCCTACACAGAGTCAGGTGAGACATGTTGATAACAACCACCTCCAAGATGTTAAGATGGTGTTTTGTCCGAGCCCTGTGCAACACTGAGAGGAACTCCACTGAATAATTGGACCCACAAGTGATAGAACTCAATAAATACTCCCCAATGGCAGACTCATGTGCCTGTGAGTGTCCAGATGCTAACAGAACATCTCTATGTATAAAGCCAGACATGTGCTGCTCAATCCACCCCTTCAGCTGTTGGATAGTCTTAACCATATAGTTGGCTTTACACTTAAAATGATAAATAACAGAACTTTGTTGATTGGTGGGCAAGACATCTTTATGGACAGATGGAAAAGCACTCCTAGTAGCAAAGATGTTCTGTATTACTACAGAATTGAAGCATTGCATGACAGCTGAACAGATCTAATCAGCACATGATTGACTATAAGAACCAATCCAAGGTAATGTCATGTAGACAGGACACTTAAGTGGATGAAATGTTTTAATTTTTATTAAACGTAGAATTTCTAAGTCCAACGTTTGTTTTGATGATACCTTCTGGATAGCTGATGGCGAGAAAGATGCCTGTGAAGATGTCTTGCCCACCAATCAACAAAGTTCTGTTATTTATCATTGAGTTCTATCACTTGTGGGTCCAATTATTCAGTGGAGTTCCTCTCAGTGCTGCACAGGGCTCGGACAAAACACCATCTTGACATCTTGGAGGTGGTTGTTATCAGCACTTCTTGTCCAACTCTGTGTATGCAGAGGGAGCTGAAACATAAACCTGCACTTTTCAGTGAGTCTTTTTCTTGTTCTGGGTAACTTTAAATTTTTTTCCGTTCCCCTCTCCCTTGTATCTTTTAATACTATTGCAAGGAATTTTGTTTCCTTTCAGTAGTTTTTCTTAATTTCAATGCTTTTTCTTCTGATAAAGTGTCAGATGAAAGGTACCTCAAAATTTCTATTTTTAATCAAGACGATACTTTTGTATCTGACTTTTTGATTAATGAAATGTTCCCTGTTTTAAAAATCTTTTCACACACACACACACACACACACACACACACACACACACATACACACATTATTAAGGTGTACAAGAACGCACAGTAAGATCACAACATTCAAAACATTAATTTAAAAACAATGCTCAATACAAAAAGTAGTTGTATTACATCGAAAACTGTTTTATTAACACCAGCATTATATGTGTGATATATATATATATATACAGGGGTTGGACAAAAATTTGGAACAGGTGCATATTCCACTTCTATATTTCAAAGACCTATTATATTAAGAACTTTAACTAAAACTTCTTAATTGCAGGTTATATCTATTGTAAATACGTCTATTTATCTAATTTACTGTCGTTGTCTTATTTATTTTTAGAATTTATTAAAATTTAAGCTAAATGTGCGACCTCTATGAGTTTGAAAAAGGGCAAATTGTTGGAGCTCGCATGACAGGAGCCTCGATCACTAAGGTTGCTGAACTGTTTGGTTTTTCCAGAGCTAGCATATCAAGAACTATGACAGAATTTGAGAAACAGGGCAAAACCTCTAGCAACTGTAGCAATTCGGGCTGGACTTGCAAACTTACTGACAGGAACTGACATGCATTGAAACACAATGTGGCAAAAAATCATCGGACTACTGCGGCCAAAGTGACTGCTGAGTTGAATAATCATCTGAATAGTCCAGTTTCTACTAAAACTGTCTGTCGTGAGCTCTATAAGGCTGCATATCATGGAAGAGCCGCCGTAAGGAAACCTCTTCTCTTCACTTGCAACATTCAGAAGAGGTTTAAGTGGTGCAGAGATCACAATACCTGGTCTGCAGACCAATGGAAGCAAGTCATATTCTCAGACGAGTCCAGTTTTTCTCTTTTCCCAACTTCAGGGTGAGTTTATGTGTGGAGGCAGTCAAAAGAAATTTACAACCCTGACTGCCTTCTTCCAACAGTGAAGCATGGAGGTGGATCAGTGATAGTTTGGGCCACCATATCATGGAAATGTCTTGATCCAATAGTTGCACTGCATGGTAGAATCAGCAGCAAAGATTACCTGAATATTTTGAGAGATCATGTTCATCCAATTGCCCAGACTTTATTCCCTGATGGTGACTGCATCTTCCAAGACGATAATGCTCCAATACATACCACTTGAGTGGTTAAGAATTGGTATGAAGAGCATGAAAGTGAGCTAAAACACATGGAGTGGCCTCCCCAATTTCCAGATATAAATATTATTGAACATTTGTGGTACATTTTGGAGCAACAAGTTAAGAGCCGCTATCTTCCACCATTGTGTCTTAAAGATCTGGAGCAGGTGTTAATGGAAGAATGGCTGAAAATTCCTCTGGATGAAGTCAGGAAGCTGTATGATTCCATTCCTAGATGTATTAAAGCTGTATGTGAGGCTAAAGGAGGACTAACTCCATATTAAATAAATTTTCTTTGAATTTAACAAGTGTTTCAATTATTTTGTCCAACCCTTGTATCTATCTATCTATCTATCTATCTATCTATATATATATATATATATATATATATATATATATATATATATTGGGACTAGCCACACTACCTGACAATTTCATAAACTAAGAAAAGTGCTCAATGTAATTGATGGAATGGAATAACTTGTCACCCCCATGAGTGACTATACTATAGGTATCTGTAAGTCAAAAGACTAGAGAGTCTAGCTGAGATCTGTTGAGTACGACTCAGACTTATGTGAGAACTACCGACCTTCCAATAGTAGCACTCACTACTGGATTGACTTGCGATGACCTTGTGCATAACTGTTACCTTTATTCTTATTGTACTGGTTTTTACAATAAATCTTTACTTATTTTATCAACCGTGTTGTTCAAGTATATATCCCTCTTTGCAGGGAAATATAACAGTAATCTAATATAAATTTAATTATAGGGCAATATAAAATTCATAAGAGCAAGGTTTTCCTTTCACTACTAGATTTAATATGCAAGTAGAGGAGATTGGTTCTGTGGTTTAGGTGAAGAGACTGTAATGGTCTGTAGTCATTTTTAAAAATCTTGATTTCATGTCTGGATTCAGGTTAAATCTCAGCAAAGACACAGGCTGAAAAGAGGAAAAGCCTCATTTTCAAATTAGTTCTGTTGTTTTGTATTTAGTGTGACTATAATGTTTGCATAATACACAGAATGATCAATAAGTAAATTGCTTCTTGCAGTCTTTATGGATACAGAAGAATCTTCATTTTTGTTATATGTATGCATAAATGAGAATGAAAGTGATATATATATATATATATATGTGTAGAATAATAGCAATTGAAGGAAAAATTAACATGATTTGAAATTAACTACTGATTGAAATATGACACTTGGACTGATATTGTTTATAGAAAAATAGATTGAAAACTGCCTTTCTTATTAGGAATGAGATAAGATATATGAAATATAAACAGGATTTTGTCAGTGACAATGATAAGAGAATATAAAATATAAAATATGATGAGTGAATCAGGTAATACAATATGTGTCTTCTGATCACTGGCAATACTGGTATGAAATCAGTTATAGGAAATCAACTTATTCTAGAATGGCTCTAATGTAGCTGTTAACTCATTGGTTATTCACATTCATTTTTTGATTGGCTAGAAAATATTAATATTAAAATTAAAATTTTGTTTTGCTTGGATCCTCTTTTTACACAGATTTCTGTATGGAGTGAAAAGCAAAAAAACAAAAGACAAAAAACAACAAAAAACATAAACCTGTTCTTTACAAGTCTTTGTGCAATAAATTAAATAGACAGAGTTCTGTAAATTTTCAATACATTTTGAGAAAATAAATATTTATAGGTAATAAATTTTAAAGGTACGAGACTAACAATATGAGGGAAAATTGATTCATCGTTTAAATCAAAGGTTTCCCTTTACCTGGAAGAATATGTAATTATAAATATCATAAACTTAGTACAAATAATAAAACAATAAGCCTCTTTTTTACACATTACAAACTGTAACTATTTGTTTATACTATCAAGTATCAAGAATTTTCTTTTACGTGTACCATCAGAACACGGGCAATCTTGTCTTTCCACAACTTCCTATCCTTTGTATCTCTAAGTTATATTTGTCTCCTTACTATCCTTATAGTAGAAGTGCTATTATTTACTGATTCTTTAAGAAAAAAATTTCTTCTTTTCACTAAAATGTTTTTATTAGAAGCTTTTTTCCTATCATTTTTTAATTAGCAGAGTTATATGGAAGATTGCATCTGATTCACCTAACTTACCATATTCACCAGAAGTTATCAGTAAAGAGACAAATCAAATTAAGTAGTTAATATCTGATTACGATTATGTTTAAACTATTGTTGCTTTGAGTAATGCAGGAAAGCACTGCCTGGCAGAAAGCATCTTAGCAATCATCTGTTTGTTGCTGACCATACAAAAAATCAAAGAAAGCAATAAAATTGTGCTTAGGTTAAGTGCCAATTTGTGTAATTGTGTTGTCGATGCTACAAACTGCAATTCATGGCTGATATTCTGTTGACAGTAGTAATTGAAATAAACAAAAAATACTATTATTAATGCAGATAAAATCTTTTATAAAACTATGTGTTTGAAAATCAGTAGGTATCAGGTGTCAAGACAAAATTGCCAAGAAAGGATTAAAAAGAAAGCTCATTAAAGATCATTTGGTCAGATTTTGGGTTGAGAAGCTTTCTGTACCCTCTTGTATTAAATGTAATCGAAAGGTGATTTCTGGGATAGAAGTGGTATTTGTTGTTGGAAACATGAGGTGTCACAATAGTTATGACAAACACTGCTATGGTTGGTCACCTATTGTATTCTGGTACACTTGCATGTCTTTTAGTCAACCAACTGGTGTGTCTACCTACATTTATATACTGACAGTTGACCCATATAATTTTTTCACTTTTACCACTTTCTCAAGACTGTTTAATAATATTTCTTCAACTGAGCAATAAAAGATTCTGGAAAATTTAAGCAAAATATTTTAAAGTTTAGCAAGAAGAAAAGATTAAGCATCAATTGTGTTTGGTTTGTTTTACGGCATATCAACCTCAAAGGGTTATTCAATGCCGACAAACTTTTTATTGCTGGTAATATTTTGTTTTGTCAAAAATCTATTTCTGGTAATATTTTTCCTTCAAAAATGTATTGCTGGTAATATTTTTTCCTCAAAAATATGTAGCTGGTAATATTTTTTTCCAAAAATGTATTGCCAGTAATATTTATTTTTTAAAAACATTGTTGGTAATATTTTTTTCAAAAATGTATTGCTGGTAATAGATTTTTTTCTTCAAAAATTTATTGCTGGTAATAATTTTTAAAAATATTTCTGGTATTAAAACCTATTTTTACACTTTCATAGTGTTTTTACCTCAGTTTCGAGGTTAACTATTTGCCCATAACTGGGACCCTAACAGGTGCTACCACCTCGGGCCAAGGTGGATCTGGGAACACCAGCAATTAAGAGGTGGTTCCACGCTCCTCAAAACCTCCTGATCAGAGGCCTTGCTGCTGGACATAGTTTATTGTCTTACCCAGGACGTGGATGTAGTTTATAGACATACCCAGGATGGGTATCAATTGTAAGAAGATAGAATGTGTAGTTGCCAGTAAAAGGAACAACCCAAGATGGGAACTACAAATTGGAGGCACCAAAAAGTTTAATATCTAGGAAGTGTTTTAACAGATGATAGAAAATGTGACATTGATATAGCACATTGAAATAGCAAAAGATGCTTTTTGAAAGAAAGTTAAGCAAAGTATTAAGAAACAGGAAAATTTTCTTAGAAAACAAAGAATACTGTACTGTTATGATTGGGAGAAATAGCAAAAAGGAAAACATTATTAAGAGCTACAAGAAACACATTTCCAGGGCACATTGCTAAGAGCTACAAGAAAGAGAAATTTCTAGGGCACATAATGGAGTAAGAGGGCTTGGAAAATTTGTCAAGAACAGGACATATTGAAGAATAGAAGAACAAAGGAAAACAATGCATGACTTGAGTAAACAAATAGCATGATACCGAGGTTTAAGAGAAATACCAAAAAGACAAAATTTATTAAGAGTTACAAAGGACATAGAAGAAGTTGTATCATATTATCCATTAAAATCTCATTGTCGTACATATATTTCACTAAAATATTTAATTTTTCACGATATTAAAGAATAGAAATGAACCGGATGTTTTGCCAGAGAGTGTTTCTTCTCGTAATTTCCGTTTAAAAACTTATTTTCAAAAATTCGGAGAAAGGTGCTTTGTTGTAAAATTAATGTTATCAAAACATAACAGATCTTGTGTATTTCCTTTATTAATTTTTTAAAATCAATTTTGGTGAATTTCCTGTCTTTCAGACAAAACACATTCAATTATGCTAATTCCCAAAGAACAAATATTGCTGACACATCAGATACCTTTTGTAAACAATTGTTATCAACACTTGTCTCCTTTGTGTTTTATTATCTATATTGTGTTAACTGAGTGTATTTGCAATCTTGCTGTTTCAAATAAGAGGATTTTTAAGCCGAGTAGACATTTCTGAAAACCTGTAATTGACCCCCGCTTTTTGCCTTTAATTTTAATTCAACATTTCTTGTATTATACGCAACGCAAGGAAATATGGTATTCCATCCTTGAAAATGTTTTATATACATATGTTGTGCCAAATGCTGGAATTGACTGGCAAAAGACTTTAAAACAGAGTATTCTCTAACCAGAAGGCATTTTTAAAAATCAGTTAATCTTCTGTCTTTATATTTAGTTTTCATTAACTGCAGGTTTTAATTGATTCTTTTTTATGTCTTATCAACACTTTGCAGGTTATTTAAAGCCAGAAAATATTTTTAGATTGTAAGAATTTCTTTTTGAGATAAACATTTAGTGATACATGTCCTACTAATTAACCCATAGCTAGGGGAGAAGAGGTGGATTCATACCTTTCCCAAGGATATTTGCACATAAGTGAATATAATGAACCCAACTGAAATTGGAACCTGGCTCTCTGATTAACAATGCCAAGCCATTATCCATTACACCACCTGCACATCCAAGCTTACAGCACCTTGTATTCCCAAGAGGTCACCTAAGTACTGAACAGGCTTGACATTGCTTAGCTTCAGTGATCATATGGGAATTGGTGTTTCAACATGACGTAGCCATAAGCCTGAACTGTAGGTTAATAACTAGTTGTACCTATGATGAAATAGACTCATAGATACATAAACAAAAGACATATTAGAACTATTGCTATCAACTTTGATAGTTATTATTGTAGATAAGACATTTTAGTTAAGTACCCTTTGGTCATCTTCAGTTATCCATTATCTTTGGTTAGAGGATAATTTGAGTGTTGATTATTGTGTTATTTTTGCCCCTTGTTCATTCCTGCTAGACTAGAGTACAGTAATGCCTTGATATATGAGTGTACTGACATACAAGTTTTTTGAGATATGAGCCAGAGTTTGGCTGATGTTTTGCCTTCAGATATGAGCTGAATTTTGAGATATGAGTGAACTTCAGTTAAGCATTCACTAGTTGGCGCAGCAAGTGCCAAGTTTTGAGAGTATTTCCACTTGTAGTACACTTGCAGTGTTCCGAAGAGAGAAAGAAAGTGTAAAGAGCAGAAACATATGATTTCACTTGAGGTAAAGCAAGAAATTATAAAAAAAACATGAAGAAGACATACGAATAATGGATTTAGTGAGGCAGTATGAATGTTTTATATCGACAATAAATAAAAAATTATAAAATTTTAAAAAATTTAAAAAAATTAGTACAGTAATGGATAAAATGTAAATGTTTTAAAAATTTTTTAAATTAAATGATAAAGTTTGATATCATAGACTAGGCTAGCCATTGCTAGGCTAGGTTAGCAGTTGGTAGGCTATCTGTCGTTGCCCTCTCTGCTCTCTTTCTCTGCCGCCAGTTGTCCTATGACTTGTCTGAACTTCATGGTTTAGTACAGTTTATTTATTACATTTTTATTTCTTTGCAATTTATTTTTTCTCTTTTATTTTATTGTTTGTAAACTACATTTCTTGTTTATTCACATGTTTTTGCTTGTAAGAAACCCACAAATACAAAAATAGGATTGAGTTTTAGGAAAATAAGTGTGATTTCCATTTAATTTCAATGGGGAAAACTGATTTGAGATACAAGCGTTTTGAGTTATGAGCTCAATGTTGGAATGAATTAAACTTGTATCTCAAGGCACTACTGTATATTGTTTCATTACCTGATCCAGGGATTGAACTCACAACCACAAGTTGGCAATAACACTTGACTAAGCAACATTTATATCCACTGTGTTGCCATCCCAAAGGTCAGCAGTGATGTATTTTTAGAGCATTCAAATTCAAATATTAGATTCTCTTACCATCTGGTTGCCCTGCTGGCTTCATATCCCTTTTGATAATTTCATCTGATTTTTGAGATTAGGAATTGTCTATATACTTTGAATTATTCAAACTATTGTTCTCATCTTTGGTTGTTACAGATGTTATTATTATAGACATGACATTTCAGCCAAGTACTTTCTGGCCATCTTCAGGTCTCCATTATCATTTGCTATGAATTAGAATTAGTCATTAGTTCTTCAGCTCATTTGAGCAAAATCCTTAGTTTCTTCTGGAAAATAGCCAGCGTTGGTGCATTAATAACATCACTAGGTAAAAAGTTCCAACTGTCACCCTTAGGGTAAATAAATTGGATCTTGCAACCTGTTATAAAGTTTGTAGAACACTCATAGTACTGGTTAATAATACTGTAACGCAATACTGGAACAAACGGTGAAGAACAGGTTTAATCACATGAAAAACATGGATTGATAATATAGCAATATAGAGTACCATAGTTCAGTGTGGAAATGCCTATGGCTCAAATGCTATGCCTTGCAATCCACTTTGTGGTGACCATTCTATGAGCAGACATTCTACACATAACAAATGGATGAGTCCATATTCAACAATTAGTACAGAGAAGGTCAGTTGTCTTTCTATATAAAACAATTGTTTTTAAGTGCTGTTTCATCAAATTGCGTGAGTGACAACACATCCCCCTGTTTGAGAATGGGAAGAAATTGTTTGCTTTCATTTCATAATAACCATTCAATATTTTGTATAACTCACGCAGATCAGTGAACTGTCATCATGACTGAAGGGATGGTAGCTAGCCTGTAGTTAGGCTGACACACATATCCTGGACAAATTGCAATAAGTCAATATCTAGTGTAAAGGGTTTTTACCTTTTTTGAAGTAAGATTCATAAAGCCATATTTAATCATAACTATTCTTTGATTAGCCTTCCTTATGATTTTAAGAATATGTGATCTTGGAGATAACTTGTATCAAACTAGAGTATCCATGTTTCTTTGTTCTTTTACTTCATTAAGGTAAACTCCATTTAGTGTCTTAGTACATTTCAATTTGTTTCTGATCTACACCATAACACACTTTCCCAATTTGCATTTCAGATGCCATAATGAATTCCAAGCTCAAAGTGAATTTAAATCATCTTGAAGTAATGAGCAGTCTTCTTTGTCAATGATGCAATAATATAGTTTAGTGTCATCAATAATTTAGCAGCGGATTTGATCGGAGATGTTGTTTACATAGATCAACATGGGATATCTTCTGTGTTGATCATTGTGTTATTTTGTCCCCTTGATAGCATATCTATAATAATAACAAGATCTGCAACAATCAAAGACAAGAAGAAAAGTTTAAATAAGTTAAAGTATATTTTTAATTTCCCATTTCAAAAATCAAACAAAAATAGACAAAAGACATTTTCTTAAAAATTTTATATATAATCACATCATCATGAATCCTGTAAACTATTTGATCTTGGAGGCATCACATGTACTGCAGCCATATAATAATAATAATAATAATAATAATAATAATAATAATAATAATAATAATAATAATGATAATAATAATAAATTTTCCAGTGCAGATATTGGCCCACCCGGCATGACAGAGTGGGCCAATATCTGCACTGGAAAATTTGCAACTCCTATGGGAAGGAAACTGAAAGAAACTGGTACGAACACCACCCAGACCCGGTTACGGAGATAGGACCTGTTACAATTCTATGGGACTACACAATACACACTGACAGAACAATCAAAGCCAACCGCCCAGACATTGTTATTAAAGACCACAAACAAAATAAGTGCCTCCTTATTGATATGGCAGTTCCTGCAGACTGCAATGTATCTTTGAAGATATTCGAAAAACTGTCAAAATACAAGGACCTTGAAATAGAAATCTCAAAAATGTGGCACATGGGAACATCAACAATTCCTGTTGTAGTTGGAGCCCTTGGACTAGTTGGAAAAGATTCCAGTAGGCTGATTGAAGGGATCCCTGGAAGTCCATGCCTCAAAGAGATACAAAAAATGATTCTGACAAGTACAGCCCACACTTTACGAAGGGCTTTATCTATGTAATTATTTTTTATTTTATTTTATTTTTTTTGCAGTGGAAAGTGTCATGATGCCATTTCTAACCTTAGGTCCCTGGGTGGGACCCGGAAAGAAATGTGTAAACGCCAGATATCAAAGGAAATAAAAATAATAATAATGATAATAATAATAATAATAATAATATTTTTTAAAGAAATGATCAGTGGAAAATGCCATGAAGCTATTTCTGACCTTAAGTCTATGGTTGGGTCCCAGAAGAAAATGTGTATATAACAGAAACCAAAAGAAATAATAATAATAATAATAATAATAATAATAATAATAGGATGTATAAAATAGGGTGTATTCAATATGCTGATGATATAATTCCTACATACACAATATTTGAGAAGCTCCAGAAGAACTAGGAAAAGCCTGCAAAATATGAGAGATGAAAATAAATGCAAAGTAATTTCTCTAGTTTTAATGAAATACTTATAGATGGAGATACTGTTGAAAAAGTAGACATGTTTACATTCTTGGGATCAGTAGTTCTTAGAACATCAGCAGATATGACCAGATGAATAGCTTTAGCATCATCAGCATTTGGTATGCTAAAAGAGATGACATAGAAGAGTAAAGATATATCTAATGTTATCAAAGTAAGATTATTTTATGCATTAATTATTCCTATTTCTATCGAGGCTGGAGAAACGTGGAGCCTAAAAAGAGAAGATTGCAGAAAGCTTGTCTTTAAGAATAATTGCCTTAGAGCTATGGTTACGTGGCATGCAGTTGTCGAATCAAAATGGACAATATTAGAAAAGAATGAGGAACAACAAATAAAATTGGTTTAGTGAAGAAGAGATGATTATGCTGGTTTGGCCGTGTAGTTCAAAGAGATCAATTCAGTTATGTGCTTCAAGCATTTAAGATTTTTTTATCATACCAAGACAAAGGTTGAAACGACCAAATTGAAAAAGGACACCAACCATCCTTTGCTCACAGAAGAAAAAGATAGATTTCAATGGAAAGATTGTGTGGGCGAGAGTTGGGGCAAGGATCCTGTAATGGATTATGTAATTAAAGAAAAGAAAGAAATATCAAAATTATTTTCATTGTTTACAGATTTTTACTCCAATGTTTGTTTCATGTACACATTTAAAGCCTGTCTGTGACTCTATTAATATTATTATTATTATATACATTATCTCCAAAAATCTAGCACTATAGGACATGTATTTAACACTATAATTTTCATTTAACATTGATTGTGTTGTGGCCTTGTTAGGCCAGAAATAAAGACACAAGAGAGGAATTGAGTTAAAGAAATATATTAACAGAAACAGTAATACAAGCATATACAAACAAGTGTTACAGCAAGAATGTTTGGTCTGACTGTCAGAGCTGACTGCTGGAAACTTCCCTCTCTAAAAGGCAGTACCTGCTCCCATTTATAGGTGGGAAAATCCATGCATGCATGGGTAAATTACTATAACAGATTTATTAATCAGTTATTATATTTCGCAGAAAGTTATCTTGGATGAAATAATACCCTGCAATTGGAGAGATATGTGGCTTCAGCCGGATGGACTTTGCCACATTTTGTTTGTGAATTTGTACAGGAAGAATTCAGAAGGAAATGGATTGGACAATATGGACCAATTGAATGTTTACCCAGATCTCCAGATCTAACATTTTTGGATGACTTTCTATAAGAACACTGCATATAAGTAGCTTGTCAAAAAGATTTTGTGTGACATGTTTCGTCATTTAGGACTTCATCAGAAAAAAAAGTTTTTAAATTCCCAGCATCTCTCATTCATGCACATGTGTAGTCACACCAACACAAACAAATTTAGTCTGATGGAAGTCCTAAAGCATGAAATGCATCACACAAAAACTTTTTCCACTTTGTCAGATATATATATATATATATATATATATATATAGGCAGCATATCTTCATCCAAGCATGTTTGGTTGAATAATATAGGCACATTATGCCTATTTATTTTTGTTTTAGTCCTCTCAAGTTCACAAATCAATTTCTTAGTGTCTGTACAAAACTCACCAAGAAAAAAACACAATTATCCTTATGGTTTTTATTTTCCCAAGTACTTTCATTCTCAACAAAGGTCATCTTCAGGGCATAATTGCTAAGACAAACAAATTAATGTAAATTATGAATATGTGAGCATGAACACTGTAAATTTTGAAAGATTTACTGCTATGTAAGGCTGGTAACTTAATTTAAGTAAATTCTTATTAAAATTTAATTAGATGTTTTAAAATAGTGTTTATAATTGCAATTTTTAACAATTACGATTTAGATATTTTAAAACTCTGCTGTTATAAACATTTTGTGATGTTAACGAATACTTGTTGTCACTTTTGTAATGCTCATTGTAGTAGAGACTTTGTAATCGCACATTACAAATATAATAACACTGTTGGGCAATACTGGTGTCAGACACCTTCAAATAAGTCTTGCACTAATAGTACTCCCTTGATAATACTTGCTTGAATAGTAATTTGTATAGTGATCCGAAAAGAACAATAGCATAGTGAATAGAGTAGAGAATAACAGTCTGTATAGTAATAGAGAATAGAATAAAGGTGCAGATCCAAATAGTAATAGAGGATAGAATAGGAATGCAATCAATTAAATGTCACACTACATTCCATATATGAGTTTCCTCTATGGTCACATGGTCTACTTAATTCAATAATGGGATTGCCTGTGTTTGTTCACCAGTGATCTATGTTCAAACTCAAGTGTCGGCAGTGACACTTTATTCCTATATAAGAAAACATTTTAGAACTTTGCTGGTATACTCATAATTGATTTTATTTATTTTTGGCTGTAATGTTTTTATGTAAAGGGCTTCCAGAATTTGAAGTTTTTGTTTTTTATTTTCATGGTGGAATATCTCTGAGAAAAATGTAAAGATATATATATTTTGATTTTATGACTATGACTATGTCAAGAAGAATTACATTTCATATGAATGATTATAGTTCAATCTCCAAACATTTTTAGGAACATTCCTGTCCCCATTCATGATTTAGAGAAATATTAAACAATACACTATACTCCTCCACAAAAATAAAAAAACAAAATCTTCCCAGTACAAGATTGTGTTTCTTGTCATAAATCAATTACCTATATTAGACATACTCCTTGAGTAGATGCTTCATGTGTCACCTATCAGATGAAAGTGCTGCAAAAAAATCTATCTACTCACAATTTAAAAGAAAAATTCTGGTCAAAAACACTAAAATTCTATATAAATCACATTACCAGAAACATCTTACAATAAGAGAGGCCCTGTATATTAAACATTTCTCTTGCTCACTATTGACCTTACCTTATTTAAAAGTAGGAATGGAGTGTTGAAAGATTTAAAAAATAGAAGGACACTCTTGAATTCCAGCTGCACTCAACATGTGAAGGATTGGAATAAACGCTCCTACTAGTATTGAAACAACAAAAAATAAAATACATCTTAAACAATCAAAACACGAAGAGAAATTAACAACACCTGAAACAATTCCCCTTGAAAATGTCTAAAGTGGCCAAAAGTGCTTAGGACAATGGACAATATGGATAATTTTTACACTCCCACTAAATGGAAAAATGTAAGACTGCTGGAAAAGCTAAATAAAAAATTAAGTAAATTTTCCTTCTCTGTTATATTTAATGAAAGATGTTCAAAAGAAAGGTTGCCACCCATTAATATATATATATATATATATATATATATATATATATATATATATATATATATATATATATATATATAATAATAGTGTAAGATTATTGTCAAATATGTATAAGACCATTTTTATTATTTTTGTTGTTAAAACAGTTTGAATGATAAATGATAGGGAAAAATTGCCTATGTGAAACCATTAGTCAAAAATAAACTAAACAAAATAAACATTACGACTTGAAGTCGTATTCATACATACAGCATTATGGGATAAAGTTTGTTTTATCTTCAGTTGAAAGCACTCATAGAGAGGTTTGTGATGAAGAGTTTTTCCAGTTCACTCACTGTACGTGTCAAGACAATTACTCCTATTTCAATTTATATTTTCCCTTCATCCAGGAAAGGAAATTAAAGATCAGAGGAAGTGTGGTGGGTTTAAGTGTAGGACTGGGGTTTCAAATACATGCTTTAGGGTAGAGTTAGTTAGGGGACTGACAATATGGTATTATCTATTATATTTCAACTAGTATTTGATATCCTTTATTTGAATGAAATTGATTGAGGAATTAAGATTATCCTTATCACACAGGAATTATTCTTAAGCAAAAAACAAGGCTCCACTTTTAGATAACTAGTTGGGTAAAAAATCAGATACCTAGCATATAGATGGCTGAATTCAGAACTATTCCTCTTCTTGGTCATGTGCAAAGCAGACTGGATATTGCCACAGATCAAAAGTATGGATTGCTTGAAGAACAAGTTTCTCAAACAAGTTTCCCCATCTACAAGTATTTTTTTAAATAAGCACCAACCAAATCTGTGTTTTTGATTTCAAATAAGTACTCCATTCTATATGTGTAAAAGAATCTTTTTATTTTTTCATTTCAGCTCTCATGCTTCTGATTTATATTGTCAATAAATTCCATTATTATGCCAAGTTACTGTATATCTAGCCATAAATCTAGCAGAGGAGGCACGGTGGAGTAATGGATAACGGCTTGGATCGAGGAATCGGAGAGCCGAGTTCGAATTCCAGTCGATTCCATTACATTCACTTACGTGCTAATACCCTTGGGAAAGGTGTGAATCCTCTTCTTCTCCCTCCAACTATGGGTAAATAGCAGGACAGACTGGGTTCTATAGCCTTGGATAGCAACTGGTCTAGGAGAAGGACAACTCTGAATTCAAAACCTGCGGAGGGTCGTTTGGGGACCTTGTGGCATCCGTTGCACCAGGTCCCTGTATTCGTCCCTCCAAAAAGTGTGGATGGCCCTGCACAAAGCCTTCACCACTATAATCAAATCCTGTGTGGCTGTCGGGCTTTCAGTTTCTGGGAACTGATCTGTCTGACCCTCATACGTCGAGTTCGACGGGAGAGCGAAAAAAAAAAAGCCATAAAACACAAACCTAAAATTTGGCAAGGAATATTTAGGAAAAAACTAATGATACTCAACTTGGGATTCATTCATACTTTTATTTTTTATTTTTTTAATATCTAAGAATTATTTTGATTTGTAATCATAATTTAATCATCTATAATCATATACATTTCATTATGGCTCTTCAAGAGGCTAATTAATCTAGTACAGTTTTTTTTTTATATTTTAACCTTATTTTGATTTTGTAGAAAAAGCTCAAGTACAACCAAAGGCATTAAACCTCTTCGGTTCAGGGACGTGTAATGTACTGGTAAATAGAATTGTACCTATTTGCATATGTGAAGTAGACGAGATATAAAATGTATAGTAAACTAAGAGACAAGTAAGAAGTTGATTACTGATCACATGTAGTAGAACAGCACAACACAACAGATTTGTAATCATATATATTTAATTTTGGGGTCATTAGTATGCGGGACAGGGGTAGTTAGACTTTAGTTAAATATTGGTAATGCAACCACATGGGTCTAGAAGGCAAGGTGATTTCTAGAAAAGTTTTTCAGGAAATAATGTTAATGGTAATATTAGCCACTGACTAAGTATGCTTTATGTTGGGCACATGGCCGAGTGGTTAGAAGGTTCGCATTCTGACCATGAGACTCAGGTTCGAATCTCACCATGGTCGATTTGTCAGGAAGGAGACTTCCTGATGTTATTGAACTGGAGGGGTTGATCGCAGCATGCGGCACCTTTGGAAAGTGCCTAAAAACCATACCACGGTTTGACCCAAGCCTTGTGAGTGCAATTAGGTAGATGGAACCCTTGGGTGCCATTGATAGCTGTGCTAGCACAAAGTCACAAGTCATCATGGCCGAGGGCTTGAGAGTGCTGGCCTTGTTCAAATTGTTGATCAAGCTAGATAACATGTTCTTTCCCAGAAACTGTAACTAAGGTCTGCTCAGCATATTTGCAGTATAAACCACAGGTGAGCTCTGTGGGTGTTGAATAAACAGAAATGTGCCTGAGCAAGCGTCTGCAATAGGGATTGGCTAGCTGCCCTAGTTGACGCATATCCTTGAATATGAGAGGTTAGCTATACATACAAGTATGCTTTATATAGTGGAAAATATGACAATACTATTGTAATGATATTGGAAAATAAGATTCGACCTATTTGCATATGTTTGGTATAGTAGAAATAATGTATAGAGTAATGAGTCAGATAGGAGAAAAGTTGATTACTGATTACATGTAGAACAACACTATACAACAACTATATAAAAACCAATAATTAAAAAAAAGAGAACTTTAACAAAAGATAATGTTGAGTAACTTAAGGTAGAAAATTAAATAGTCAGTCTGTAAAATTCCACAATTCCACTATTAAAACCTGGAGCAGTATCTACACAAGACAACATTTTACTTGAATATCAGATGATGTATTCACTAAAATGTCATGATGGGAGTAAAACACCAAAAATGGTAATATTAGCCATTTCCTTATAAGGGAACATTAAGCATTCATTGAACTAGCAACCAGTACTACTTTCAGTGGAAATTTATGAAATCTTTCTATTAAAACAATTTTTCAGGAAAATAGGTTTCTCAATTTCACTATCTGTTATTGCCCTTTCCAGTATTGACAGTTGCTGTTGTTGAAAATCCTCAAGTGAAAATGGTTTGTGATTCTGTAGCACTTGTTCATAAGGTTCAAGGAAGTATAGTCCTTACTAAGACCTACATGCTTCATTTGCTGGAAACCATTTTTAATCACTGATCTGAGAAAGTGGTTATATACAGTTGACAGTTTCGATATTTCTGGACAAGTGTAGTGCCATACATGACATCCATATTAAAGTCTCAAGCTGATGGGGCTGAGGAGAGTAAAAAACAAATAAATAAATAAAAATAAAATATTTCTATTGCAAAAATTGAATATATTGAAATAAAATTGGGAAAAATCACTAAACAAAGATTACTTAAATGTTATGTTATTTTCTATGTTCTGAGTGGTATATTGTTTTACTATATATAATTGCCTAGGAGAAACATTGTTTGACCAGTAAATATTATAGGTCTTTTATAGCCAGCTATTATAGAAGAAGATGTCTTTCATCATGGCTTTCAATCACACAGAATCATACTTGCCCTACCAATGGGGTCCAGAATATGCTGATTGCATCCCTTGCAGATGAGAAAGGCCTTCCAAAAGAGGCTGCCTTCTGGTGGATTCTTGCAGGGTCAAGTATAAACCTAACCTGTTTACCTGTAGACTCAAGTGTAAACTGATAAATGTTTACATAGAGACTGGAGCATAGGAAGAACCAATGTTTTATCTATAAGCTAAAGTATAAACCTGACCAAATTTTACCTATAAACTCAGACATAAACCTGACCTATGTATATCTATAAACTCAAGTATAAACCTGAGCAATATTTATCTACAGACAAATATAAACCTGACCAATGTTTACCTATAGACTCAAGCATAAACCTGACCAAAATCTGCTTATAGACTCAAGTATAAACCTGACCATTGTTTACCTATAGACTCAAGTATAATCATGACCTATGTATACCAATCAACACAAGTATAAACCTGACCTATGTACATCTACAGACTCAAGCATAATAAAAAATCAGGTTTTGAAGTTAAATTACCCATCAGGTGTTGATGTCATAAAATCCACCAACCCAACTGACAGAGCCATAGAAAAAGGATGAATTTAATACTGCTCTTCTAAATCCTGATCTAGATTTTGAGACCGTGTTTCTCAAATGTAACAGAGTTCAAGAAAAACAGCTCTGACTTTGTTCAAATGGGCCTTGATGACTTTTTGGGGGCACTGTTTTCATTGCATATGAACTTTCCAAGGCATGTGAAACCTTCAACACACTCCAATGTCTCTCCTTTGATGGAGACTGTGTCTACACTTGGAGCATTGATGTCCATCGGCTTCATCTTTTTTGAGTTGATGTGAAGACCCATTTGCTTTGCATAATTGGTGAGCTGATCAAATCTTGCCTGGAGATGGGTACAAGTGGATGACATGACTGTAAAATCATTGGGCAAAGTTGAGGTCTTTTGACCAGACAAGTTCCATTCAATTTGATATTGATGGTCTTCTGTTGTTTGATGCATCACCTAATCCATATTGGTTAAAAAAGAATTGTGTTGAGAATGCATTGCTGCTTTACTCCGTACATGATAGGAAATAGCTTTTAATTCACAATAATAAGTATCATTTGTAACTTTATTTGAGTTTATGTATTACATGTGTATATGTGGTTAGTGTAATGGTTAGAAACTCGAAAAGAGAAAGTGATGAATCCATCACTTCTACCCCCATCTATGGGTTAAATAGCATAGATGATTGGGCTCTCCTGCCTTAAGGTGATAACTAGTATATGAGAAGGTAAACATTGAATTTGAAATTCAATGAAGAGGATTGATTTTTTGAATCATTTCACCCCTAACAATGCAATGAAACTACTAAGGTACAAGGGGTTACTGAGTGTGAAAGAATAAGAAAAATATATCATTATTAAAGTACAAGAATAGTAAGAGAAGAAGAATCAAGCAGATATTAGATAATGAATGATACTGTATTTAAATTTTTGAAGATCAAAAGCTGGAAAGCAAGAATCCAGAAGAGAGTTCAACAAGTGAAAAGTGTGACAGAAGAAACTGTTAACAAAGAACTTATGGTTACATCTAGGCAAGACAACTGTAAAATGATGAGACCTTGTTGCCAATCTTTAAATTCATAAAGTCTAGGTACCACAGAGCAAAGTTAACCAGAACAATTACCATGGAAGTTTTTATAGAAAAGGCACAGAATAGCTACATTATGTCAGTGCAAAAAGGATTGAAGTTGAGATGCCAGGTCTGGACCAATAACATTACAGATTCTACTTTGGATTTTATCAAGAATCTTTAAATATATAGCAGGAGCACCAGACAATATGTGGCAGCAATATTCAAAGCATGGAGAGATGGTAGACTCATAAATATCTAAGATAGATTCTGGAGAGAAAAAAATTGTCTAGTACAACACAGTGAACCAACTTTCCTAGAAGAAGACCTAGCAAATGATTCAATATAATCTTTCCACTCTCCTGGAAGTTAGCATCAGCCATGCTAAGGGAAGTTAGAAAGAGCTCTCTTAGATGATTAATAGAAAGCAGTTTTGTTTTGGAGGAGTTCAAATTAACAAGCCGTCAACTCTTTGTTTAAAGACGAAACATTTCGGATTGTTGGAGGTTGCTTACAGTACCTGACGTTCCAAAGCAGTCTCCTATCTATGTATATGCCAGACTTGGGCTGTTTTAGTTTAGTGATCAAATGAGAACCAGTTTTTTCAGCATGATTTGATCATAGGTGTTTGCAAAGAAATAGGTTCCATGAGGTTATCTTGCCTAGGACACTGCAGGTATGACTCCAGTACACATAGTGACCCTGGGAATTTAGTAGTTTATAGACAACATGAATTGACATAATGATATTGGGTGTGTTTAGAGCATGCACTCTCAAATCCAGATTAGAAGGGTAGGTAAAAATAAAAGGGTAGGTGTAAAAATTAATTTGGAATTAATTTGTGCTCAGAATAAGAAAAGGAGAGATAGGTGATTAGAATAAACAGATTTTGGGAAAAATGCAATATAAAGTGATGTAATGGAATAACCTGTCACCCCCATGAGTGACTACACCATAGGTAGTAACAACCTATAAGTATCCGTAACGAGAAAGTCGAGCTGGGATCTGTTGAGTACAACTCAGACTACGCGAGAACTACCGACCTTCCAATAGTAGCACTCACTACTGGATTGACTTGCGATGATCATGCACATAGCTGTTATCTTATTCTTATTGTACTGATTTTTACAATAAACCATTACTTACTTTATCCACCATGTTTGTCAAGTATATATTCCCATTAGTATGGAATGCAACATAAAGTATGAAGATGTTCTGAATAACAGGGTAGATTGGCAAAACCAAAGTTTAAATAGATGTGCTTGTATATTACAGATGTGAGTGCATGTAAGTATTTACATATGTAAGTAATAAATACGGTAAGAAATGGATTCAAGAAAATAGCTGAATGATAGAAAATGAAGAGGAATGGAAAATAAGCAGATTTAGCACCAGTGAGCCAAGTTCAATTTATGGCAGAGTCTGTTGTATTCACTTTTGTACTAACACCCTTGAGAAAGGCATGAATCCATCTATCCTCTCTTATCTGTCAGTTAAATAGCAGTATAGACTAGACTTTACAATCATGGGTGGAAGCAACTCTAAGCAAAGGAAAACTCTGAATTCCAAACCATGGAGAAATCAATGGGAAAACACTCCACTATCTTTCCCAGGAAGACTTGGCAATTTATAGAAAATAAGATAGAGAGCCATAATCACCTATATCCTGAACAGGCAGAGCATTTAAAAAAAAAATGAACCATTGAGTTCCTGTGTTGGTCCAGTGGCATAACATGAGTTGAGCCAGAGGGGCAATTGCTCTAGGCACTAAAATTTTAAGGGTGCCAAAAAATAATTAGGTTGAAAAAATATGTACAAAACTAAAATTTATAATGGCTCATGGCTAAGGAGGAGGGGCAATAATTTAAATTACTCCAGGGTACTCAAAATCCAGAATTGTAATATGGTGATAGTTATATGGTTTCTCTTCAACATGCTGGTAAACACTTCTGAGAAACTATCATCTTAGTGAGGTTAAAATTCATTAATATTTGTCAGTCTAAGAAAAATAAGACAATAATGTTTTTTGCACATTACACAGAAACTGCCATAAATTTATAAAACTGACATCTTTATGGGACATCAATTTCTCAAGGCAGAAGTTTTCATTTCCTCAGATAGTTTGCATAGTACTACAGTGTAACCCGGATATAAGAGAGTTGTCAGGGTCCGGAGACAAAGTATCTTATATCCGGGTTTCTCTTATATCCGAGTTTCTCTTATATCCGGGTTTGGTCTATTATATATACATTAACACAGGCTCTAATTTTGGACCAGATAAAATCTCTCTTATATCCGTGTTTCTCTTATATCCGGGTCTCTTACACTGTATTTTGGAAATTTTAACATTTTTGGCAAGGATATATTTTTTAATTCATTTGTTTCACAGATTTGTTTCTTCTGTCATTACTTTACAATTATTCTTTTTCTTTTACTCATATCTTCATAAATATAGCTGCCTAAGTGAACAAAAGTAAAACCTTGTTTGGATTAAAGTAACAAGTGAAAGCTTTGTCTGCACAATAATAATAATTATCGAGGATATTAATTTTGGCTACTAATCCATTTGTTGCTTTGCTTAAAGAAATTGAGACAGCCATATCCTAAAGATAACATTTTTCTTTCATAATTTTTTTAATCTTCTGCTAACCACCTTTTACCAAAGTAATTCTAGCCTGTTGTCATAGATACTAAAATGACAGGCAATAGGCTCTTATGATGAAGCCATCTTGAAATAATTCTGTCTTATACATTGAGTAACAGCTTCAGATTTTTGTCATTAATTCTATCTTTTTTCAAAATCAGAAACTGCTTAAGAGTTTCTGTATTTTTTGTATTGAGGGATAAAATCCAAAAAAGATTTTTCTCTTATATTGTTTTACTTAGGATTCTTATTTTGTGGCAAATAAAGAGATTAATTTCTTGCAATACTTAGAATCCACATAAGAAACAGACTTTAAAAAATAGCATATCTGTTTTATGTAAATGCAAGTAAAAATAAGAAACCGAAGACCTGAGAGTAATAATTGAAATAAGGATAGTTTTAATCTGTGGAAGGTTGAGGGTGTAAAAATTTGGCCTTGTAAAAATATTGAAATCATCCACAAAGTAAAAAAAAAGAAGAAAGCAGATAAAGTGTAAACCCAAAATATTTTATACTGTATATGCTGGCATACAAGGTGACTGGGCATATAAGATGACTCCCAGTTGTAAGTTTTGCGCTATATTCACCATACAAGACGACCCCTACCAAATCATATTTTAAAATGTATTGAATTTATTAAATAAATTCAGTAAGCGTATACTTTCTTTTTACTCAAATTCTAATGAAAAAATGGTGGGGTGATATTGTCAATTAACTACAATATCCAATACCTCATGAGTGGATGCTGTGTTTTCAGTAAGGTATATGGCAGCTTGAATTATTTTTCCTTGTTAACCATCCACTCATTCCACTGTTCTCAAATACGATTTTTAAATGGCTTGTTGAGGCACTCATCTCCCATGCTAACAACTTACCATAAACCAGAGGATTTAATCTTCACATTTTATACCCTAGAATATAAGATAGCCATCTATTTTTTGGGTTAAAAGGTCATCTTTTATTTATAGTATTCCAGATATTGTTGAGGTGATTTACAAAAATTGTCTTTTTTTGTTGTTTTTTTTTTAGTCAGTTCCTTCTTATGAAGACAGTTTTCAGATGACAGGGAATAGATGAAACACAAAAAGATTTCTTAATGACTTCAACTCCTACTTAGTAATAAACACTAAATGTGTGAGAATATTTAACAGAAAAATAAAATTTTTATATTCCAGAAATTTTCCAGGCATTTCTGTTTTTTTTGTTGTCCAGTTTCTTCTCATGAAGACAGTTTTCATACGACAAGGATTAGACGTGACACAAGAAGATTTCTTAATGACTTTGACTGTAGACTATCATACTGATAACCTACTTGATAAGCTGTCCTTTTATTTAGACCTGCCATGTGGATATAGCAGTAGACATGAAATGTATACTTAACAGAAGAATTCTTGACTCTATTTGAATGTATGTTACTTGAAGAGTATAAAATTACTAATAACTTATATACAGGCTTAAAAACTGAAACTTGCAGATTAATAATTTGATATATGTTTTATATATATCTGGCTGACCATTATCCGTTTCTTCAGACCTAGTAGTAGAGACCGAAGCAGTGAGAGAGTCCGGTCGAGCGTACGAAGCTAGTTGCTTCTGAGCCATTTCTAATGCTCGGGCTTGTTCGTACGCTGTATGTAGATCCAGAATTTTGTTCTTTAGGAGCCTCTGTCTGATAGGGTCGGATGTAATTCCATTTATAAAGGCCTCTCGGATGTATTCATCTCTTGCCTGAATGGCCGTAACAGCCCTGAAGTCACAGTCTTTCGCCAGTCCCTTTAAAGATTGTAGATACTCGTCTACATTTTCATCGGCGCGTTGTTTGCGAGTCGGCAACAGGTGTCGGCAGAAGATAATATTCTTGGGCTGCACGAAAACTTCCTCCAGAACGTTCATGGCTGATTCGTAATCGCTAATGTCCGAGATGTATTTATAAATGGCCGGAGAGACGAGATTTATCAGTAGGCTCAACTTATGTTCATCCGTTACTGGGGTCGGTTGTTGAGTTCCGCAGACTGCTTCGAGAAAAATATGGAAGGATTTTTTCCAGTGTCACCACGTATCTGCTGCGTCTAATTTTGAGGGATTTACATCCAGTCGTTCCGGCTTAAGGTATTTTTCCATGTTGCAGATCTTCAAGTGATTGAGGAATTCAGAGTCAGGTTCGCTTAAAGAAGCTTTATTCAACTAGATCCACACAGAGAGGTGGTCGCAGTAAAATGGCCGATCAAAAGGGTACAAAGTCAAAGAGGAACAACTTGTTCCCGAGAAGTAGAGAAAGGGGTTAAAGAGTTCCTTCTTTATCACCACATATATATATATATATATATTTTTTTTATGCTGTATAATTTTTAACTTTCTCTATAAATTAATTAAAGAAACGTAACTTCCCTTGCCATGGCAATTGTTCTGCTGAACATTCTTTTATGGTACCTAGACTTTATGAATTTAGGCAAAGTACTAGATTGGTGTACTGTCACATCATTTTACAGTTGTAAAGGTTAGATGTAACTGTAAGTTGTACATTAACAGTTTCTTTTCTCGCACTTCTTGATTGTGAAACTTTCTTCTGGCTTCTTGTTTTTTAGTCAACTTTGATCTTCAAAAAATGCAATGTCATTCATTATCTTCTGTCTTCTTAATTTCTGTTCTTTTATTGTTTGCTATCCTTAATAATGTTTCCTTTTTTTCTCAGATTCTCCTACATTCCTTGCATCTTGGTGGCTTTATTGCCACCAAGAAAGAAGACAGAATGCATAGTTATTATCAAGAAGGAAAACCCAAGCTACTAATTCAAGGCATCAAAATAAAGTGAGTACACAAATTTAAAAGTGTATTGGAATAGCAAAAGTTGCCTTCCCAAAACTAAGCAAAGTATTAAGAAACAGGAAAATTTCACTAAAAACAAAGAAAAGAGTGCTGAGCTGCTATACAATATCAATCCTCCTATATGGCAGTGAATACTGGCCATTTTACTCACAGATGAAGAGGAGACTTGAGGTAACAGATGTGGTTCTACAGAAGAATGTTAAGAATGCAATGTTTAGAACATGTGAACAATAAATAAGTTTTTTTAGAAAATGGAAAAATACTTGTACTTAAAATCCAAAAGAAACAACTGAAATTTTTGGGACACATAATGAGGAAAGAGAACTTGGAGAATTTGACACTCACATGATGTATTGATGGCAAGAGGCACATAAGCTTATGTAAATGGCAGAACATGAACTGGGCGGGATATTAAAGAGACAAACATTACTTAGAGCTATAAAGGATAGGAAGCTTTGGAGGGCCATGATTGTTCACGTCCTGAAGAGACACACTGCAGTTTTTGAAAAGATTGGGCACATCACTGGAAGGTGAGAAAATTGAAAGAAGCAGGATACGTGAACCTAACTGGGCAATGTGGATTTCAGCATTGTGTGGATTTCTTTGCTCAGCAGGAAAAGAATTGGAGAACATCCCTGCATATAAAAAATATGGAATCTCTTGTGTTACATGGGTTGCTGAGAATGAAATTACCTGTGTTATATATTCCGTATGGTTGCAAGAGTAATAAATGAAAAGAAGCAATTTATTGCTAGTGAGGTGGAAAGACAAGGAGACAAGATATGTTAAAATAAAATTATCTGTATTACCAGGGTAGAATGTCTCTTTTTAACAAGTGAGGTGATGCTTGTGAATGAAGGTGTTTGATTTTGGAGATGAGGAGTTGGTTTTTTTATTGGTCTCACGTTGAAGCTGGTGTCAGGTCAGTTGACTGAGAGGCTGTTGTGAACTGTTTTAAGGGTCGCTGAGTGGGTCTTTTTAAGCACTCAGAGTGGATACATGATTCAGCATTTTTGTCATGTTTTTGCTTTAGTGGCAACATTTGTGACTGTCTGTGATGTTTAAATCTTATTTTTTATTTCTTTATTTTTGGGATTTGTTTTGTGGGCCAAATGTGTGCTTACTTTGAGCCCCTGTGCAGAAAGTGATACTTTTATTTTTAAGTTTGCTTTTGTAGTATTCACATCTAGCCAATAGGTATAGACTGGTATGAATCAGAAAGAGGTCTAATCTGAAGCAGAGTATAACACCAGCTTGACATGCTGTTGGGAATCTAGGAATCAAACTGATGAGTATATTGACTGCTATTAAAAAAAAAATCAGACTTCTCTTTCCCTAAAAATTCTACTCTTGTAAAATGGATATATCAAAATGCTTTGGTAAAACCAAAAGCAACATTCTTGGATGGATAACTCTTGGATGAATAGATTATAAAATTATTGTTATTCTTTTTTTTATCTATTTGCAATGTGAGAAAAGGTGTGAAACCAAACAAGTGACCTTCCCAACACCATCAGTTTCCAACTTGGTATCTATGTTGATGACACAACTATTTACTACTGTCTTAATAGTAAGTCAGAAAGGTTTGACAAAGTAAAATTGGCATCTGATCTTGAAAATGATCTTCAATCTGTTGTTAACTGAGGCGAAAAATAGTTTGTAAATTTTAATGCCTCCAAAATGAAACTGCTTGCATAATAAAATAAGCTAAGTGTTAAAGCTATTTGGTTCATACCCCAAAAATGAATAAAAATTCTTTTATTACAAAAAGTAGTTTAATAAAAATATTAACATTGGAAGTTAGTGATTAAGAGATGACTTACTTTTTGATATGAGGTTATTAATATTAATTTCTTTTAGGGAACCATTTTTGCCTCTCATTTGCATGGCTTATGCTAACCTCGAGGAGAGCAACACTTTGTGCTTTCTCAGTCTCACATTTTCTACTGACATGGAGTGTAATGACTATATTGAATCAATTACTAGGCCTGCTGCTAGGAAAGTTCGTTTACTGTGTTGTGCCAGACAGTTTTTCTCTCCAGAATCTATCTTACATATTTATAAGTCTACCATTTGTCCATACTTTGAATATTGCTGCCACATATTGTCTGGTGCTCCTGCTATATATTTAGAGATTCTTTATAAAATCCAAAGAAGAATATGTAATGTTATTAGTCCTGACCTGGTATTCTGGCATCAATTATTTTTTGAGGGCAAAAGACTGACTCTTGGTTTCAAAACCTTGTGAAGTAATGGTGTTCTCAGTGAGATGATAACAAAAAAGAAGAAAATACTTAGTGACAATGAATGTGTGATTAATAAAATGATTATTAGCAGGAAACGTGGAATCAGTGAGCCATGTTCAAATCCCAGCCTAGTCTATTGTATTCACTTTGCTATATGAAGCCATATCTTTTCCCTTTAGCTATGGTATAAATAGCAAATTTGTCTGGGCTCTCTTGCCTTAGGTGGCAGTAAGTCTAAGAAAAGGAAAAGTCTGAATTCCACACTGTAGAGAATGCATCTGGAAACCATTTCACTATCTTTTCCAAGAGTGCTTGATAATTTATCGAGAATAAAGAAAAGGTAGCTTTGGAGAAAGATGATCTTCTATACTGTGAAGTGACATAGCATTAAAACAAAATGTTTAAAGGCGTTTAAAAACCATGTGATGTGATATATCCCAGATCAATAAACACCTGAAGAAGGCTGTAGAGCACTGTGATCGAAATGTGGTGATAATAACAACAAAGGTGGGAACATCAGTTCAAATGTAAATAAAGATATTTGAGCAATGTGTACACGAAAATAAACAAAGTAATAGAGACGTAGTGTCTATTTTCTGTCTTTGAATATTGGAAGTCAAATAACTAAAGCAGTTTTTTCTACAAACTGATAAGGTGAAAGCAGTAAGTTTCAGTAGAAAATAAAAATGGCCGCAAAGCGTCATAACTATTTTCTGTCCAATCAGGAATGTTGGAGAAGATATTTTTGAAACTCCTAATTAGAACCTCTTTTAACACTTAAATATAGCAAACATACCCAGCTGGCTTGTTAGTGGTGATAATGGTCAACAAGGTTAACTGGATATTACTCACTATTCTCACTCTCACTACTCACTTATCTATACAATGTCAGTCTATATTTCTGAGATGAGTTATTATGTACACTATTTACATTGTTTGGACTATCATCCTCATCTTTGTTGCCATATTTATCACAATGTTTCAGCTGTTGTATGCCCCCTTCTTCTTCTCAAGGACACATGGCACAGTGGATAAAGGCGTTAGTTAGATCCAGTGACAGGACCCAAAGTGTGTGAGTTCAATACCTGGTTACGGCGGTGGAGAACTTGGAGAGGGGAATTAACAGAGATAACTGATAATTGACATCCATTAGACATGGCACGTGGAACTAGAACAGTCTACCCCAGTGAGCGAAATAAAGGGTTCAGTTCGACATTCCAACCACCTGAAGGAGGCAGGAGCATACAACGGCAACAAAGATGAGGATGATAGTCTGAACAATGTAAATAGTGTCATCTATACAACTTATAAAATTCTCAAATCACTATAGCAATTCAAATACTCACAACTCATACAGTAGTTTAACAACACAATTATACACCAAATAACTTTACCTCAACTTTACAACAAATATTTAATGAATTTTCTAACTAAACTTTTCAAAGTGCCTCCAAAAAGCTAAGCAGAGTATTAAGAAACAGAACAATTTTGATAGAAACAAAGAAAAGAGTACTGAACTGTTACATGATATCTGTCCTCCTATATGGCAGTGAATGCTGGACAATCTCCTCAAAGATGAAGAAGAGACTGGAAACAACAGGAATGTGGTTCTACAGAAAGGATACCATGGACTGAACATGGGAGCAATGACAAAGTTTTAGAGAAAATGGAAACAAAAAGAAATCTTACACTTAACATCAGGAAGAGACAATGGAAATTCCTGGGGCACATAATGAGGAAAAAGTGCTTGGAAAATTTTATACTCATAAGGCAGACTGAAAACTAGAGAGAGAGAGGAAAACAATGCATAATCTTCTTAGTGATCTTTAGTAAATGGATGGTGGAACAGGGTTTAGGAGAAATAAAAAAAAAAGATAAAATTTATTAAGAGCTACCACGGTCAGGAAGTTGTGGAGGGCCACGTTTGCCTACATCCCGAAAGGACATGGCACATAAAGAAGAACATGTGAACTTTAGTGTGAAATTATTTTAACTATTCGGAAATTGATTTAAATTTGGATGAGAATCCAACAGAACTGTAAATATATAAGACAATTGTGAAAACTTTTATTTTAATGTGTTTTGCTGATCAAATGGCATCATCAGAAAAATGGATTTTATTTTAATCAAAGCTACAAAACAGAACAGGATTCATACTAAGTCATATGAATGCTGGATTTAATTTTTTTTTATTTTAACTGTATTGTTATTAAAATTAGATTTTACTAATTTAAGCTCAGTTTTTATTTAAATATTCATTTCTTTTAAGATTTTTTGGTATCTCACTGTCAATAGATTGAAGAGATCAAGTAAAGTCTCTTTGCAATTTAAAAATTTTATTACAAAAGCAAATGAACAGACAAATATGTGGAAATTGTTAAAAAATGAAGAGTAGATACTGAAGTTTTTTTTTAACTAATTTAATACACCTCTATATGGGCACCATTAGTTGCACAATGCACATCAAGATGGTACTCGATTTCTTGCCATGTTCACTGTAGCATAACCTCATCAATGGTGGAAATGGCATCAGTGATTTTTTTTTTTTGATCAGTGATGTCCTGTATCTTTGATCATTACATGATATCCTTAACATAACACCATAGAAAGAAGTCCAGAGGAGTGATATCTGGTGAACAAGGTGGCCATGGAATTGGGCCATCTCTTCTAGTCCACCAGTCTAGAAATGTTTGATTTAGAAACCCATGAACATGCTGTCCCCAATGTAGTGGTGCACGATCTGGCTGGAAAATGATGGTTAGTTGGAGGTCATCTAGTTGTGGTGTCACATCAATTGTCTTTGTAATACAGTTTTTAAATTGTAAAGAGACTTTACGGACACCCTGGATATTAACTGCAGTGGATTTGAAAATCCTGACACTTTCAATGCATCTTTGGTTGAGTGAATTATCTTCATTTTTTTTTCTTAATGAAACAACATTTTCCAGGTCAAAATTGGGGTCATGAAGATTTAGGTGTCATACCAGTGCATTGAGTATGTTGTTTAATTTCAAGTCCCTTTGATGTTCATTAAATATTATAAATAAAATTGAACTTGTGATGAGAGTCATCAGTTTGTTATGACATTAGGATACCAAGCTAGTGGCATTAACAGTTTGTTGACAAGGGATATTTTCTTGTGTTAGAGAGAAATATGCATATATGCTAATTTTATATCTCTGTGACACCCTTAAAATTAGCTTCCAAACCCATTATCATTATGCCTACCCCACAACCATAAAAAGTGAGTGGAGATGTAGACCCAAACAAATAATGGACATGTAACCCCACCCCACTCTCCACAAAAAATCTTAAATGAATCAAATCCTACATTAGGTATACATCTTCATTTCAGAGACAAGCCTTAAACAGCCACCACTCATTTCATGGATAGCAAACTGTTGTGTCCATAAAGAAATACATAATTAAAAAAATAATTATACTGCCACTGTCGCATGTCCATAAAAATAAATAAATAAAAATTGATTACAGCATCAAAAATAATTATAATAAAATAATTATAACAATTATAATTATCATTAATTCACTCTTTCTAAACCAATGAGAATAGGTCCCACTTTTCTCCTGGACATGCACAAACACATGACATTCTTACTATCAGCCAGTCAACATGGACAGGCCGTCAACATGTGTGTCAATGAAAATTTTAGTTCCTTTTCCTTTTTCAGGCCATAATAGTAACATTTATTTCTTAACACACAACAAAAATTTGTGGTAAAAAACCCAGACACTTCTTGTATTTTCCAAGTAAATTATCTGGACACTCATTACACACATCTATAAAAAAACTTACGATAAAGACTGTATACACTTTACTTCTTTATCGCATCATTTTGTTGGATTCTGATCCATATTTGATCTATATTTGACCCAAACTCACATTTTTGTTCATTATTACTGTTCCTCATATCTCCAACACTATATAACAACCAGATAATAAATAGTACAGTGTAACCCGGATATAAGAGAGTTGCCGGGACCGGAGAAGAAGTATCTTATATCCGGGTTTCTCTTATATCCGGGTTTGGTCTATTTTGTTTAGGTAAGTATGGCTCTAATTTGGGACCAGAGAAAATATATCTTATATCCGGGTTTCTCTTATATCAGGGTCTCTTATATCAGGGTTACACTGTACTTGTTTTGCTGTTTTCATGTCTCATTTTCATGAGTATTTTTGTATATATAAATATAAGGGAGTTTATAATAATTTACTTAGTTATAACTCCTCTACAAAACAAAGAACTTGCCACATATTATCCCCAATAAGTTGTAAGGAATTCCCTTAATCTAATTGTGAAGGCAGATGTATTATAGGTAACTTGATATGAGTTTTCCACCTTTGACTGGAACTGTTCTCACTCCGATGACAGGCTTAAATGTAGTTACCCTAATTCAACACAGTGAAGCAAGCTGGCTAAGGCTGTATGACATGAGAAATAAAAGCTCCTTGTATATATTAAATGTTGGAGTATATATTAAATATTGCTGATTCAGAATCAGCTCAGTTTGGTGTCTGAGGTTCCAGTTGGGTTTGTTATATTCACTTATGTGCATATACCTTTGGGAAAGGTATGAATCCATCTCTTCTCCCCCAGCTATGGGTTAATTACTAAGACTTGTATCACTAAATCATAATTATCCCCCATCCGCACCCCAAATTCTTGCAGTCTAAAAATACTTTCTGGCTTTAAATAAACTAATATTTTCCAATGACATTACGTGGAAAGATTATATGAAATCAATTACTAGGTCTCCTGCTATGAAGTTTGGTTCACTTTGTCATGCTAGACAATTTTTCTCACCAGAATCTATCTTACATATCTACAGGTCTACCATTCATCCATGCTTAGAATATTGCTGCCACATATGGTCTGGTGCTGCTGCTATATATGGTAATATCCAAGGTAGAATCTGCAATGTTATTGGTCCTGACATGGCATCTTGGCTTCAGTCAGTTTCCCATCACTATAATGTAGCTTCTCTGTGCCTTTTCTGCAATTACTTTTATGGTAAATATTTTGATGAACTTTCCTCTATGGTACCTAGATTTTATGAATTGAAATGCATTACTAGACTGGTGGTAAGATCTCAGCATTTTACATTTGAAATAGCTAGATGTAACCATAAGTTCTATACTAACAGTTTCTTTTCTTGCACTTTTCAATTGTGGTACTCTCTTCTGGCTTCTTGCTTTTCAGTCAAATTTGATCTTCAAAACTTTAAATGCAATGTCAATTGATCTCTTCAGTCCTCTTAAATTCTGTTCTTTTATTGTTTTCAATCTTTAATAATGTTTTTCTTTTACACACAGTAACCCCCTACATATTAGTTTGCTCTGTTGCCAATAATAATTAAAAAAAAGGTTGATGAACCATAAAAAAGCAATCACTCAATCAATAAAAATCCTGTTCTTTATCAGGTTGCTTTCCTCTATCTGTAATTTATTTAACCGTTTTTTTTTTTTAATAATTTGCTTTAATTCTAATACAAGAGATATCTAGACACAAACATTACAGCCAGCTTGTTCTATAATTTTTAACATGGAGATGTTCTCAATTCATTTCTTTTTTAAACAAGAATTCCATTCTGTATAGTTTGCTGAAAAAAGAGTAACTTACATCACAGCATGTCTGTTAATGTTTAAAGATTTAGATTACTATTGTTTTTAAATTTGTACTATTGGTAAAACAGACTCCCTCTTTCAATGCAGGTAGTACACCTGAAGAAGGCTGTATAAGAGGTTGTTTGAAACATTGCAGGAACAACATAAATGGCAAAAAGAATGAGTTCAATTGTTGTCCCCAGATCTCTTTGAATGATAATGACTCTTCTCAACATTATAATGTCTAAGTTATATTTCAGTGCTTCTACCATTAAGTCAAGATGTGTGTGTAGCATAGGGGTTATAAGTGTGGAAAGTGGAATTAGAGTGTCAAGTTCAAATTCAAGTCTAAGCCATTTCATTAATTTTTGCACAGATACCTTTGGAAAGGTATGAATCCATCTCTTCAGACTGGGCTCTCTAGCTTTGGTTGGTAACCAATCTAGGAGAAGGACAATTCTGAATTCAAAACCGGTTTAGTATAGGGCTAGCAACTCCACACTGTAAAAACCTACTTGCTATAGAAACCACAGCAGTAACAGTTAGTGGGGTGAAGCTGTATCCTTATACACTGCTGGGAGACATACAACATAAAAAAGACATGCTAAAAGAATAGTGCTCCCAGATTATGTATAACATTGGTGCATTATAAAAACTGATATTATCACTATTGATACTATAAGTGCTGTTTCATAACTTTTTTTTTGATTAAACTGTACTCAAATTTGATTATAGTCTGAATTATATTTTATATATGAATATTTAACATGGTATGAGATTCTGACATTTATTTTCTTTCATACAATTTATAATATAATACTGTAACTGTTACCATAATTATTTTGTGTATATATTGAACACTAAAATACACAATGATAGGATTATTTATGTATGGATACATATGTATGGCTAATTCATACAAATATATGACATATTCGGAGGAGGAGGGGCGTATTCAACATTTGATAATTTTGCAACAATATGTGCTTAAAGGCAGTTTTGATTAGCATTTCTTTTCATGGTTAGCCATAAGGAATTGTAAATGTAGGACTGCCTTACACTTAAGTAAAATAATAACAATAATGATATTTATTAAGAATTTATTACAGGAAATATCAAGTTTTATAGAAACATTGTTGACAATTATGTATTTATTTATATTATAAACAAGAAATACATGAATCAAACAAAAATTTATTTTCCTGGTTATTTCCTACAACTTTTCATATTTTCTGCTTTTTTAAAAATAATTTCAATGGCAATAAAACTGAGATATCATCATGATAATCATCAGTAGTAGTAATATTATCAGCAGCAGTTGTCTGCTTCCACTACACACACACACACACACACACACACACACACTGTAGAGCCCATTTCGTGTCTTTTTGCAGTACCTCATTTTTGTCCTTTTATTTTTTATAATTTCATCCCAGGCAACATGATAATACCACTAAGATGCAAGGAGTTACTGGAAGTGAAAGAAAACTGGAAGACTTTAGTGAGGAGAAAGGACAATAAAAGAACAGGGTTCTGGAAGGCTGATAATGATGATTGGTGTTGCATTTAAATTTTTGAAGATTGTAAGTGACAGGAAAGCAAGAAATTGGCAGGGAGTTTCACAGTTGAGAAATTTGAGAAAAGAAACTATTAAAATAGAATATATAGTTGCATCTAGCTAGTTCAACAGTAAAACGGTGAGACCTAGTTGCCAATCTAGTAGTATGCTTAAATTCATGCAGTTGAAGCACGAAGGAAAAAAGTTCACCAGAACAATTACCATGAAAATATTTGTAAAAAAGGGAGAGGGAAGCCACATCACATTGGTGAGAAAGTGACTGAAGTTGAGATGCCGGCTTAGGATTGATGTCATTACAGACCGTTAGAATTTTGTTAAGAATCTTGGTTTATATGGTATGAACATCAAACTGGATATGGCAGCAATATTCAATGTACAGACAAATGGTAGATTTATAAATGTGCAAGATGGATTATATATATATATATATATATATATATATATAATCCATCTTATAATGTGAGAAGAATTGTTTGCCACAACACAGTGAACCAATTTTCCTAGTGGTAGACCTAGGAACTGATTCAATATAATCACTCCACTTCATATCAGTGGAAAACGTGAGCCCAAGAAGACACAAAGTGTTGCTCTCCTGAAGGTTAGCATCAGTCATGCCCATGGCAGGCTGAAAAGGTTTCCTATGGTGATTAAATGAAAGCAGTTTTGTTTTGGAGGCATTGAAAATTAACAAGTCATTCCTGGCCTCAGTCATTACTTTATACATTATTACAGTGAATAGCTCATATTTGAAATAGACACTGCATTTCAAATACAATATATCCATTATAATAATGAAATTGCAGAGGGAAGCCACATCACATCAGTGAGAAAGTGAATGAAGTTGAGATACCAGGTCAGGATTTCTTTTAATATGACAGCAAGAAAACTAACAAATATGCAAAAAAAAAGTGACAATGGCTTTTGTATAATAAGACTATAAGGTATTACATGATCATTATTTAAGATATTTATGATATGACAATACAATTAAAAGCTGAGAATGGTTAATGATGTAAAAGAATAACCTGTCACCCCCATGAGTGACTACACTATAGGTAGTAACTACCTATATGTATCTGTAAGTCAATGGACTACAGAGACTAGCTGGGATATGTTGTGTACAACCGACCTTCCAATAGTAGCACTCACATGAAGACACTCACCAGAACAATTGCCATGAAAATATTTGTAAAAAAGGCAGAGGGAAGCCACATCACATTGGTGAGAAAGTGACTGAAGTTGAGATGCCAGCTTAGGATTGATTTCGTTACAGACCCTTAGAATTCATGCGACAACCTTGTACATAACTGTTACCTTTTTTCTTATTGTATTGGTTTTGCACAATAAACCTTTACCTATTTTATCCACCTTGTTTTTCAAGTATATATTAGCATGGAATATAACAGTTAACAAACATGAGACTAGATATTTTTCATATTGTTGAAACTTGACTAATGCATGGAATAATAATGCAACACAAAATGTACTTAGAACAAAATGTATTTAAACAAGAAAGTGTACACAATATTTACATATAGTCTTTTGTATATTTCTGGGAAGACCGTTCCTGGAGAATGTGTTGACTAAGTCGCAGTCGGGCAGAGTCTCTAGTTGGATCTCTTGATTCGCCTCCCTGTCTTCTCGGTACCAACCATATTTATATCGTCGGTACTCCACTATACAAATTAGGTGGATCCTACCACAACACATATATTCTCAGATCAACAGATATTTGATAGCAAACAGATATAACTCTTCTTAAACTACCATACAGTCTCTCATAATTGCCCTGGCTTGGGTAAGCAGCTGGTCAGTAGATGGTGCATCCGTCCTAGACAACACACAAAGAGCTCGCATTACATCGCCTGGCAACCTGTGCACAAATGTGCAAACCAGCAAGTCGTTCATCTAGTCCAACAAGAATGCAACTTTCTTCAAATCAGCCAGGTATAAAACGGATTCACTATACCAAAAGTGCCACTTGATGAGTTGTTTGTATGTCATGAAGGAAGTAAAGGCTGTAACTAAGACAGTCTTTATCTGGTCAATGTCAGATTTTGCTTTGTCATCCAGCTGCTGGTAGACTGCAAGTGCCCTGCCCATAAGTCTCAAAGGGATCACATGCTCCAGATAAAGATCGGTTGTTCAAGACAATAATTACCATAATTTCTCGAAAATAATATACATTTTTTTTACTGTAAATTACAGGTGATAGTTGGGGTGCACATTATAAATAGGTTTAAACGAAAATATTTTTCGTTATTGATTTATAATAATAAATACGTACTTGTTGTTCTAAAATAAGAAAGATATTATCCCATTTTTTTTAAAAATCCAATTTTCAACATTATTTTGCCTGTTTAGTTTTGATTTTATTCCTAATGTCAAGATCAACAAAATGTTGTCATAATTATTTTTTTTTTTTTTTTTGACAAAATTTATAAATGCGTATTATACATAGGGATAGATATTGTTGTTGCCTTGTTAGGGCCAAAAATAAAGACACAAAGAGAGGAATTGAGTTAAACAAATATATTAACAGAAACAGTAATACAAACATATACAAACGAGAGTGTTACAGCAAGAATGTTCAGTCTGACCGTCAGAGCTGACTGCTGGAACTTCCCTCTCCAAAAGGCAGTACCTGCTCCTATTTATAGCTGGGAGAGTCCATGCATGCATGGGTAAATTACAGATATATAACAGATATATTTCTTAATTTTTGGATCATTTGTTGGGGTGCGTATTTGTTGGGGTGCACTCACCTTCACAACCACAATAGACTGATCCTATTATTATAAATAGAACAGTAGTTCTAGAGACTGTGAGTAGTGTAGCCGTGTAGTGCAGTGCAGAGTGAGACTTCTGTAGTGATCAGTTACACTTGCGTTTCTCGACCGGAAGATACCGTTGGACTTTATTACTATTACTTATTGTTACTACTAACCTACGTTCGTTCTACTACTAATCTCTCTGATGTAAATACCTCTCTGAATATACCAGTATTTTTCCCTATGACTGTGTTTGTTCGTTATTACCATATACTCACGTGGAAACACTCAACATCTCAACAGTATTATTTATGGGTGTGTATTATTTTCAAGAAGGTACGATATAAAAAATATGCATGATATATTCAGTAAAAAGTTACAGAGATTTAATTTATAAAGAGGTCTGTTGACACAAAAAGAATTTCGTAATAAAATAATATCTTTGAATATTCATTGGTATGATTGGGTAAGTTGGAGAATGACTACTATATAACATCTTCTTAAATATACAATTTAAAAATGGGTTAATTTTACTGATCATTTCGGAACTGGTATTATAAACAAATTTCAGCTTGAATGACTGGCATGATTTAATTCAGAAAATATAAAAAGAATGGTTTTGTAGACTTAAGCTTGTTAAGGATTTCCGACATAAATGTAAGAGGCTTTTCCACCCCCAGCAAAAAGAATTAATTTGCTAATACTCAAATCAATAAGATTAACAACCCTCGCAGAAGTTGTTATCACTCTCTGTAATGCCCATATATTTACGAAAAGAAATATAATTTAAAAAATATATATAAGACAGAGTGAGCTTCCTTGTAACAAGAAATCCTAAAGTGTAGCTTATTCAGCTTAGGTGTTTTTCTAATACTGACTTGATGTATTTTGTCTGTACCTTCTGCATTTCATATACATCTGTTGCAAAAATGGCAGATGTCGGCAGTAATAATGAAAATTGATGTACACAAATATCTTGCTTTATTTTTCTACAACATTTCATATTTTGTGTTTGTTTTAAAATAATTACTTTCACCTATCATGATGGATGGGTGTTTTCTCGGGGAGGCCCCTTGTCTTGAATGTCTATTGGGATTCAAGCTCTTCCCAGACCTCATGTGAAACTTATATACCTGATCTATTGCTAAAGATGCTAGAAAAATGGTCAGTTCATTGTGCTGCTCCAGTAAATATCTGACACCCACCTGATATACCTTGTGGGCGATGAATTATTATCCAGCCTACAATGTTGTTGTAAGCCTCTCGTTTCTCTAGTGTTACTTCCATGGTTTGTGTTCTGATGAGTTATATTACTTAGTCCTACCCCACCTGACCGTTACAACTGGTATCTGCCATATCACATACACAAGAGTGAATCATCCTCATTTCCTTTGCTTTGCTGTAGTAAGAAGTAATTTCTATTTGGATAACTTCTTCTCAAGAACTGCTGTTTTATAGAACAGACTCCCAGTAGGAGGTTTTCCCAATCACAACAATCTCGACCTCTTCAAGTCTAGGGTTAACCGTTATCTTTCCTGCATAGCCCCATGAATTTCACTTCATACAACATCACACAGTAACCCTCTACCTTGAGTGGCTCTTGAGCCTTGTGCCGGGTGAACATTAGTATATATATATATATATATATATATATATATATATATATATATATATATAAAAAAAAAAATTTCAAACAATATAACAAAACTTAGATATCATCAAAGCCACCACCACCACCGTCATGATCCGCCAATATCCGAAATGAACATGGCATATTAGATGACAAATAGACAAATTGTTGTGGAGGTGAAATATCATCCTGGTTATATCATCCAATTTCAAAACAGCTATCTAGTTAATCTTGTAAGGACAGGTCCATTACTAGATAATTTGCATTCAGTCATTACAATAACCTTTATCACCTGTTTAAAAACAGAACAGGAGCCAAAGATTGAAAAGTGGATGTTGTATGAATAATCAGAAGGCAGTTGTCACCATGTAAAAATGTCATTATAAATTATAAACTGACTCATCAAATAGTGAAAGGCAATATAAAATATGAATTCTGGCAATAGGTCTGACTTAGATGGGAAATATGCGCACTGTTTCAGACTGTCCTTAAATATTTTTGCATGATTTATCTATAGTTATGTAACAAATTTAATATAGGAGATAATGGAATTGAACAGAGAAAAAGCTGTGCAAATGTTAGTTTTGTTCACCATCACAAGATACTACAAAACCAAAACATTAACCTAAAAACTCGAGTCATGATCTTAAATAGCCTTGTCAGATTGAGGCTTTCATATAGATATCATGCATGGCACCCAACATGTTCAGAAATGTCTAAACTGTATAAAACTGCTTTCTCAAATCAATGATTAAAAATGGTTTCCAATGAATGAAGCATGTAAGATCTTAGTGAGGATAATTCTTCTTTGGACCTTATGGACTGGCACTACAGAATCACAAACAAAAAACTACTGAATAACAGAAACCACATCGCTTGAGGACTTTCAACAGCATCAAAAACTAAAATGGATAGCACATGCAACTCAAAGAGAAAATAATGACATAATCAAAAATGTTGATGTTCCCCACTACTTCAAACAAAATCTTAGGAAGGAATCCCCCATCAATAACAGTTACTGGATTTGAAAAACCTATTTATCTGAAAAATTGTTTTAATAAAAAGATTTTATAAGTTTCAACTGAAAGTAGTACGGCTGTTTGACCAATGAATATCAAATGTTTCCTTATAAGGAAACAGCTAATATTAAAATATAATATTAAAACATCTATTATTAATTTATTACCATCAGAGTTGATACTAAAAGAATTTGTTTAATGTCTTTTTATATACAAGAAGAAACCTTTAATAAATGAACCATAATAATGGTGAACACCTGTCTAAAATGAATTTTAAAAAATAGATATGTTATTTTTATCTGTATCAGAAATTTCCAATGCTTCTGCTACTGCATCTCCCAGTACAAGGCCTGTCTCATACACCTTCTTTCATGTGCTGTGTCCACTCAAGACGTAGGCGATCATGGTCCTTCACATCTTTCTCCCTCTTGTAGCTTGTCTTTTTTCTCCCAAACCCTGTTCTGCCAACCATTTGCTCAAGCCCATCAAGTATGTTACATGCTGCTTTCCTCTGTCCCTCTTTCCCTCAATCTGTCCTGTGAGTATCAGATTTTCCAGTCCTTCCTTCCTCATTATGTGCCCCAGAAAGTTCAACTGCTTCTTCCTGATGTTAAGTATAAGTTTCCTTTTTGTTTACATTCTCTCCAAAACCTTATTGCTGCTCACCTGTTTGGCCCATGGTATCCTCAGAATCTTTCTGTAGAACCACATTTCTGTTGCTTCAAGTCTTTTCCTCATCTTTGAAGAGATTGTCCAGCATTCACTGCCATATAGGAGGACAAATATCATGTAACAGTTTAGTATTCTTTTCTTTGTTTTCAACAAAATCTTTTTGTCTCTTAATACTCTGCTTAGCTTTTGGAATGCTTCTATGGTCATCTATGTTTTTGGATCTCATTGTCGCACTTTCTGTTCTCTGTTAGAACACTTGCCAGATATTTAAATTTCTGTACCTGCTTGATTTTAGTATCCCCAACCTGTAATCTGCATTTTGGGCTCATCCTTTTGATGATAACCGGGCATTCTGTCTTTTTGTAGTTTATGCTTAGTCCTTCTTGCTCTACTTTGCTACTTTCTGTAGGAGGTTTTGTAGTTTCCTTTCTGTGTCTGCTATCAGCACTGTGACATCTGCAAATCTTATATTCTTAAAATTGTGGCTGTCAATAATGAGTCCTGGTAGGACTTCTAATTCTCTCAGAATTTCCCTGCTGTTTAAGTTGAATAAATCTGGTGAGAAACTACAAGTTCCAAAAATGCTGCTCACAAGGAGAAACCTATTTTTGTTCAGTGAATGAATGCTGAATATTTCCATATATTGAAATGGCTAATATTACTATTAACATTAGCGATGAAGAGAACAGATGCTACACTTTGATCCCAGCCCAATGGCCATGGGGTGAAGAAAAGTGTAACTCAAGTAGCATTGACTGCTCGGTCAATGGATACCAAATGTTTTCACATAAGGAAATGACTGCCATTACGATACATGTACTTGACATGCTATACTTACAGATAACAGAACAGAGTGAATAAAAAAAAACTTTATACTACCAATTTTGGATGTGTGGGTGGTTGAATGGTTAGTAGCATGGTAGACAAAATTGGCAAACTGAGTTCAAACACTGCTTAGAACAGTTTGCATTTCTTTCTTTTTCTTTTAAAATCATTTCATCCCAAGCAAGACAATAAAGCCACTAGCATGCAAGGGGTTACTGAGTGTTAGAGAATATGAGAAGAACTACTGCTAAGGAGAGAAGAAATAAAAGAACTAGAATTAAGAAGACAGAAGATAATGATTGACATGGCATTTAAATTTTTGAAGATCAAAGTTGACTAAGAAGCCAGAAGAGAGTGCCACAAGTGAGAAGTGTGATAGAAGAAACATTTAGCATAGAACTTATGGTTACATCTAGCCATCTCAACTGTAAAATGATGAGACCTTGCTGCCAATCTAGTACTGCGCTTAAATTCATAAAGTCTAGGTACTATAGAGGGAAGCTCATCAGAACATTTACCGTGAAATATATGTAGAGATGGCACAAGGAAGCTATGTTATGGGGATGGAAAAGGAACGGAAGCTAAGATGCCAGGTCAAGACCAATAACATAGTAGATTCTTACAGGCTTATACCTTTAGGAAAACTATTAATCCACTTCTTCCACCAACTATAGGTAAATAATAAGGAAGTTGGGGGCTTTTTAAACAGTCCAACTTAGGTGTTGGGCTAGTAATCAAGTTTTGTAAAAAATTTACATACTACTGAAACAACAGCAGCATTACTAGATATAGTTGTGGCCTGATGCTCCACAAGGAATGAGAAAAAACAAAAGACCCCACTCGTCATCAATTAAAAAAAATAATATCAGTATACTTTACTAAAGTGTCCTCCCTTTGTTTCTAACAGAGAGAGTAGGCTTCATTAAAATTGTAGACCTATACTAATTGACCCACCATCCCTTTCCTCTGTACTGACCTGGTGGCATTAGTAGGAAACAATAACAAGCTACTATAAATAGACTTGTGTGTTGCCAGGCAAGTCCATAAACAACTGTAATTAGTGTTTCATTCACCAGTCCATGCCTGACAACTTTGGAATACCATGAAAATTTAAGTTGCACTACAAATGTAGGTACATGTATATTTATTAATATACACTTTTCAGCCCTGTCTAACTATATTAAGTACTATTTTGTTTACACCTTATATTAAAATAAGTAAATATTTATTCACTTATTTGTGTATGCACACATATATACAGTTGCTAATATCTAATTATTTGGTTTATATTCACACTTATATAAGGTATATTTATGTAGCAAGTATCTATCCAAACAAGTTTGATTAGATGCAACTGAAAAGGTCTGTTTGTTTAGTTTATTTATTGTATTTTTCCAAACTTAATGGAATATTGCCTACCATGCAGAGATCTTGTTTCTTGAAAATGGCTGTGAAGGGAATTGAAGAAAACAGCAGGACAAGCATGAACTTTGGACATTTTACACACAATTTCGATTCTAATATTCATCATCTTATTCAAAAATTGGAAAATATACTAACAATGAAATAGACTAACCTTAAATGGTTTCATTTGATTCGAAACAGTCAATTGCATTTAATCAAACTTGTTTGAATAAATACACACACACACACATATATATATATATATTCAATGGAAGTTAATGACACTTTATCACAACCTCTTTCTCTTTTTTTCTCTCTTTTTCTTTTTTCTTTTTATACTTTTTGGTTCTATCCCA
>OZ038485.1:53774169-53864169 GCA_964036315.1 Acanthosepion esculentum
AATATATAGCAGGAGCACCGGACCATATGTGGTAACAATATTCATATTAAGGATGAATGGTAGACTTATAAATATGTAAGATAGATTCAGGGCAGAAATGAACTAATCAAACTAATATGAGACCTTTTGAGTGCTGGTTTATTACTTTACCACTGAACCATGCATGCAGGTACCAGCATTAGAATCAAAAATAAAATCCAAAAGGGACAAGGTATATAGAAGAAAAACAAGTATTTTTGAATGCTAATTTTCTAGGTAGGTAGAGTCTTCACATTTGGCATAAAACAATCTTCTTTGCTTCATAATGTTTTATAAAAGACTAAACTTAGTTTAGTGAATTTTTTAAATCATATCACCCTATGCAGGGCAGTAAAGCCACTATGACACAGGAGGTTGCTGTGTGTGAAAGAATAAGAGAAAAGAGAAACATTACTAAGGAGCAAGAACAATAGAAGAGTAGTCAAGAAGACAATCGATAATGATTGCATTTAAATTTGTGAAAATCTAAGTCGGCTGGAAAGTATGGAGCTGGAAGAGAGTTCCATAAGTGAGAAGTGCAACAGGAGAAACTGTTAGCATAGAACTTATGGTTCCATCTGGCTGTTTCAACTGTAAAATGGTGAGACCTAGCCGCCCATCTAGTACTGCACTTAAATTCATACAGTCTAAGTATCATAGTGAAGAGTTTATCCAAATACTATGAAAGTATTTATAGAAAAGATACAGGGAATCTACATTACAACAGTGGGACTGGAGCTGAGATTCCGGGTAAGGACCAATAATACTGCTGATTCTTTTTTGGATTTTATCAAGAATCTCTAAATATATAGCAGGAGCATTGGACCATATATGGCAGCAATATTTAAAGCAAAGGCAAATGGTCAAATTATAATAATAATACGCAATAATAATTATAAAAAAATATAATATTATATAATAATAATAATGATTGTAAAACTGTTGTAACCTAGAAAGGGTTACTGAATGAAGAATAACAAAAACGGACGTTGAAAATGGAATGGTAATCATTATAACATCAAAAAAATACAATACTCGCCAGTAGCATGAAGTAGGTAAACCACTGCTAGTGGTGGACTACTTAAACAGCATATTACCCCCACTTACAATAGTGTCCAACATAGTTATGAGGATTGGGACATACCCATTAGTGTTCATAGGTATGGTATATAACAAAAACATAGATTAGAATTTGTAAGAAATTTGAAGAATTTTTGCAGGTACCAAAATTTGGTAATTAGTAAAATATAATTTCTATCTGAATTTCTGGGATGAGGAGTTATTGTTATTTACATGTGGACTAATCTCCTCAACTTTGTTGCTATATTTGTATCTGTTGATCTGGGTATCCTTTGGGTAATTTCAAACTGAACTCTTTATTTAATCTCTGTAGATAAATTGTTCTTGTTGTGCTATACATGTCTAGGGATATTTTGTCTTGTCCTTTTTACTACAGTAATTATTGCTCACTCTGTTTCTACTGAGCGTGAATCTATATTACCCAGCCCAGGGTTGAATTAACAATTACTATACCTTAAATACTTGAAGAAGGCTGTAGTGCATAATAACCAAAACATTGGGATAATAACAACAAAGATGAGGACATTTGTCTGAAGTAAATAGTAAAATATACTTAATTTATTAAGAAAAACTTTATATTTTGCTAGTAACCTAATTTTTGCTACTTATAATAGTTATTTGACTTCCATACAAATTTTAATTTTTGTCTGAATTTTTGAAATGAGGAATTATTATGATGCACTGATTTGTTTGGACTTGGTTGTTATCCTCCAAGCATTTTGTCCATTGTTCCTACAATTTTCTTCAGGTGTATTTTTATCATCCTTCTATAGAACCACATCTCTGTTGCCTTAAGTCTCCTCTACATCTGTGAGGAAATTGTCCAGCATTCACTGTCTTATAGGAGGATTGATATTATATAGCAGTTCAGCACTCTTTTCATTGTTTCTAGTGAAATTTTCTGATCCCTTTGTTTAGCTTTTTGGAAGCCATTGTTTGCTATTCCAATGCACCTTTAGATTTCTGTTGATTGATTGATTCATTTTTGACGGTTTATCAACCCTTTGCAGGCTATTTAAAGCCAGAAAATATTTTTTAGATTGTAAGAATTTCTTTGGAAATAATAATGGTTCAGTGATACAAGTCTTATTAATTAAGCCATAGCTGGGGGGAGAAGAGATGGATTCGTACTTTTCCCAAGTGTATTTGCATGTAAGTGAATATGGCGAGTTCTATGAATAAAATATCCATGGAAATTCCCCTATCACAATGCTAAATATTTAAGGTTAACAACTTTAACCAAATATTGCAATAGCAATCATAAATATGAATGCTGGTTGTTATTTTAAGAAGTGGGTACAAATGAAAAGATTTGAAATTGACAACTTTTTTCCATTTCACTGAAACAGATGTCAAACTCTTCTATATTCCCTTCTTTCATTCTCACTGAAACCAAGTAGTGTCTTTGATATGTCTTTTGTCATCTCATACAATCAAAATGGAAGAGTCCATTATTTATGATGTATTAACAGGAGACAGTGAACACTTCTATCTCTCTTTTTTTCATTGAAACCAAGCAGTGTCTCTGATGTGTTTTTTAGTCTTTCAATGCGATCAAAATGGAATAGTCCATTATTTATGAGATACTGACTGGGCGTAACAGTCATGTGAACTAACCAATGGAGGTACAAGCACAATTCTTATATGATAATAATAATAATAATAATAATAATAATAATAATAGTAAGAAGACGATGAAGAAGAAGAAATTTTAGTGACTAAATTTTGAAATAGCAATAGATATTGAAAATTGAAGGAAAACAAAATGTTGTAGAGTGAAAGGGAAAAAAATGAAAGCTCACTGACGTGTAGTGGGAAGATGTGTAAGAACCTTAAGAGGAGGAACGCAGTTAGGCTAGTGATAATTCTGATAGATTTAATATTCACTAGAATTTATCTGCAGTGACAGGCTCTCTATTCTCAATCTACTCACTGTTTTGGTTCAAAGTGTGAATCAATCATGGAACTGAGCCAACCATAAATTGCAAGAGAAGCTAAAGAATGATTCAAGTTGAAGAAGAGGTAACAATTTTTTTTGATTTTAGAATTATGGTATATGAACTATTGGTTCAGAAATATGAATTAATGAGTGGCAGAGTGAGGGAGTGAGAGGGTGAATATACTTTAGCAAAAGAGGAAGTGAAAGATGCTAGTAAGAAGTGGAAGAAGGGGAGGTAAAACAGAATGAAGAGATGTTGCTAATTTCTTTACAGCACATTTCGCCTTAGTGCTAAATGCCAGTCGCAATCAAACTCCGTATTTTTGTTGATTTTTACCATGATATAAGTAAATACTTGAAGGCACAATGGATAAATAAGTTAGAGGGCTTGTGTTTGTGTGTGTGCTTGTATCTGTTAGAAAAAGCCGACATTGGCTCAAAAATTTAAATGCAACGTCAATCGTCGACTTTTGTCTCCTTAAATTTTGTTCTTATATTGTCCTCTTTCCTTAACAATGTTTTTGTCTCAGACTCTTTCATTCTCAGTAACCTTTTTCATCTTAGTGGCCTTTTCTTTATTACCTTGCTTGGTATGTAATGATTAAAAAAAAAACAAAATAAAAACATGCCCAAATTAAGAGAGCAGTCGGTGGGGATCAAACTCACTTGTAATAACTTTCAAAACTCACCTTCAAACCATTACTTAAAATCTATGCTTTTGACTTTATGTGTGAGACGATGGTTCAAAAGGAATGTGCTTTTGTGATTTCAGTTACTTAAAAAAATTCTTGTACAGAAATGGCATCTTTGAACAGAATCTGAATTCCAGCTGAGATTGTTTGTACACAAAATGAACTGTCACGTTGCCAAATAGACTGGCACAATGATTCTGTCATCAACATGTCATGATGGTGGGTAAATTGTCACTATTGCAGTTTTTAACTCAGTATCTGTATTGAACATGCAACCATTTATTCCTATCATAGTAACTCTAAGTGGTTTGAGAAGGTCAAATTGGCAGCTGATCTAAAAAATGATCTACATTCTGGCTGCAAGGAATGGCTAGTTAATTTTAACATCTCCAAAATAAGACTGTGATCTTTTAATCACCTGAGAGAACCCTTTTTACCTTCCATCAGCCATCAACCTCCAGGAGAGTGACACATTGTGCCTTCTCAGACTAACTTTTTCTGCTGACATGAAGCGGAAAGATTATATCGAATTACATAGGTCTGCCGCTAGGAAAGTTGATTCCCTGTGTCATGCTAAACAATTTTTCTCGACAAAATCTATTTTACATATGTATAAGCCTATCATTCCTCCTTGTTTTGAATATTGCTGCCACATCTGGTCTGGTGCTTCTGCTATATATTTAGATATCTTTGATAAAATTCAGAGAAGAATCTGCAATGTTATTGGTTCTGACCTGGCATCTCTGCTTCAGTCACTTTCCCACTGGCATAATGTAGCTTCCCTGTGCCTTTTCTATAAATATTTTCATAGTAATTGTTCTGATGAACTTTCCTTTATCATACTTAGACTTTATGAATTTAAGTGCAGTACTAGATTGGCAGCAAGGTCTCATAATTTTACAGTTGAAATGGCTTGATTTAACCGTAAGTTCTACGCTAATAGTTTCTTCTATTGCACTTCTTGCTTGTGGAACTCTCATCCAATTTCTTGCTTTTCTTGTTAGATGGGGTCAAAAAGGGGTCACCTGTTTACTGTACTTACGTATATCTTTTAGACTCTTAGACAAACCAAACCTTAGAAACAAAGAAAAGAGTACTGAAATGTTACATAATATCAGTCCTGCGATATGACTTGAAGCAACCAACCTGTAGTTCTACAGAAGGATGCTGAGAATACCATGAACCAAACATCTGAACAACAACAAAGTTTTTTGAGAAATTGGAAATAAAAAGAACACTTAGGCTTAACATCAGGAAGAGACAGCCGAAATTTCTAGGGCTCATAATGAGGAAAGGTGACAGAAAACTTGATACACAGAGGACAGATTGAAAGCAAGAGGGACAGGCAGAGGAAAACAACACATCACCTATTTAGTGACCTCATTTCACATTGTAAATTCTCCTGCAAAACATTTTATATTCTTTTCGGATTTGATGAAAGCAAATATAAAAATCAGTCATAGTATTTTAACAATAAGAAAATAAACAGTTTTGAAAAATCACATTACAAACATCTATTCTATAATTACAATTCAGCAGATTTGACTGACTAAATAACATAACTAACAAGATTATGTAAATAAATGGATGCAGAAGAGAGTTAAGGAGAGATAACAAAAAGACAAAATTTATGAAGAGCTACAAAGGATGGGAAATTGTGGAGAGCCATCATTGCCTACATCCTGAAGGGACAGGGCGTATCGAATATGAATAGGCTTGAGTAAATGTATGGCGGAACAAGGATTAGGAGAGATAACAAAAAGACAAAATTTATTAAGAGCGACAAAGGATGGGAAATTGTGGAGAGCCATGTCCTAAAAGGACATGGCACATAAAGAAAGAAGAATTATATAACCTGGAAAAGGTTGATATACTGTAAAACAAAATACTAAGAAAACTGCTAAGAACACATACACATGCTCTCTGTCTCTCTCTCCGTCTCTCTTTCACACACACTTTATGCTTAACGTTTTCTTTTGATAAATGTTTGGAGATGAAAGCCTTTACTGTTTTTCATCTGGCTGGTAAGAGTTTCTTAGAATCAATCTAAGTTTTTCAACTTGCAACCAACTTTGGCACCATGCTGCCATAGGTGGCTTGCAGCCATTTTAAAGAATTGGAAAAAGAAATCTTGTCAAAATGTCTGATAGTTACTTTGGTAAAAGCCTTTGCCTATTGATTTGTGGCAGATTATACTTATACAGGCACTCACACATGCGATACAAACACCCCCACACACATATGGGTAAAAATTCACACATGCAATACAAATACTCCCCCATATATGTGTGTTTGTGTGTGTGTGTTTGTGTGTGTGTTTGTGTGTGTGTGTGTTTGTGTGTGTGTTTGTGTGTGTGTGTGTTTGTGTGTTTGTGTGTGTGTTTGTGTGTGTGTGTGTTTGTGTGTGTGTGTGTGTGTGTGTGTGTTTGTGTGTGTGTTTGTGTGTGTGTGTGTGCATAAAAATTTCAGCTAGAGTATATCTGTAAAAGGACAATATGAATAAAGACAAAAGAAAAATATTTCTTAGCTGAGGTGATTGCTTTGATAAAGTCCCTCAGAGGATGAAATGTGTTGGCTAAGATAAGTTTTCCTTTTGTTTTTATACATACATATATTCATCAAAATATAGTTTAAAGGTATGCTACATTTATAGATTAAAGTGCTCAATATCAGGGATAGAGCATATGGAAAGGCCTGATGATTGTATTTAGCATGGAACAGACTGTTGCCTCTGGATGTTGATTTCAATGTCCATTTATATATTTATGTATATATGTATGTATGTTGGTAGGTAGGTCAGTATATTTCTGCTATTTTTTTAGTTTGTGATAACTACTGTGGAATCTCACTGTTGTTGGTTGTTGTCAAAATCTTTGTAAGGATACTTCTCAAGTGATTGTTGGACCATGTTGTACCAAACATTCTGTCAGAGTGACAATGTAGCTTTAGGTCAAATTGAGGTGCAACAGATATGATATTTATGACTCAAGAAGTTCAAGAGAAGTGTAGAGAGCAACATTTTGAACTTGCCCAGTGCTTCATCAATCTCACCAAGACCTTTGACACCGTGCATCAACCAATGCTTTGGAGTATCCTTCTTAAACTAAGGTGTCCTGAAAAGTTCACAGAGCTCATCAGATCTTTAAATGACAACATGATGGTTTGGATTTGTGTCAATGGTGAACCATTTTTCTACTATTACAAAAAAATCTCTCTCCTTTCAGGACATGAGCAATCATGGCTCTCTACAGCTTCCTGTTTTTATTGCTCTCAACAATAATTTTTCCATAATGATCCTATTTACTTTTTGTGGTATCTGTTCCTCTATCCTTTTACATAAACTTGTTCCATATGTTACTCATTATTTTCCTCTTCTCTTGCCTTCAGTGTTTATGGCCATATCACATTCTCATATGATCACTGAAGTTAAGCAACATCAAGCCTGGTTAGTACTTCAATGGGTGACTGCTGTGGAATACCAGATGTTGTAACTGTGGTTGTGCAGATAGTGTAATGGATAAAAGCTAAAAATTTGAGATCAGAGAATGTAAAAAAAAAAAAAAATCAATCAATCTTAAAATTGGTGGTTAGTGTTTTCTTCTTGTTTTCATTGGCTCGCTTATCCAAAGGATTTTAATTCAAAAGACGATAAGGATGAATAGAAAAAAATATGATTGGGGCTGCAAATCATATTTTTTCTCCATGTCTGTATATGACATTTGAAAATGACATTAATGACATTTATGACATTTAATGACATTTATATAAATATGACATTTGAAAATGACATTAATGACATTTATGACATTTAATGACATTTATATAAATATGACATTTGAAAATGAGACTAACTTACACACAAGGTAGAAATTTAATTCTATTATATTCATTATTTAAGCTGTACATTTTTATCTGCATTCTACTTGTTTTTCAGGACTAGCTAGTCTAATGGATTTTAATTTAAAAGATAGGGTATTGATGAAGTCTTGGTGAGGGGGGGCATAATATGTCACATGGGAATTTTTCTACTTTGTCATGAATTTTATTAAGTGGGATGGCAAATCACATTTTCTCCACGTTTTTTTTTTATTTTTAATCATTCCACCCCAAGCAAAGCAATAAAGTCACTAAGATGCAAAATGTGGGACAATATGAGGAAATAAAATATTATTAAGGAGTGAATAATAAAAGAAGAGAAATTTAGAAGACTGAAGATAATGACTGACATTGCATATAAATTTTTAAAGATTAAATTTGGCTGGGAAGCAAGAAGCTGGAAGAGAGTTCCACAAGTGAGAAGTGTAAGAGAAAAAACTGAACTAGTGGTTACATCTAGCCATTTCAAATGTAAAATGATGAGACCTAACTGCCAATCTATTACTAAGCTTAAATTCATAAAGATTAGTTACCATAGAGGAAATTTCATCAGAACAATTACCATGAAAATATTTATAGAATAGGCATAGGAAAGTTATGTTATGGTGGTGGGAAAGAGACTGAAGCTGAAATGCCAGGTCAGGACCAATAACATTGCAGACTCTTCTTTAGATTTTATCATGTTCTAATAACTTCATCAAATCATCATGCTCTGATGAGCTTTCTTCTTTGCTGCATGTGAATTCCATAAGGGAGAAAGTGAGAGGAAAAAACTGTTCGCATAGAACCTACGGTTATATCAAGCCATTTCACCTGTAAAATGATAACACCTTGCTGCCAATCTAGTAGTGCACTTAAATTCATAAAGTCTACATATGACATTTGAGAATTAATCTAACTTACAAGGTAGGATTTTATTCAACTTATTATTTAGGCAGTACATTTTTACTGACATTAAATTCTTCAAACTCTCTTTTACAAGTGTTACATTAGGTCGTTTAAAGAACTGGATGAGCACAAGATTAATGAAAGAGAAAAGGTGATGTGACCAGCTTTATTTGGGTTCAGGAGAAAGGTGAGAAATAATGCTGGGACATATAAATCGCATTCTTTAAAGTTAAGTAAGGAGCATGCATGGAGATCCTGTAGATTAATGGTTAGCATCTTGGATTGCAGAATCAGAGAGCCAAGTTTGTGCAAATACCCTTTAGAAACATATGAATCCATCTCTTTCCCCCTCTTCCCCTAGCTATGGGTAAATAACAGGACAGACTGGTTCCTAATGCCTCAGGTGGCAACCAGACTCAAGGAAGGACAACTCTGAATTCAAAATCTCTAAGTATGGATAAACAGTAGGGCAGATTGGGCTCTTCAGCCTTGGGTAGCAACAAGTCTAGAAGAAAAACAACTCCAAATTCAAAAACTGTATGTAGCCCTGGTGAAGCACTTACTATACAGCTAATGAAATGATCCTGGAGTTTACATTGACTATGATCCCAACTGCAGTTGTGTGTGTGTGTGTATGCGTGCGTGCGTAGGCAGTTAATTATAAAAATAAAAAAGGATAAAAAAGGAGCATGCATTAAATGACAATGTAACTGTCGTGGTGTCCTCCCTCTAAAGAGTCTATGTTGGACGCTTCCACCTACTATAGTAGGAGAGAAGGCCCTGGGGGAACAGTCAAGTAGATTGAACGCTGGTCAACCGACACCCACTCACTAATCATTTAATACTCTTCTGCTGTACTTACTGTTTAATATACGATATATCTGCAACCCTGGTTTTTGTTATTTCTTGGCGATGAAGGATTCGAAGAAACGGACTTCATGTTAAATCATAAAAATTTTTTAAAATCTACAACAGTGGTGAAGAAAGGAATTCTAATCAAACCCTACGACGTAAATCAGGGTTGCAGATATATCATATATTAAACAGTACGTACAGCAGAAGAGTATTAAATGACTAGTGAGTGGGTATCGGTTGACCAGTGTTCAATCTACTCGACTGTTAATATTTAACAGCCCCCCCCAAGGGTGTATGTGGCACAAGGCCGGTTTAGCGTGGGTTCTCCGAGCACATAGGCTTGGCCAAAAATATTCCCTTTGAACCTGCCTAAACAGGTTCAGGGACTGTCTACCTCCCCGGACGAAACTTTGCCCTGTGGCAAAGCTTCGTCCGAGTTCCTCTCCGCCGAGGTGGAGAGTTTGACAGTTGAACAATCTATGTGACTGTCCCCCCAAGGCATTCTATCCTACTAATCTTATAGTAGGCGGAAGAGTCCAACATAGACTCTTTAGAGGGAGGACACCACAACAGTAACAACAAACTGAAAAAATTTCGAAAAATTTATTTTAATGATTTAATCAGTTTTAAAAGAAAAATATAAGACATGACAACATCTTAAATTAAGGACTCTATTAAATTAAAAAAAAACATTTTGAATTTTAAAAAAATCTGCATTTTCACCTTTTCAGCTAACATGAAGTAGCAAGAGTATATTGAATCAATTGCTAGGTCTGCAGCTAAGAAATTTGGTTCACTATGTCGTGCTAGACAATTTTTCTCACCAGAATCTGTCTTAAACATTTATAAGTCTACCATTCCTCCTTATTTTGAATATTGCTGCCACATCTGGTCTGGTGCTCCTGCTAAATATTTAGAGATTCTTGATAAAATCCAAAGAAGAATCTTCAACATCTTTCACATTGCTGTAGCATAGCTTCCCTGTGCTGTTTCTATAAATACTTTCATAGTAATTGTTCTGGTGAACTTTCCTCAGTGATAGCTCGACTTTATGAATTTAAGTGCAGTATATGCTGTGGTGTAATGGATATTGGCTTGGAGTGATAACTCAGAGAGCCGAGTTCAAATTCTAGTTGAGTTTGTTAGATTCACTTATGCACAAATATCCTGGGTTCTTTAGTCTTGGTTGGCAATCAGTCTATCGAAGAAAGAAATGGCAACCTACTGTGGGAAAAAAATCTGCCTCATCAGTCATCTATTGAAAGATACATGATTGCCCAAGTGTGTATCATGTATGGCACTTAACCGACTTACTAGATTGGCAGATGGGTCTCATCATTTTACAACTAAAATGGTTAGATGTAGCTGTAAGTTCTATGCTAACAGTTTCTTCTATCACACTTCTCACTTGTGGAACTCTCTTCCAGCTTCTTGCTTCCCAGTCAAGTTTGAGCTTCAAAAATTTAAATGTAATGTCAATCGTTATCTTTTGTAGTTTTTCTCATATTCTCTCAGACTCAGTAACCCCTTGTGACTTAGTGGCTTTATTGCCTTGCTTGGGGTGGAAGGAGAAAAAAAAACAATTAATTGGACTCAAACTTATAACCCTTTACAATATGATTGAGAGAGTCAGACAATAACCACTGAGTTACAGTGGTTTATTGTTTTTTAAACATTAAATAAATCCTGAATAGTAATGTATCCCACTTTCCACTTAGTAGATTAGACATAAAAAAAATACAATGAAAACATCCATATGTAGGAATGAATGAAATAAAGGACAATATATATATATATATATATATATATATATATATATATATATATATATATATATATTCATTTCTAATCAGTATTTATATTTTCTCTTTGCATAAAATCAGGAGAGCAGAATATGATTTGCTCATTTCTAAGATGTCCCTAAAAGCAATTGGACAATCAGATCTTTTCTATATGCTTTACCAGCAGCATTATTGAGATATTTATTATAAGCAGACATTTCCATTTTTTTTATTGTTGCTGGTGGTTGGTTGGTAACATTTTAATTCTCTTCTGGCTTTTTATGTTCTAGTTAAGTTGGATCTTCAAAAATTTAAATGCAATGTCAATCGTTATCTTTTTATTGTCTTCTTAATTATTTTATTGTTCTCTTTCCTTAACAGTATTTTTTATTTGTCTCATATTCCTTCAAACTCTTGTTGTATCTTAGTGGCTTTATTACCTTATTTGAGGTGAAATGATTAAAAAAGGTGTTCTATTTCATTATTATTCAATATTTTATAAAAAATGTGGAGTTAACCTTTCTTAAACATATCTAAAAATTAAGGGAGTTAACCTTCCTTGGGTATACACAAAACTTTTACAGTTTTATGCATTGCAGTGTACAATGTACATTGATTCAGTAAACTCTATCTACTGAATGAAGCAACATAGCCTCGACACTGACTATCCTAATTCAAAACAACACAATATGGTGACTGTAAAAAACAAATATCATAATTGAAAAAAAATATGATGTTCCTGACATTATTCTTTAATTGAGAATTAAAAATATTAATAAACAGACAAAAAAAAAAAAGAAGTCAACTCTGATCTCCAGATATTCAGTGGCAAGAAGTTTAATAATTTCCAAGCCTGTTTCAAGAAAAAGTAAGTAAATGAAAAGTTCTTGTCTAATTTTTTTTAATGAAGAGTTGTAATTGGAGTGTTTGTGAAGAAAATTTTTTTAAAAAATCTGTATAAATTAAGATTTGGTAAAATGAACAAATTATAGTGGACATATATACAGGGGGCTTCAAAAGTAGGTATACAATAAGTATTATACTGGTATTACAATAGTAGTTCTAAGATTCATTTATGTACACATTTTGTTTTACATTACTGTATATTAATTTTTGCAACCCATGTATTCTATTAATTAGTTTCATACAAAATAAAAACATCCTTCAGAGTCTGTCTATATTTCTGAAAATTAGCAGGAGATAACTGATAACTGACATCCATCCAACATGGCACATGGAACGAGAACAGTCTACCCCAGTGATTGAAATAAAGGGTTCAGTTCGAAATTCCAACCACCTGAAGAATGCCAGAGCATACAACGGCCGAAACGTTGTGACAAATATGGCGACAAAGATGAGGACAATAGTCCGACTAATGTAAATACTGTAAAAAACATCCTTTTATTAAAAAATTATTAATATGATATCCCTACTGTGTGGATACCAACTTAAAATAAAATTTAATAAACTGATATTTTATGGAAAAAATAAAAGCTTTACCAACAGCATAAGAAACTGTTAGCATAGAACCATAAGTTATATGCTAACAGTTTCTTCTCTTGCGCTTGTTGGAGTTAACTCCTCCTTAATTTCCTAATTGTCCAAATCATTCCTAGGGGACGCTCTCCCAACACTATATATACTTGATGAGACCCTGCCTTGTTCTCTCTCACTTTTCATTTTCAGTGGACATTACAACAATGTAATCTCTCATGAAGATTGTATTTTCTCCTTTGTGGAGGGCACTATGCATTTCCTTCAGGAAACGCCATGAAACATACACACACACACACACACACACACACACACACACACACACACATGCATGTACATATGAACATTCACTCATGCATACTTTGACAACAAACTTTCTATGTTCATTCATACACACTCGTTACCGTCTTCGTCAATTGTAAACCTTATTGTTTGTTAATACACATATACCTGTTTGTATATATATATATATATATATATATATATATATATATATATATATATATATATGAAGAAATATAGTCTTAAGGTGTGCTATATTTATGGAATAAAGTGCTTAATATCAGAGATAGAGCGTGTGTAAACATAAAAGTGAGCATAGAAGTCAACACTTAGAGGCGACAGTCTATTTCATGCTAGATGCAATCGTCAGGCCATGACAATTGTGTGGCCTGATGATTGTGTCTAGCATGAAACAGACTGTCACCTCTAAGTGTTGACTTCTATGTTTACTTTTATATTTATTCATATATATATATATATATATATATATATATATATATATGAAGAAATATAGTCTTAAAGTGTGCTATATTTATGGGATAAAGTGCTCAATATCAGAGATAGAGCGTATGTAAATATAAATATAAAAGTGAACATTGAAGTCAACACTCAGAGGCGACAGGCTGTTTCATGCTAGACGCAATCCGCAGGCCTGATGATTGAATCTAGCATGAAGCAGCCTGTCGCCTCTAAGTCTTGACTTCAATGTTCACTTTAATATATATATATATATATATATATATATATATATATATATATATACTGGTCTTTGTTGTTTTCTTCACATTTTCTTTTATATTTCTTTTGGGTGAATTCATTCCTAGTCTGCCATATTTGTTGTGGGCCCTATTTCAGGAGATACACGTGGCCTGCTACACAGTTTTCACTTACAGAACTCTAGGCTTTTTGCTTTCCAGCCAAGTTTGATCCTTAAAAATTTAAATGCAATATCCATCGTTATCTTCTGTCTTCTTAATTTCACTTACTTTATTGTTCTCTTTCCTTCATAGTTTTTTTTTTTCTGATATTCTCTCACACTTAGTAATCACTTGTGTCCAGGTGGCTTTATTGCTTTGCTTGGGATGAAATGATAAAAAAAAATGAATGAATGTATGAATGAAAAGATAATGTATGAAGCAGCCTGTTTAAGTAGCAGTCATAGTAACTGTCCCAGTTGAAGTAGTAAAAGGACTCATTAAGAAATCTTTCCTTTGTCTAGTCTGTTTCCTGTTGCACAAAACTTTTTTCATACAATTTTTGTAAAACACAAAAACAATATTCATATGTATTCATGTGTCTACTACTACATCTGTGTGCCAGGTATAAATAAAAGTACAAGTACTGAGTTTGATTAGTAACAGTCCCAGTAGCGAAAGGAGTCATTAAGACATCTTGAATGTAGTCTGTTTCCTTTTGTACAAAAAACTTATCATAAGAAGCTAAGTTAAAAAAAAGAAACAATTTTTGTAAAACACCTCAAAAATTTCTGGAATATAAACATTTGGAATTTACACTTTATCAGCTTTCTTCTTTATCTGTTAACTGTTCTCACACATTTAGTATTTACTACCGCATGCCAGGTATAAATGAAAAGACAACTTATCAAGTAGGAAGTCAGCATGATAGTTCACAGTCTGAGTTCAAATCATTAAGAAATCATCCGATGTCTCAGCTATTCCCTGTTGCATGGAAACTGTCTTTATAAGAAAATAGACTATTTAAAAAGAAACAATTTTTGCAAATCACCTGAACAATTTCTGGAATATAAAACATTCTGGATTTACACTTTATTTGCTTTCTTCTTTTTCTTTTGAGTATTATTAAAATACAAATTTTCACCCTTTCAAGCTTCCACAAACTAAAATTATCCATATTTTAATTATTGCAAAGAAGAATCTGCAATGTTATTGGTCCTGACCTTGCATCTAAGCTTCAATCTATTTCTTATCATTGTAACGTAGATTCCCTGTGCCTTTTCTATAAATACTTTCATGGTAATTGTTCTGATGAACTTTCCTCTTTGGTAGCTGGACTTTGTGAATTTAAGCGCAAAACTAGATTGGCGGCAAGGTCTCATTATTTTAGAGTTGAAATGGCTAGATGTAGCCACAAGTTCTAAGCTAACAGTTTTTTCTCTCACACTTTTCACTTGTGAAACTCTCTTCCCATTTCTCAGTCAACTTTGATCTTTAAAAATTTAAATGCAATGTCAACCATTATCTTCTGTCTACTTCATTATTGTTTTTTTATTGTTATTTAAATAAAAAAAAAAGACAGCAATAAAAATAAACAAAATAAAATCCTGTCCCATAAAAAACAAACAATTGACCTACCATATTTCTTACCATTTTTCTTTGAAATTTGTGGACTGGTGCTACAGATTGAAAAGCAAGGTACTGTACCAAATAACAGAAACCACATAGCAAGAGGACTTTCTGCACCAGAAATAACTAAAATGGATAGCACATGTAACTTAGAAGAGAAAATAATGATATAATCAATATACTGATGTTCCACACTAGTTCAAATGAAAAGTTAGGAAGGAAGCTTTTATTAATACTGGAAAGAGAGATAAAAGTTACTGGTCATAAGAAACCTATTTTTCTGAAAAATTGTTTTAATAGAAAGATTTTATAAATTTCAACCGACAATGTCACTGGACTCTTGGTCAGTGAATGCCAAATGTTTCCATATAAGGAAACGGCTACTATTACTATTACCATTAAAAAATAAATTTTCCAAAAAGACCACCATGCATTTTTTTGGTTTATGGTACTAGTACAGACATTGAAATCAAAATCTTTTTACATGAGAGTGACTTATACATATATAATTACAGTAGAGCAAGAAAGAAATTCTCTATGTATTTAGAAGATACAGGAGTAGATGTTTATCCCTTGTTTCCTGTTTAGGATTGGGTTTCCGGTTCAAACTAAAGTCTTCTCATTCTCTTTCACTCCTACTCGACCCTTGTGTCTTAGTGGCCTTGCTTGAGGTAAATTGATTAAAAGATAAATAAATAAAGGCACACATGCATAACGGCATTCATATTATCATAAAGAGTTGCATAATAATGTAATTTGAATTCAATATATTTTGGCAGCAACATGTCTTTGAAAAGTATAGACATTTTATGTCTGTTAAATTTATCAAGTGCTTTTTTTTTCTAAAATGTGAATAACTTTTTGCAAATATGGTTGTTGTAGATATAAAAAGATAGCTGAAATTTGTATTAGGTCCAAGTTTTTATCTATCATTAGATACTTTCATACATCTCGATGATGACTGTCGAAAGGTTGGACCTAATTCAAATTTTGTCCATTTTTTTTACATCTACGACAGCCATATTTGTGAAAAGTTATTTTCTTTTAAGAAAAAAAGCTATTTTTCAACTACGTTTTTTTTTTTTTTTGACAATGAGATTCACCCTGGACAAGGCCCAAGGGCCAGTCAAGGTAGAGGCTTACAGAGTAAGAGGCACAGGTTATAAGGATTGGTCTGGGAGTTTATATCTGTGAACATCTCCTGCTGGCTAGGGAACTCTCTCTTGAATCTCCAGACCATTTGTACATATGTCTCTGTCTCTCTCTACTTAATTTAGTTAGCTATCTCTTCTTTCTCTACTGTTCCTCTTCCTCTCAAGACGATTGTCTGCTAGATAGTATTGCAAGAACATTTTGTTCATTATGTTGTGCCAGAAATCCATCTGGCACATTTACAAATCTACCATTTATCTGTGCATTGAATACTGTTGCCATATTTGATCTGGTGCCTTGCTGTTCATATTGAGGTTCTTGATAAGATCCAAAGAAGGATCTGCAATGTAATCGAACCTGACTTGGTATCTTGACTTCAGTCACTTTCTAACCAATGTGATGTGGCTTCCCTCTGTCTTTTCTACAAATATTTTCATGGCAACTGCTCTGACGGGCTTTTTTCTTGATTCCCCAACTACATGAATTTAAGTGTGCTACTAGACTGGCATTTAAGTCCCACCCTTTTACTGTTGAAATAGCTAAATGCCACGTCTACTTCAATGTTTTTTTTTTTCACTTCCCACCTGTGGAACTCTCTTCCTTTTACTTGCTTCCCTGATAACTACAATCTTCAAAAACTTAAATGCAGCATCAATTGCCATCTTCTTGAACCCTGTTCATCTTTTATCCTTTCTTCAAACTCCCCCATACCCAGTTTTTTCTCTCACTTTCACGCTCTGTAACTTCCTGTGTACTAGTAGCATTTCTGTCTTACTTGGGGTGAAATGATTAAAAAAAAAGTGTGCTGAAGATAATGGTTAACCTGAGACTTGAACAGGTTAAAATTGTAGTGATTGAAGAAGCATCCTCTTGGGAGTTGGTTCCGTGCTGTGTCCCTTCAGGACTTGGGCAAGAAAACTATTAATAAATCTAATTGACATAAAATGTCTAATATTTTTTTAAAAAGGCTTGTTGTTTTTTCCAAAATATAGTAAATTTAAATTACATATATTAATACACTGTATCTGACTCACTTTTGTTTTTAAAGCTTGTAGATTACCCCCCACATGGCTTTGCCTGATTTTACCAAGACAGTTAGGTGGCACTGTTAAATAGCTATAAAAACAGGACACACCTTGTTTCTTTCTCTCTTTCCCTTCTAGCGTGCGACAGAAGTAACCATAACACAGGACATCTTTCCCCTGAGTGACACACACACACACACACGTGTGTATATCACTCATGCATACAGACACACTCAATTTCTAATTGCTAAATTTTAATGTCTTCCTTCTTTTTAGCTATATTTACATGCATACTAGTGTATTTTCTCTACTTTGTTAATCTATGATCACCTAAGTTAAGCCATGTTGAGCCTTGTTAGTACCTAGATGGGTGACTGCTTGTGAAGACTAGGTGCTGTAAGCTTGGATGTATGGGTGGTGTAATGAATAATGGCTCAGAATTGTTAATAGGAGAGCTGAGTTCCAGTTCCAATTGGATTTGTTATATTCACTTCTGTACAAATACCCTTGGGAAAGGTATGAATCCACCTCTTCTCCCCTCAGCTATGGGTTAATTAGTAAGACTTGTATCACTAAAACCATTATTATCTTTAAAAAATATAGCATACAAAGTATTTAGATTTCGACATGAAATAACCCAAAGCAGCTGACATGCCACTAAACAAAAACAACCAACCAATATCTTTTGTTAACTATTTACACTAGTTACATTGTTTAACTGTTGTCCTCATCTTTGTTGTCATATTCACAATTTTTCAGCCATTGTATATACTGCCCTTCTTCAGGTGATTGGAATTTCAAACCAAACCCTTCATTTTGTCCACTGGCATGGATTGTTCTAGTTCCACATGCCATGCCTTTTCTGGATATCTCAGTTTCAGTTATTTCCCTTTAGTAACTCAACTCACCAAGTTTTTGTTCACCTCTCCTGTGGCCAGGTATTGAACTCTTTGGGTCAAGTCACTAGATTACTTCAACCAATGCTTTTATCCACTGGCCCATGTGTAGAACAATCTACTCCTCATGGACTAAATGAAGAGTTTGGTTTGAAATTCCAATGTATATCACCTGAAGAAGATCAGAGCGTACAATGGCTGAACCATTGTGAATATGACAATAAATATGAGGACAACAGTCCAAACAATGTAAATAGTGTAAATAGTTAAAATACCTCATCTCAGAAATATAGACAGATATCATTTGTTAATCAGTCAATTGGTGTATTAAAATATTGCCTTGTTGAAATTTATTCCATTTCCTTTCACCTCTACTGTCAATGATGACCTGTCATTGACATGTGTAAATTTTGTTTGCTGCTAGGAGCAGTGCGGAGAAAGTGCCAAAGGGTCTTAGCAATATTTCTTGGAAACTTTGGAATAAACGAACAGAATCAAAGGCATAAACAAATAGTAGATGTTTACTTATTTGACTTTGATTGGAGCGAGTTCTTTGTAATTTAGGTTGGTGAAATTTCTTTTGGCTGCCTAATTGATAATTTACAAGTCAGACCTTGGTAGTAGTTGGGAGTGTGGTTGCTTTGGAAACTTGTGGATCAATCTGCTTTGTTTTCTCTGCCCACAAAAGGGCGGAAAATGTCTTAAGATGATGACCATGAGCTTCTTCACGTGACACACTTTCTCTGGCTGTCCCTTCTATGCTGTTGCCTGTCAGCTGCCTCTTTAGCAGTAATGCAAGAAGCTTCTATCAATAAATAATATGTCCTGTACATATACAAATATAACATATATAAGTTATATACCCTGTTGATTCATTCACCTGGAACTTAATAATCTTGTAATATAATAATTAAAATGTTGTTAATGCCATAATGTTAAAACCTTCTTGAACAAAAACTAAATCTACTCAAAGAGCATTTTTCCTCATTCCAGCTAGACTATCAATTCGACTGATAGTCAAGATTGAATTTTCAAATAATCCCCCAATTAAATTTGGATTTTTATCAAAATAGATAAAAGAAATGTCTTACCTGCTTCAGATACAGTTAGAGTATTACGTCTTTCTTGTTCCTTTAGGCTTTGTTCGCGGGCTGTAGCCTGAAAGACCAAGTGAGATGAAATTACTTACAATGTAGACAAAAAGTTAGTTTGAGTATACATCTGTACAACAGTGGCTATCATTACAGAAAAGAGTGTTATGTAACAAAGCAAAGAGAAATTATCAATGAAACATACATATATATATATATATTCTCTGTAAATATATTGAGTACAGATTATAAATATCATACATAGGAAAATCATGACTAAAAAACATATTGAAAAGTAGATAATATGGATTCAATATTCATCTCAAACACCCACACACGCTTATATATAAGAGTGGACACTGAGTTCAATACGACTGTGTTTCATGCTTGCATGCAATTTTCAGGCCTGTTCACAGGATTATGGCCAAAAGATTGCACTCAATTATGTAAAAGACTGTCACCATTTGGTATTGACCACAATGTCCACACATGATTTATCCCTAATATTGAGTACTTTTACTCATAAATATAGCATACCTTAAAACTATATTTTTATCATGTATATATATATCTTTAGGTACATGGCAAAATCTCTAGCCTAATGTTGGAAAAAGTATTTATTTTATACATCAAACATTATACACTGCAAACTTCAAATCAAAATTCAGCTGATAATCATATCAGGCTACAAACTTATGGATCCACCCTTGCAGACACTCCACCCCAAAGGCATATAAGTCTTTTTATGCAAGTTTCTTACAAGTTTTTTTACGCATCTGAATTTCTCTTACAAAATACAAGTGAACTTGTCTGTATAGTTAATTTATTTATCTAGAAATAAACCAAATATGCAGTATGACAGTTTTCTTTATCACATACATGGGTCTTTATGTTATATATATATATATATATATATATATATATATATATATATATATATATATATATATATATACCCAGAATTGTATAGATTATACCCTCTCTTGTATGTTCATACGTGTAGAAACACCCGGAGTCAGGCGACTGGGTTGGGACATTCTCATACAGGCAGTAAGTTGTGTAAATATCAGCAAAATGATTCATTAATGGAAGTGAGACACTTTTGCTGCTGGTGGCATTAAAGGAAGAAGAGCATTGATTTATCATTGATGAAAAGAGAAAAAGCAGAAAGAAATGTGATTGGTTAATAATAAGTATATTAAAGAGGAGAAAAGAGAAAAAATATAATTGTCCAATCATGTGGATGTGTGTGTAGAGGAGAGAAAAAAAAGAAGATTATTTGTGCATGCAGAAATGACAGAAGAGAAAACTCGAAAGATAAAACAGTTTTTGCATTATAAGCTGCAAAATAATTAAAATTCTGTAAATAATTACAATAGCAAATAAAGGCATAACTTTATGACAATATCCAAACAGGTTTGCACATTATATACACTATGCCAGATTTTTAATATGTAAATCAATGTTTTTCACAATGAAACTGTTCTTAACAAATGCATGTTGGTAAAAACCTCAGGATATATTTACAATAACATGATAAATATACAGTGTGGAATTTAGGTCATAATATATATTGATATATTAGTGATATTTCCAATAACTTATTTGATGGCATGAGATTTTAAAGCAAATTAAGGATTGTCTGACATATTGTAAAAAATATACTTATTTTTTAATTTCAGGTCTATAAAGATTGCCATGAGTTGTAAGAAAGACATAACCTCAGAAGAGTTAAAAAGATATTGTGAAATTATTGAATTATAAGAATACAATGCTGGAACAGACATCAGAGAACAATAAAAAAATGAAAGATAACACATTGGCGAAATACAAACAAGAAAAATATAATAACTTTAAGAATGTCGCAAAAAGAGATATAAGAAAAAGGAAAATGGTAAGAAGCAAGAAAAGTGGATTGACGAACAAGAAAATATTTGAAGAAGCTGGTGTTGTGAATGCAGACAGAGAAAATATACAGAATATTAAGAGTATTGTCTAAAGACAGACATGAATGCAACTAAAATACCAGCTTTAAGTTAACAGAGAAATGTGTAAGTTAGGTGGAGAAGTACATGAAAGCTGATTTCTCTACGGTAATTTTAATGATGAATATAGAGCTACATTGGTGGTACTAGAAGTTGGGTTCTTCATGGAAATAGTCAATCAAGACAATGGAGAGGAGGTAGAATAATGTCTGGGGTTAGTAAAAGTATATATTCCTTCAAAGGTGATAATAGTGCTAAGATAAATTTTCCATTGAATATTGTTGCCATATATGGTCTGGTGCCCCTGCTGTTCATCTTGAGGTTCTTGACAAAATCCAAAGACGGATATGCAATGTGATGAGTCCTGACTTGGTATCTCAACTCCAGTTACTTTCTCACAGACATGATGTGGCTTCGCTCTGTCTTTTCTACAAATATTTCCATGGCATCTTCTCTGATGTACTATTTTCACTGGTGTCCCGACTGCATGAATTTAAGTGTGTTACTAAGTCGGCATCTCGGTCCCACACTTTTACTGTTGAAACAGTTAAATGTAACCACCTCTTCTACTCCAACATCTTCTTCTCTTGCACTTCCCAATGGTGGAACTCCCTTCCTCTTACTTGCTTCTTCAAAAATTTAAATGTAATGTCAATTGACATCTGATGCCTTGATCCCTGTTCTTCTTTCTATCCTTTCTTCTATCCCCACTATACCCAGTCTTTTTTCTTACTTTCACTCTCTGTAGCCCCTAGTGGCACTCTTGCCTTGCTTAGGGTTAAATGCTTAAAAAAAAGAATTATTCTAAGTTCTTGGACAAGACATTTTTTGAGTAGTACAGGTCAGAATTAAGAAGCTTTTAGCTAAAGATTATATTCATGCAAGTCCATATTCATTCATATTCTGTAAAGCTAACTATGGCTCACCTAGCCAAAACAAAAAGAAGATTTCAAATACATCAATACACTAATGCAATGGTGCCCAGCTTACCCAGATTTTATTTCAATTTAAACTTGTGGTTCATCATTAAAAAAGATGTATATAAGAATGGAAAACAATATTCAAGTAAAGAGGGTTTTAGAGAAGCAGTACAAACTGTTATAAGTAATGTTAAAGTTGAAATGAGAAAAGTTAAAATCAGTGTAATGATAACAAAATAAGGTTATAGAATATCAGGGAGCCTATATTAGGATGAGTGGTCAAAATGTTCATTTTCTGGTCATGAGACTCAGGTTCAAATCTCACCAGGGTCAATTTGTTAGGAAAGTGAATTATTGATGTTATCAGCCTGGAGAGGCAATCACAGCATGCAGCACCTTTGGAAATTGCCAGAAAACTATATCATGGGTTGATATAAGCCTTGTGAGTGAAATTGAGTAGAGGAAACTATTTGGGGAGCCATCAATGGTTGTGCTAGCACAACATCATAAGTCATTGTGACTGAGGGTTTGAGCATACTGGCCTTGTTCATACTATTGATCATCCAGGACAATGCTCTCTCTCTCTCTCTCTCTCTCTCCCTCTCTCTCCCTATCCCCCCCCCCAGAAACTGTAACTATGGTCTGCTCAGCATAGTTGCAGATGGGCTTTGTGGGTGTTGAGCAAGCACAAATGTGTCTGAGCAGGTATCTCTAACAGGTATTGGCTAGCTACTATAGCAGACTGGGTATCTGGATACAAATGGCCATCATTATTATTATTATTATTATTATTATTATATTAAGATTTGAAATGAAACTATTCTGATGTATCGGATATCGTGTTTATCAAATATATGTTTCTATGACCTGTACCTTTTGGATTCATTTATAAATAAAATATGTATGTTGCACATTATATAATAAAACCTGGTATTCACAAGGTAAGTTATTATCAATATTTTTTAATAAGGTAAATGGTAATACATTATAGTCCAAAATTTTGGGTTCATCCCCTGGATTTTGAAGAATTGCTAAAAGTTGAAGATTGCATGCTTTTTCGAAACTAATTTACAAACTCCCTTGGAGCAGAGAAAGTTCCTCTTCCTGAAGGGTTTATTAGATATTCACTAATAATAATGAGATTAACCTATTACTGCACAAATTTACCTTAAAATTTTAGCTCTTTTTGTCTAATCTACCTTGTTGACAAATGGTAACCTAAGGTTGGTAGATTTTAAATTTTATGTAACCAAAACTCTTAAAGATTGGATACCATGCACTAATGGGTTAAATAGTTTCAGCATCCTTGTTTAGCAGGATTTAATTAAACCAAAGAAGGCATGAAACTTACTAAGTATTAAATCCAGAACTTAGCCCCAAAATTTTGGCCTATAGTATATAAGCTGAAACTCACATGACTGGTATAAATATTTCTCAGTCCAGCAGTAGTTGTTTATCTTGCATATCATATTCCCCTAACCTTACTGCTTGGGAACTTATATAGTCTATGCTAATTAGACAGTCATTTATATATCACTACATTATACATGATTAAAAGCTGAAACTTTGCATATTAATAATTTGATATATATTTTAATTTTTTTAATAATTTCACAGCAAGAAAAACAATAAAGCCAACAAGTGGTTACTCAGTGTAAGAGAATATGAGAAAAAACCCATTATGAAGGTGAGAGACAATAAAAGAAGAGGTATTAAGAAAATAGAAAATAATGATTGATATTGCATTTAAATTTTTGAAGATCAAAGTTGACTGAGAAACAAAATGTTGGAAGAGAGTTCCACAAGTGAAGCGTAAGAGAAGAAACTGTTAGCATAGAACTTACAGTTTTATCTAGCCATTTAAACAGTAAAGTGATGAAACTTTGCTGCCAATTTTATTACTGTGCTTAAATTCATAAAGTTTTGGTACCCTAGAGGAAAGTTTGTCAGAAAATTTACCATGAAAGTATTTATAAAAAAGGCACAGGGGAAGCTACATTAGGGAAGTGGGAAAGTGACCAAAGCCGAGATGTGAAGTCAGGACCAATAACATTCTTCTTTGGATTTTATAGTTGTTCTTGGCAAGAAGCTGTCCAATTGGAACTTCCTTCTCATCAGTGGAATATGAAGGGAATAAGAGTGACTCTATTGATAAAACCATTATTAGTATGAAGAAGTTTGTGCTGGGGATGAAATGCATTGTGTAGGTTTGTCTCCTATTTGTCATTCAATTACTCACTGTTCTGTCCTTGTAAAACTGAGATGTAAGATACTTCAAGAGGCATTTAATTAAAACCCTTGAACAGATATGCAAAATTCTCTTTCTGGAGAATAATGTCATATTGACTTATACTTTATACAGACAAAACTGTTATTCTTTTTAGCCAAATAACCAAAACTGTAACAGTCATTTGTGCGATACATCAATTCATTTTCTATAAAACTTCTGGTGAAAGATATATCATGCTAAAATTCAAACACACTTAACACCTCTGATTAACACATGATATTTGTTTTTATATATTTGACAGATTCAGATCTGAATAACTTACCTAACATTAAAATCCAGACATTTCTAACACTTCTGTGGACATTTGCACGGAATATTTGTTCGCATGTATCAATAACTTCGATTTGAACTTACAAAACACTTTATAAATGTGACACGTCTCTGAAATCAAACACATCTTTATAAACTTTGTCTGAGAGTCCCTACTATATAACAATAGAACAAAACAGCTCAACCCGTACAACTAACATATGAAGTTATTAACCTGATCTCCCCACTAAGGCAGGATGTGACGCAAAGACTTTTCTTATGTGACATGCACATACATTTGTATATGGGCTAAGGACAAAAATTAGAATTTGCTTTTACTCTCTTTATATATATTACTAATTGTTCACAACATAAACAGTAACATTTAATTTTCTTAAGTTTTTAAAATGTTTTAATAAATATTCCTTCTATGTTATTTATTATTTTTCAATTCAAATTTTGAAAATTGCCATATATAAGCAATGTTTTGAATATTTTTCTTTTTATTTACTATGTTTGTATGGAAAGAATTGAATTCTGCCTTGTCAAAATTTAGTTGTAATTTAGAAATATAGTGTTCATAATAATAAGCATTGTTGTCATCTGATATTTCACATTACTCCAAATTAGTTAATTGGAGTTCAAACGTTTTTATGGAATTATCTCAATGAATGATCTTGAAGAAAAAAAAATTTACATTATATACTAAGTGTTCCAAGAATTAGGACATTGGATAAACCTTTCCAAAACAGAAACTATATTCTGGAAATGTAATGAGAGTAGTGACTGCACCTACACTGAATCCATTATGAAAATTTGGAATGTTGGATTGATAAATTCTAAATTCTTTAAATACCCTAGTTTCTGAATCAATTCTGACAAATCATGTATAGGAGATAAAGAAATTAAATATGGGATAGGCTTTGTTAGAGGTACATTTGTCTAACACCACAGATAGTAAAAAAGTAAAATATTAAGCAGAAATCTCAAATCATGTTCTTGAATAGCCTTGACAGATCTAAACTTTCATACGGATGTTATACACGGTGTCCAATACATTCAGAAATATTTAAACTATCATCTGTGTGCAGCCATTTTCTTAATGGTTTCAAAGTAATTCATTCCATAAATCTTAAAGAAGACAATCTTTCATCAGATTCTATAGACTGGTGATAAAGAATTACAAACAAAGATCTTTACCAAATAACAGAAACCCTATCACTTGAACACTTTCAATAGCAGAAACAGCAAACAAAATGGGTAGCACATGTTATTAGAAGAGAAAATAATGATATAATCAAGCTATTGATCTTCTACACTACCTTAGACAAAAGGTTAGGAAGGAAACTCTCATCAATACTAGACAAGGAAAACCATTTATGCTTTGCTAAAGCTCCTCAAGGAATGAAACACATAGGTATAAAAGGCTTAACTCTTGTCTGCTTGTCTTTTGTGTAATTTGAAAACAGGGACTATTACTGCTGCTGATGTAAGACTCTTTGTTAAGACGAATTGAGTTCTCCACTCACTGGCATTTTTATCTAAAAGTAAATACGTCTAAATTCACCTTCATCCCTGCCGTGCACCAATGGCTTAGGGGTAGAGCCTGTGACTGATACCAAATCAGTGGAGGTTTTGATCTTGGCTTGAGGCAATCAGATGTTTAGCCACACTGATGAGCTGTGAAACAAACAGTCTGTCTGTAGATAACTATATATATATATATATATATATATATACACACACACAAACACACACACATATATATATGGTGTATTTTGGCAGGAATAGTTCAATTTGGTTTGGTTGAATAATATCGGCAAGTTCTATGTAGCAAATTTTTTATTAAATTTTTCAAGTTTCTGAATTAGTTGTATTATGTTATCAGTAAATTTGACAAAGTTCATATTTATTTTATATTATTTTTGTCCCACAAGTACTTTTGAATGTTGCTACATTCGTTTTCAAGGATTGCCTTTTGCATATGCTTACACAACTGTTTTTGCTAATTCCAGTATTCTCACGTTTGTTGCAAACAATTTCAAGTCATTCAAGGTGACATCATTTAAACTGTGAAACCAGAATTTTTATGTTTATATATATATATATATATATATATATATATATATATATATGTATTTATACTAGCTGACATACCTGGTAATTCCTGGGAAAGCGGACGTTATCCCCAATTCCCATTCTCATATCCTTTCTTTGGTTATCCGAAAGTAACAATTCAAAGTAAGTGTCACTGGAAAGGGCTTTTGTGCATTCATAGGAATAACCAACTGCCACCCTTAGGATTTTTGGAGGAAATACCAATAAGTTATGAATACCAAAATCGTAAAGTGACTTATGTAATAACAGGCAAATTGGTTATCCGAAAGTAACAACTGAAAGTAAGTAGACCTGAAAAGGCCTTTTGTGTGTTCACAAAGAATATAGCCCTTAGGAGGACTGATGCTAAAATAAATTTACTATAGATGTACAAATAAACTGACATATAATTTCACAATAGACCTGCAAATAGATTTATATAGAGATTTACAAATAGAATACCATATAGATTAACAAAAGATTTACAACACTGACAAATAGTACAGTTAAATCATAAACACCTGATGATAGGGTGTTTCTTATCAAGTTTGTAGAGCATCTTAATAAACAATATTTTTGGTCTTTCCATGTCGGGTATAAATAATTAAATGATTGGCATTGCCGACTTTTGAACATTCCACATAAAGTTGGTTATGGGAGAAAACTGGTTCTGTAATACTGATTACAAAACTCAGTTTCACCAGGAATTGCAGCCGCTTGAACTGGAAAGACATATCTGAAGGAATAAGTGGAATTTTAGGAATAAATATAGCCTCACCACTGGCTTTGCCAGTCAGAATTGTTGCCCCCAAGACTGTTGACATCATCTTCTTAATTTTAAGTTGTGTGCCATTGCAAAGCTTTAGTGAATCCAGGTTTCCTAGTAGCATCACTGGTGCTCCAATCTTGAGGTGTAAATTTTGAGGTGGGTGGCCTGCTGATGTTAGGCTATTCAAAAAGTCAACTGGATAATTCACACCTTCATTGGCAATTAGTACAATGTCAATGGAATTTTAGCTGTGATGCTCACCTGGTAACTTTTCCAGAAGTCTGACGTTCAAGTCATGAACTGCCACATTCCTTGGTGCTAAAATGGCACGGGTTCTCAGCTAGATGTTGTTTGTAAAATGATTCCTCAGGTTAGGAAACACCCTAGCCATTAGTACCTATAAATCAAATAACGTATGTCTAAAAGGCAGACTGACATGGTCATCCTGCTCGCCAACCAAAGTACCATTACCAACATCCAATAGTTGCTTAGAAAAAGTATCAGCTTCCTCATCACCACTAAGCTGCACTCTCATGTTAGTTGTGAGTCCCAGCTTTTTCACACTGTTCCACAGGTAGGAAGGTTTTATACTGGCATTTATCTTGTCAGCTCTTGTCTCTGTATTTGCGAGATTGTTTACTTCCCGCTCAGGCCAAATATGGTGTCCAAGTCAACTCATGCCTCATTGTAAATGACATCACTGAACGTGACAATTTCCATTGAGGTTTGCCTTTGAATCCTTTGTAGGACGTCCTCTGCCATGCTGGTTTTGTGTGTCTCCTAAAACTTGAGAGGTTCACTCAGACCACATGTCATCAACATGATGGAAAGTAGCTGGCACAGTTGACTTGGTGCTCTGTTGATTGCTGCCTCCTCCAGTGTCTGGTTCCAGTAAGCATCATCCTCCAGTAGTCCATGTTTGGTGCAAGCTTCTCTGTAGGTTGTACAGACTTCTCCATTATATCTTTGCCGATCTGTGAATGATGTAGGACCTCTGACAGTGTGCAGCAGCATATGCAGAAAGAAGCACTCCTGCTGATTGGGGTGCACAGTGTATGTATGCTTGCCTGATGGTCACACTTCTGAAGACTGTATTTCTTCCCAGCCCTCAACTTGTGCTCTTTGCTTGAGCTTGTTCCATCTATATTGTGTGCCCAGGTGTAGTAAACGGGAACCTCAACATACAGCAGTGTTTGGGCAAACAGTTCACTTGGGCATAATTTGAAGAAAGCTGCCAAAGTGGTTTCTGGTGTATTTTCAACTACATTTTGAGCAGTATCTTCTGTGAAATATACACACTGGCCGTTTGCATGATGAACAGCTAAATTCACCACTATTGGATACCACATGTGGATTTCAAAGCCCAAGATATACCACATGGCCTTGTTAGAGGAAATATATCTGTCTAACTGATAGATTATATATACAGATTTCAATATTGAATGGAGTGAAAGATTTAAAAATAATTCTTTATTAAATTTTTGATTTCAGTTTCACTTTTCATCGCAATTCGAATTGATATCATCTAATTAAACCGTCGTAATTAAAAGTAAAACTTAATGGGGAAAGGTACATGGATCATGCTGATTAATGATGTTTGTTTTTTTAAGAAGAACGTCTATTTCTACAGTTAGATTCTTTACACAGACGGAATATAGTATGAAAGTGTCCTTCAAATGGGTTGTCATCCCACAGACAACAACAACAATCACAATCACAATACGCCTTTTTAAGGGTAGGTTGATATATGAGCTTAGGTAAAATTTCTGTTCTCAAATAAGCTCAATTTAAATGTTACTTTACATCTAAAGGACCAAATGGACCGAGCCAATTTCTTTGTATTTAATAAATTCGAACCTGATGAATTTAATGATGCACATGGTAAAATTTGAAACAAATTAATTTTTTTTGCAATGTAAACACACCACAGAGATCGTATTCAAAGAAAGATTATGTTGGATTAATGTGTTAAATAAAGATTTTATTTAGAAAATAACCTGCGATTTGTTCAGATGTTGTCCTCTAAATTTAAAAATCAAACATAGATCCATATCTATCTGGGATTTTAAGCTTTAAATGAGTTATTATTTTGTAACATGTGTATCTTAATTTCTAAAAAGTTTGTGAGGCCAATTATCTCTCTTGTTTAAACACATGTAAACAGTGTTTCACATAGACCTAGCAGCAAGCTGCAATCTAAGGACACCATTATAGATTTTTTATAAAACCAAATTATCCTAGTAACAAACTGGATGTTTGGTGGCAACTTGATTCAGACAGACAGAAATTGCCATTATATATATATATATATATATATATATATATATATATATATATATATATATATATATATATATATATATATATATATATGTATATATATATACATATATACATATATATATACATATATACATATATATATAAATATATATTTATATATATATATAATTTTTAATTTATTTGTTTAAATGTTATTTTTAATGGATACTCATATTGGAGTAGATGCTCTATTTTTATTTACACTATTTACATTATTTGGACTGTTGTCCTCATTTTGTTGCCATATTCATGACATTTCAGCCACTCTGGCCTTCTTCAAGGACACATGGCCCAGTGGATAAAAGTGTTAGTTGAATCTAGTGATTTGACACAAAGAGTTGTGAGTTCAATACCTGGCTACAGCTGAGGTGAACAAAAACTTGAAGAGTTGAGTTAAAGGGAGATAACTGATACTGAGACATCTGGAAGAGGCATGGCACATGGAATGAGAACAATTTACTCCGGTGGATAAAATAAAGAGTTCAGTTCAATATCCCAATCCCCTGAAGAAGGCTGAAATATATACTCAGCTCTGTTTTTATTTATTTATTAAACAGAATATTTATTTATTTCCATCTACTGGCTTGAATATTCAAGAAATCTCGTTAGAAAAATATGCACCCTCTGGCAGGATTTAAACACATATCTTTCCCGATTCTCTATTTTCATATCCTAATATAAACAAAGACAATTTTTTAGGAATGGATTAAATCCAACATAGTTTTAATTTATTTGTTTAAACGTTATTTTTAATAGTTATTATGCACACACATACATAGATATAAATATTACAATTTGCTTGAGGTGAATACATACCCCTAAGCCAATGATTACATTTCTGTCAGGCAAATAAAACTGAGGCCACTCATTTTTCTCTGTTAACCCAAGGATCTAAAGGTTACACGAACAATGATTGGTTACTGAAAGAAATGCTCATATAACCTCAAGCATGTCTGAAACAATTCTAATACTTAGACATTTAAGGTTTTATTTAGACGAACACTTTTACAGTCTCTTATGTAATATTTCTGCTCACTCTGATCCATCAACTTTGCAGAAATATAGTCTATACCAGTGTTTCCCAACCTTTTCTCAACCAGCACCCCCTTTGGGCACAAACTTTACTTTTTGTCAACGCCCCCCCCCCCCACTTTCAAATTAAATTTTGAATATTATACTGAATTCATCTTTCATAGCAAGATAACACTTAGGTATTAGTACAAAAATAATGTTAATACTGTTTTCATTTCTATTAGAAATGCCAATGATTAAAATCCTAAAAAAAAACTTTTAATTGATAGATTATCTCAATGTTTTCAATACAATGGTTGACTGTGGTGCTTACTGGCTAAGGCACTTACTCTAGGTTCCATGCTTCTTGGAAGTAATCGTAAATCACCTTGTTTTGTAATCTGCAGGCAGTTTCTTTGTTTATTAAGAAGCTCTGTAACTGCGTTGAAACCACATTCAGCCATATAGCAAGTTGAAAAAGCAATGAGGAAATGTTTGATAGATTTTCACAGAACTTTCAGAAATTTCCTTTTGTAGCCAATATTGAATAATTTTTGAAAATCTGAAAAAAATGGATACATGCCCACTGCCACCTGAGTATGTTCACTACCCCACAAAGGAAATAAAAAAAACCTCCCAGTGTCCCCCTTTCAACATAACAGTGCCCACAAGGGGGTGCTATCGTCCACTTTGGGAAACACTGGTCTATACTATTTTTTTCATATCAGACTATTACTAATCTTCAAACATGCTGGGCACTTGCATTAATACATTTAATACATTCATTTTTGTACAGTAATATGATACTTACATTACACTTACAAAACTATGAGTAGCTAATTCTTTATGGGCACAGATTATAACTTGTGTTAACACATTTAATACGTTCATTTTGTCATCGGCAGTGGCTTTATCTCATATCCAAGAATTTAATTTCTTCTTTTCTGATCGCTTTATTTATGATGACGGCATTGGTGACTAAGTAGACTAATTCTTGCATGGAAGAACTAATGGCATTGACTGCATAGTAATATTGGTGAAGGACTAGGTCGATTTTGTTGAGCCTTTCTTTTTGTCGTTTGACTTCTTCTTTTTCTCTTTTGGTGGCTTTGAAGTTTTGGGTTTCAATGGTTGTGGAACATCATCAGTTAGTACAGTCTTGTGCATTTGTTTCAAAGGATTTAGGATCAAGTCCAACGGCTTTCGGTGTTGTTTTGGGTTGGTCCTTGTATTTTGGGTACCTCGTGGTCGTCTCCCTTAAGTGAGCTCACTGAATAAGACACGACGAGGAAACCTTTATTCTTCCATTCTTGCGATATGTCTTGACCATTGAAGATGATGGTTAATGATAAGTGATTTGATGTTTTGATTGTTGATCCATTTTTTTTTTACACTTATATAATATTTATAAATATTGCAAAACTATGAGTAGCTAATTCTTTATGGACACAAATTATAACTTGTATTAATTCATTTAATACATTCATTTTTCTACACTTATATAATACTTATATTACACTTGCAAAACTATGAGTACCTAATTCTTTACAGACAAAAATTCTAACTTCTCTATATAAAGAATAAACCATAAATATACACAAATAGAATAAATGTTTAAATTTACTTAAACAGTTACTAATACTTACCAAATTCTTCTGTTGAATATTTTACAACAAAGCTACAGATACTACAATTATTCTTCTACAGACAAGTACATCACAATTCCAATGATATCATGGTTTAGATTTTCATTGACATACATTTAATAAATATTTTCCACATTCTACAATACATCACAGACTTATCCTACGGAAAAGCAAACACTAAATTACAGAATACCTGATACTTTTAGATGAAAACACATATAATCTTTATACTATGAATCATGTAATAGTGCTATTTAACATGTCATTACAAAAATAAACTTAGAGACATTGATAAAACAAATACTATATTCATCTACTATTGCATATCTAACATTTGAGTTTCAAATAGACGGGTTGGGACAATTACTCTTTTCTTGGAGAGAAATCCACCTGGGATATCTTTATTCCAACCACCTTTTTATTAAATATTCAGAAAATTTCTACCTGCTCCTATAATTTAGGCAGTATTTCATTTGAATATTTGATAAAAAGGATGGTTGGAAGAAGGATGTCACAGGTGGATTTTTCTTGAAAAAAATAATCACCCTGGTCAGTCTATTTGAAACACAAACATAATCTTTTTCTAGAACTTATGTAAAGTTTTTACTAACACATACATATTTTCACACATTATATGTACTTCTAATTAGCACTGTCAAATTCTCCTGGCCCTTCCTGACCTATCAAATACCTGCATGCTGGTTCTATAAACATTTAATTAACAGATTTTGATCCAACATTTTTTTTATTACTATAAACATAATTTTAGTAGACACATATGTTTTTGTGTGGTCATCCCAGTTTTTTTTTCAGATACTGATCACAAGTCTTGATACAGGGAATCTTATAAAAGAAAATACAACTTTTGGCAGGGATTGAACCCATTACCCTGGGGAGCCACCTTTTAACCAGGCATGCTTTACTGTTCAGCCATGGAGGTCTCTACATTAAGAAATGTACATTTCATAAATAACATAGTTGAGCTTTACTTTACTGTAGTGGCCCTACGTGACTGAGCAGTAAAGTATGCCAGGCTAAAGGGTGGCTCTCCAGGATAAGGACTGCAAGTTTGATCCCTGTCAAAAAGTACATTTTCCTTAATAAGACTTTCTGTGTCTAGGCCAGTGGAAATTATTTTCACTGTTTAAAAGAACAGGAATGTGGACTGAAACATCTGTATTCACTAAAATAGCACTTATATTTGCCAAAAATATACACATATATCTACCACTTTAAACATTATTTTTAGCGGATACTTGTATTTGAGTAGACATTCTGTTTATTTATTAAATAGAATATTTATTTTTGTCTGTAGAAAATCTGGGAGATCTGTGATGAGAGAAGTTTCATTTAAGGTACAATTTCCGTGGCTCACTAGCACATTGAGCAGTAACAGTTTGTGTGCATCCCTGTGCAAATGTTTACCATCTCTCTCAAATGTTCCACCTATTTGTGACATATATGTCTAACATTTTGACTTTTGTGCAAACCAGATTTACGTTTACCTTTTCATTGTTTATCCAAAGGACAGAATTCAAAACTAGATAATCTGGAAAAGGTTGATATGTCATAAAACAAACTAATGCAAAGAGTTTAAATTTAAGAAATTTCTAATAACTGATTCCCTTTTAATTCCACACCCACTCATAACCCTAAAAATCATTCTAACTTTTGCCCCAGTAGATTTCTTAAGGTTTGCAATGTTGAGGGCTATTTTAATAAAGAATTATCTTTTAATTCCATTCCTAATAAAGTGATTCCCTCCTTAATTTTGTGATTCCACTTTAATTTTTAAAAATTGTAAAGATCTTGTTGCCCAAGTAAATTCTATTTTCGATGAGAAAATGACGGCTATTTCTAATAAAGTATTCTCTTTTAATCTTGGACATTAGCAAAAGAATCCAAGCCTTAGAAATGAGATGCTACAGGACCATCATAGGCATCTCCTATGAAGGCCACATAAAAAATGACAGTTTGAGACACTATTAAACAAGAAACCCACTGGAAGATGTTTTTAACTACTGTCAGGAAAACAAAGTTGAAATGGTATGGAGACATCAGAAGAACCAACAATCCTTCCTCTGCCATCCAAGATTCCACTTGAGACAAAAGAAGAAGAGACAGAGAAAAAAATGGTCTGAAAACATCACTGAGTGGACAGGAAGATCCTTTGTAGAGACTCAGACATTTGCAGGTAACCAAAACATGTGGAGGGAGCTGGTGAGGTGCTCACCTGCACAGTTACCCTATGATCCTATTTGATCATGGGACTGGTAAGTGTTAAGTCTAATATATTTATGTATCCATATGTCTATAGTCATGGATTTGGCAACATACTATGAATAATAACAAGTTTAAATTTCATAAGAAAACTTACTTTTCATATGATAATGAGAAAAAATGATTATTTATACTTAAGAAACAATTTAAAAGGCGAATTAAGGAAGATGTTTAATTTTTATAATGATATGTGTTGGCTAGAAGAAAATATAACTAATTCTATCATTTTTATTGGATCTCATTTTAGGAAATATTTCAAGATATTCTGGAAGGATTTCAAGGACAAATTTCCAATTTTGACATTCAAAAGTATGAGCTCTTGTGTTCAGTGGTGAATTTTTAAAAACTTCATATGCCAAAAATAAATATGATTTCAAAATTTAAAATATTATTATGCATTACTTGTAATTGCATACATGAGTCCCAGGATAAATAGTTATAAATAATTATTGACCGATTTTATTATTGTGATTTATACATTATGTCAAGTATTAAGAATAATAATAAGAGTAACTAGGTCCGCAAATTGGACGAGAGAGTTATCAATGAAAATGATCTGACTGCGAATCCACGATTATCTCCACTTTTGTGATTACAAAAGTTATCCTTGCACAGGGAAGTCATATTTGAGTTGTTGCCAATGTTGAAACTTATTAGCACTGAGCTTTAGCCTTTGGGAAGTATCAAATAGCACTGATTGAACTTCAGAGGAATAAATGGACTTGAGCCAACTGAAGTATTTAATGTTTTTAACATGTGCACACACACAAGCACAAAGAAGAAAAAAAATCAAACTAACATCAATAAAAAAGTACATAAATTATTTTTTAACTTAATACGAAAATGAGAATATTGACAGACAATTGGTGATAATGCCGGATGAGTCAACCAAACAATTAAACAAAGGTTTGTCTACAAAACTCTGGAGTAAAGGTGCTGAATATAACATCAGTCAGCTAAGTGACACATTTGATTTGATATTTGTATTAATCCTTTATATATATATATATATATATTAAAGAGATAAAAACACTGGCCAGAACACTACCACGGTTTTGACCGCCAAGGTCTTGTCAGCTCTGACAAGCCACTTGATGAGACCATGGCGGTCAAAACCATGGTAGTGTTCCAGTCAGCATTTTTATCTTTTTATGATATTAAATCTCTCTTCAAGTTTGATTTTCCTACTTGAAATTAAGCACTTTTTAATCGGTTTGATTTTAACAAATATTTCAGTGTTTGTTATTTTGGCATGTGTGTGTATATATATATATATATATATATATATATATGAATTTCATAGAAAGTGCTGGTGTTATTGAAACAGTGATTGATGTTATATAACACATCTATAAAGTATATATATTAATAAATATACATATTATCCCACACCATTTAGCATTACGAAAAACTGATATATTTTCAAATTATATACAAGTAATGGTTAGTATATACTCAGCACCTGAAGATTGTGTTTAGCATGAAACTTAAAGCAGTGCAAATGGTATGGGATAATGTATATATATATATATATATATATATATATATATATGTATTATATATATATATATATAAATATATATATATATATATATATATATATATATGTATTATATATATATATATATATATATATATATATATATATATATATATATATATATATATATATATATATATATAAAAGTGGATATTGAAATCAATACCCAGGGGCAACCGTCTGTTTCATGCATGAAAAAGACTGTCGCCTCTGGGTGTTGATTTCAGTACCCACTTTTATATTTACATATGCTTTATCCCTGATAATGAGCAGTTTAATCCATAAATATATCATACCTTAAAACATTATTTTATTATATATATATACATATATATATACATATATATATATATATACATATATATATATATATATATATATATATATATATATATATATATATATATATGTAAGAATCATTATATGTACATAAGAATCGAGAATATATGCTTAAGTCTTTGTTTTTTTGAACTAGCATATATATATATATATATATATATATATCAAACACACATTAAGGCCTTAGACCGTTTTCATCAGCAATGCATGAGACAAATTTTGTGCATTAATTAATTAGTATGCCAGATACAAAAGTCAGAATAATAAACAAAACTGCTTCTCCATAATCAAATGCACTGGACACATCATTTGACACATACGGTAGATGACAGATCACCCAAAAGACATTTTTATGGTGAGCTGGTACAAGTTAATTGACCTGCTCATAAGCCTAAAATATATTTCAAGGATGTAGTTAAATGTAACCCAAAGACTCTTGGCGTTAATGTTGAAGACTGGTAAACTGTTGCTAGAGATAGATCTGGCTGGAGAAGGTAGATTTAGGAATGCTGCAAGAATTTCAGGCAGAAGAGCATTCCAACAACTGATTTATTATTATCAGCACTCGTTCTGTACTACTTTATATTCATATATATTTCAATATCTATATCTATCTATCTATCTATCTATCTATATATATATATATATATATATATATATATATATATATATATATATATATATATATAATTATTTATTTGAATATTACAACATAAATATGTTATAAAATCACGACAAAAGTAGCCATTTTGTTTCAACACTTCTGGTGTCTTGTCAAGTGATGATATAGAATATAGAATAAATGGTTTTAAAAGTTTCAAATTAATCGACGATCCTTAGCTAGGAGTAAACATATATATATATAAACAGTCTTAAGATTGGTGTCATAATTTAATATTTAACAATTAAAATTAAATCAAATAACCGTGATTAAAATTGAATAAAATAAATATAATCTAAGGCTTCATCCAACTGACTTCATCATAAGTCAATCGTCAGTATTAAAATACTACTGAAGGGGTATTTTTTAAAAATAGGATATTAAAATTGGAGAGATGTCAAGGGGGTGTGGAAAGAAAAAACGTATTGTCATCCAGATAAAACTAATGCCTCCCCAAACATTTCTAATTTGTGTTTGAGCTCCTTCTGTCTACACAATTGGCAATTGGACACTATATATATATATATATATATATATATATATATATATATATATACAGACATCTGTACAAAATCATATACATACAATATAGAAATATCATTCAATCCTGCAAAAAAATCCATATTACATATTTCATCTGTAAAATTATTAATTATGCTTATAGATATTGAAGGATAGCCAACTGTGTCAAAATCAATGAAAAAAATCAATGTAAATAATGCCAGTTAATATATTCACATACATAAAATGGGAGAGATGTCAGGTATGATTAATGATAACTACAGGAGGAAAAGTGGGAGGTAAGGAAACATGAAGGTGCATTGGAATGAGGATCACTTATGAAAACTAAACATATGGAGCAACTGAGTGATTAGATGACCAAGGGAGACTATTCAGTGTTTCAAGGCGCTTTGTGAGAGATGAGAAAGAGTACAGAGAAAGTGACGAATGAAATTTAAAAAAAAAATGTTCAAAAAAAGAATAAAAGGAAAAGAAGGAAAAAAGGTTAAAATATAAGAGAATAAATAATTAACTGGAGATTATTGTAATAAGTCAGAAATCAAATGAAAATATACATTCTATATAAAAACTTATCTTATAATAAAAAAATCTTATCTTATAATAAAAAAATTTTATAATATAAATCTTATCTTATAATAAAAAAATATCTGTTGGTACTTCTATATAAAATATCTGTTGGTACATTCTATATAAAAACTTATCTTATAATAAAAAATATCTGTTGGTACTTCGTCTTTCTCTATGTGCAATGTCCTTTCAGGATGTGGGAGAACATGGCTCTCCACAACTTCTTGCCCTTTGTAGTCCTTAGTTTTGTCTTTTTGTTATCTCTCCTAATCCCTGTTTTGCCAACCATTTACACAAGTTCTCTCAGTAGGTTATGCAATGGTTTCCTCTGTCTCTCTCTTGACTTCAACATGTCCTGTGGCTACTACTATTATTCTTAAATAAAATAAATTATTGCAGGAATAAAAATATCTTATGTTGACCTCAGCTGAACTTGTTTGAACCTAGTGCAGTGTAGTCTTGTAAGAGATGGTTTAGCAATTGTAAAATTCATGGACTGAATTTTACCAGGAGTGACATCTTCCTGATTCAAACAATGGCAATTAGTTTAAATATTCATGTGGCTTAAATTTTATATTTTAACTATATAGTTTGAAAATGATACCTTTAATCTTAAATTGTTTATTTTAAGTATATAGGTTGAAAATGATTCTTATAATCCTAATTTTTTTTAGTTTCTGAAAAAATCTTCTTTACGCGGATTAAAAATAAGGTTTTCCATGCTAAATTGATAAATTCAATCATGTTTACTTGGTAGATAAAAAATATAATTTTTTGAATGTCATATCACTTCAGGATATAAACACTCATACCTACATGATTCCTTTTCTTTATTATGCGTGAAATGCAATGACTTCTTGAGAAAGATGGTGAATTGGTTTCTCATTAACATTCTCAATGGTTTTGAATTCAGAGTCTTCCTTCTCTTAGACTGGTTGCCATCCAAGGCTAAAGAGATCATTCTATACTGCTGCTTAAGGCATATCTTGGCAAAGGAGAAATGGATTCATGCCTTCTCCACTGACATTTGTATAAAAGTGAATACAAGAGATTAAGTCAGATTTTGAACCTAGCTTGTTGATTCCACTTTCTCGAATAACTGTTACACAACCTGCATATCCAAAAGAAGAATTTGTGTTTGGTATATATCTATATATATGAGTGTTAGTCAAAAATTATTCTCACTTTCGCCATAACATATCTTTATATAAGGGTACAGATAATTTTTGACTTTCATGTGTGTGTGTGTATATATATATATATATATGTATATATATATATATATATATATATATATATATATATATATATATATATATATATATATATATATATATATATATTACATGAATCATTCATACAAAAAGCAGATAGTGAAGTTAATGATATAAATGGCAAGAAATCTACTATCGGCTTTTTGTATGAATGATTTATGTAATATAAATTGAACTGCACCACACACTTGATATATATATATATATATATATATATATATATATATATATATATATATATATATAAAGCAGACTCTACTGTCATTTTTTATATATAAAGATTCAGCAGTTGAGTTCTATGAACTCAACGACTACCTGCACATATGATTTTATTATAGTGGTGAAGGCTTGTTCACAACCGACCAAACTTTTTGGAAGAACCGAAAACAAAGAACTGATGTGTGCCACAGTCTCCAAATGACTGTCCTCAGGTGTTGAATTCAAAGTTCTCCTTCTCCTAGACTGGTTGCCAACAAAGGATAAAGAGCCAGTTCTGCTCTACTATTTAACCCACTTCTAGTGGGAGATGAAGAGATGGATTCATACCTTTCCCAAGGGTATTTGCACATAAGTGAATGTAATGAACTCGACTGCAATTTGAACTTGGATCTCCAATTTCACATTCCGTGCTACTATCCATTACTTCGCCCACACACAAATTATTCCTTTTAAATAATGTTATTAAGCTACGACCTCAGAATAATAAATAATTTAATGTTTATTTTTAACTATTATCATTTATATGGAGTAAGTTTATATTCATTGTTAGATAACAATGTAAAAATCACTCTCCTTCTTTATGTACTGTGTCCCCTCAGGGTGTAGGTGATTATGGCTCTCCACAACTTCCTGTCTCTTGTAGCTCTTAATAAATTTTGTCTTTCTGTTATTTCTCCTAAACCCTGTTCTGTCATCCATTTATGTAAGTTAACTAAGTATGTTGTGCATTGTTTATCGCTGTTCCTCCTGCCTTCAGGCTGTCCTGTGGGTATTAGATTTTCCAAGCCCTCTTTCCTCATTAAGTGCCCTAGAAATTTCAGGTGTCTAAACTTAATGTTAAGTGTAAGTTTCCTTTTTGTTTCCATTTTCTCTAAAACTTTCTAATGTTTGGACCATGGTATACTCAGCATCCTTCTGTAGAACCACATTTCTTCTTTCTTCTTAATCTTTGAGGAGATCATCCAGCACTCACTGCCACACAGGAGGACAGATAACCCATATCGTTATGTCTTTAAAATTTCTGCTAGTAAATGCTACTATATTTTTGGACATTATACAGAAAACTGTGAGTCAAAACAATTCTAATTGCAGAGTTTTTTTTATTACTACTCATTTGCAGAAATAGAAGATCACTGTTTTTACAAGTGCTTCTTTTTTTTTATCTCAGTAATTACTATATATGTTATATTTAGTGGGTACATGCAAGTGAGTGGGCATTTCTGCCTTTTAAACAGTATAAGTGCTACCTATCAGCCTGAGTTTTCAAGAGTCTTTCATAAAAAAAAAAAATAGGCTCTTTGGCAGGGTTTGAACCTGTATTCCCCACATGCAGAGGAAGACACTGTATAGCCTGCTGTGCTTTTTGACTACTCAACCATGAAGTATGTTCACAGCAAAACAAGACTCACTTATCTCAATTAAAAAACAATACTAAAATGTTTTATTTAGCATGACAGATGTAAAAAAATTGTAGATATAGATATGTATGACAAAGTGGAAAAAGTTTTTGTGTGACACGTTTTGTCCTTTAGGACTTCATCAGACTAGGTTTGTTACATTGGTGCGAGTACACATGCGCATGAACAAGGAATGCTGGGAATTAAAAATTTAAGTTTATTTTTATATAATCTATTATAATATAGATATCAAATTTATTTTGGAAACTGAATTTGCCTATGAGTAAATAATGTTTTGCAAAGTTTATGACTCTATAAAGCACATTGCTTACTTTTCTACTCCAATAGTTTCATGTCTCGCACATCTCGCCTATGGAACTCCCTTCCCTATTACTGTTTCCCTGACAAATACAATCTCCAACGGTTTAAGTGTAGCGTCAATCGTCATCTCCAATTGCCCTGATCTATCCACTTCCTGACATCTTTCATTCCTATCTGCTCTCGCTCTATATCTTCCGTAACCCCCCTGCCTTGATCGACCCTCCGTCCTTCTCTTTCTCCACATCCCTTCCTTTACCACTCCTATCTGCTCTTCCTCCAACCCTTCTGTAACCCCATGCGTGATAGTGGCCACCGGCCTTGCTTGGGGTGATACGCTTAAAAAAAAAAAAAAAAAAAAAACTTATTCCAAACAAAGAATTAGAATATCCAGTTCAGTAGAAGGAATGCAATTTGGATTACCATAAGGTAAAAAATTACAATGGGTTAACAATTTAGATTACATCATCATCAGGGCACCTTCAGGCGGTGTAATGGTTAGTAAGCTTGTCTTGCTAGAACAATTACAACCGAGTAGTAAGTTCGATCCTCACTGGGTGCCCCATACTTTCGGCCTTGTGCCACATCTAAGCTGTGCTTGGAAAATCACTATGGGAACCTCTAGGCAGTGTAATGGTTAGCAAGCTTGTCTTGCTAGAACATTTATGACTGAATAGTGAGCTCGATCCTCACTGGGTGCCACATACTTTCAGCCTTGTGCCACATCTAATCTACACTTGGAAAATCACTAGATTACATCATCATCATCAGAAGCAGCAGTCACATGACTGAGTGTGGTTACTGCATGGCTGAGCACCTGACCAGGTCGTTCCATATATCTAGAGAAGCATTTATTTCTGTGCAGTGTATCTGGGGTGCGTAGACTTGGTGGGTCCCATCCTTTAAACCACGGTTGATGTCCTCCAACTTGAATGCTTACATTGCAAGATTAATAATTTGATGCATATTTTAAATGCTGTGCAATGTTTATCTTTCTCTCAGTAGGAATTGATTGAATGGTTTGTTTTTTATGGCTTATCAACCTTTTGTATGTTATTTTAAAGGTGAAACACATTTTTGGACTGTAAGAATGATTCTTTTTTGTCACAAGTAATATTTGTATTAACTGTTTTTGAAGTATTTTTCCCCCTTTTACCTTCACTCATAAAAGTTCTCGTTTTGCCAATGGTGGTTCTACTTGACAAAAGAAATTTGATGATTTAAATTTTTCCGAGGACTTGTCTTTATAACTACTATAAACATTAAGCGAAAAAAAAAAAAGAAAGAATTTCTCGAAATTTCATAAAACTAAATAATTAAATGTGTGGAGGCAGTAACACGCACACACATTATATTACTAAAATAGGACTGTTTTAAAAAAAAAAAAAATGTAATTCATTTCTTAATAAGTCTTGAAAGTTTTATTAAAATTTGACAATTATTTGATATTTGCACCCCGGTCTTTTGGGCAGGACTAATCATTTTTAGATGCAAGTCAAACTATTTAACCCATATCTGGGGAGATGTAGTGGATTCATACCTTTCTCAATGGTATTTGTGCACAAGTGAATGTAACAAACCTGACTGGAATTCAAACTTGACTCCCCGATTTCTCATTCTGAGCTGTCAGCCATGAAACTACCTGCACATGCAAGCCAACAGCACATGGTATTCCCAAGGGGTCACTCATCTAAGTATTGACCAGATTTGATGTTGACTCAGTAGGGATATTGTGTCATTGTGTCTTATTAATAATTTTCATTAAAAAGACATTATTATTTTGTCTAAAATTGATTAATTGATATATGTAATAATAATAATGAGTCCACTATAATTATGGTCTGTCTAATTTGTTTGGTTTAAAAAATTTTAATTTATATAGATTTTTTCAAAGTTTTTCTTCACAAATTCTATACACTCTTATTAACATTGTTTATCAAAGCTATAACGATTAGTCTATTCCTATACATGAAACATGGAAGATGATGGTAACAGAAGATACTGTAAATCGCCTTACAAGAAGATTAGTCTCTTACTGGATTATAGATTATATCTGATTCTATCCAAAAGGAAAAGCATTTGTAAATCAGAGATTATTGGATTATTCACTGAAGGAGTGCTGAACATGTGGAATAAACAGTAGAGTGGCATTGAATTTACATAAGGATTATATATATATATATATATATATATATATATATATATATATATATATATATATATGTATATATATTTGAAGGACAAAATTTGGAACATATATCTTGTGGTTAGAAAATTATATAGTTTTTTTGAGAATGATCATGAAATGACTCATTTTGATTGTTTTTTCCTTGACACAAACCAAAAGTGAACCTCTATTTTGGTTGGTATGATTTTTTTCATAAATACGGCTACATTGTTATTTCAGGCTATTAATAAAGTTACAAAAGCTTTAAATAGAGCCCATGCATGAAAAAAATTGTATTTGAAAATATTAACTAGAAATACATAAGTGTATATATAATTTTTTTATTGTAAAGTGATAAAATTTTATATCTTTTCTATATATAATATAGTTGTTGGACATATGGGGGAGTAATGGATAGTGGCTCCAATTGAGGAATGAGAGAGCTGAGTTGGAATTCCAGTCAAGTTTATTACATTCACTTATATGCTAATTTCCTTGGGAAAGGCATGAATCCATCACAGATTTACTACTGAGAATATGTATCTTTTTACTATCACAAGTCTGATGGAAGAATTAGTAAAACATGAACACAACTTAATTGAATTAATAAATAAGGTTTTATAGTTTTTATATATATATATATTTTTTTGAATTGGACAAAGTCCGACAATTTATTTAAAGACATTTATGATATGTTTAACGTTCTTTTTATAGATACAAGTATTTAAGCAAATGCTCTGTTTATAATTATAAAACAGAGCATTTGCTTAAATACTTGTATCTATAAAAAGAACGTTAAACATATCATAAATGTCTTTATATATATATATATGTATAAGTATAGAAAATTAGGAGATAAATTGATTCCACTACCTTGGTTTCAACATTTCGATATCTTCAGGCGATTTCGGTCAACTGATTTCCTTAACACTTTATTTTTTAAAAATAAAAAATTTGTAAACACTATATTTTAAAAAAATAAATAAATGAATAAGCACACACGATATGAGGTGTGGTAGTAGGTGAGATGGAGGGGGGGAATCAAGTGTATTGGAAATGTATCGGTAGAGGATTAAATTCAATATGCATACTTCTTTCTTTTCATCCCACTTCATATGAACTCAAAAGGAACATTTTAGTATGTATACAAGGGGTCATAATTTCTGATCTCTGATTCAAAACATTCTTTTGGTCTGGATACAGTTTTTTGAATGGATATTTATCTGACATTATTTCTTTATTACTATAAACATAATTTTTAGTGGATACACTTATTTCACTTACTACCTAGGTCAGTTATTATTAATTTATATTGTTCAAGAAAATAAAAATTATAGGGATACCAACTCAAATATGTGGATACACTAAACATTTATTGTAGCAAAGAAATATATATATATATATATATATATATATATATATATATATATGTATATATATATATATATATATATATATATATAAAAGTGAACATAGAAGTCAACACTTAGAGTTGCCTGATGATTGCATTAGCATGAAACAGACTGTTGCCTCTAAGTGTTGACTTCACTTTTATATTTACACACGCTCTATCTCTGATATTGAGCACTTTATCCCATAAATATAGCACACTTTAAGACTATATTTCTTCATATATATATATATATATATATATATATATATATATATATATATATATATATATATATATACACTTTAAAAATAAAGAGATCTGTTGAGTCTGCCGTCTACAATATCTTACAAGTATCTACAAGATTGAAACCAAGGTAGCAGATTCAACTGACCTCCTGATTTTTAAACTTAAAAGCTCTACATGTTATTTTTATTTTATTTTTCTCATATGTGTATTGAGCACTTTTTTATACTACTGTTTCCTGGTTTTGAGTCAACTTTGACCATTAACCTTTTATGTATTGTATTATATATATATATATATATATATATATATATATATATATATATATATATATATATATATATATATATATATATATATATATATATATTGTTATTTATTATAAATTTTTTCATATAAACAAAAACAATTTACTCACTACAAAGATGCAACCTTGTTTTGGTGCATTTAGTTGCAAATAGTAACCATTTTGGTTCTCACCAGTCAAGGTGCAATTAAATGCACCGAAACAAGGTTGCATCTTTGTAGTGAGTAAAATTTTTTGTCTATATGAAAAAATTATAATAAATAATTATTGAGCCCTCTTTTGAATTAATGCTGTGAACATTAGAATTTATATATTATTTTCATTCTTATTACATTCGTATGTATATATATATATATATATATATATATATATATATATATATATATATATATATATATACGAATGTCATGAGAATGAAAATTAGCCATCATTTAGCCATCTCTCATCCCATTTATGATTTATAATGATCTGTTTCATTTGCAATAGTAGGCAGAGTTTTACAATAGGCAATGCAACCAAAAATAATAAATTTTTTGTTCAAAATTTATTTTTATATTACTGCAGATTAAGCACCCCTGAATATGTATATATAAAAAAGAAACAATTTTATTAATTTTTATAAAAGATAATTTTTTAAAAGATTTGATTTTTAGATATTTGTGATCAGAAATGCTTAATCTATAATGACATGAAAACAAAAAAATTGAAAAATCTGTTTATTTCTGGTTGCCATGCTTATGTTATAACTCCATCCAGTAATGAAATGACGTGATAACTCTGAAAGCTATTCCCTTACATAAAGCCGAATATTCATCTGATATATGCTATATACAAAAAAAAAAAATGACACATCTCTTGCAGAAGATGTCCCTTTGTAACTTTTCAACCAGAGAGTTCCAAATGCTGCCAGTTTTAAGTACCTCCTGTATTTGGGCATATAACCAACACAGCTCCACAAGAAGCACAACAAATTCTATAATATATTTATTGTTCCTTTTGTACTGTAACATGCTAATGTTCACAACACTTACCTAACAAAAACCGTAGAGTTTCCATGACTATTCACATGCATTTTAGGATGCGTGTACTGCCTGGATATTTACTATCAACCATATCTGTCAGAATCTAGGAAGGTGCTTTGGGCAACACAAAGGATAAATGATGGAAGTAGGAGGAGAATTTTGGTAACATTGAAGACGAGGAGAAGGGAAACATCTATGAGTGAAGGAATAACGGAAATGAAGTGCTGGACACTATGATGGACACTATTTGGATAACTGAGGAAATACTGTAAGGATCTGCAAGAAGACATAATGGCAAACATTGATAGATTGAAAAAGAAGAACACAAAGGAAGAAGAGAATGTTTGAAGAGTAGCTTTCTATATTTCAAATTCATTTTCTTAATCAGTGTGTTGAATTTATGATTTGATCATATACATCATATATAATTCTGGATTATGAAATTTATATCACTTGCATTACAAATTACACTTTTAAATTTAAAAATAGGATGCTACTTTTCTGTAGAGAAAACAATGGATAAGTTAAAAAGAATGTAGGGAGGATGTAGAGAAAGATGAGAATAAAGGATTTAGTGAGGGTGAGTAGAGGAAAAAGATAAAAAGAAAGAAGAGATAGGTAGATGAAATGAGTAGGAAAGAAGAGAGAGAGAGATACACTGGTGTGACTGGGTTAGAAATACAGAAACAGGGGGTCACCAAAAGGCCACAGCCACATTAATATTATTTGATGAAATTACCACTTGGTTAATGTTGGTAGCATGGGGATATAGTCGTCTGCCCCACTGCAATTTGAAAACACAATCAAGATGAAAAATGGGTCAATGTTCATGATTCAGAAAGAAAAAAAATGGCGATGACAGTGAAAATGAACATGGAAAATGAAAATTCAAAATGTAATGATGAAGATGAAGGCAAGTTAATGAATTAAAAATGTAAAACAGATTTGTTATATTTTTCAGTCACAGTTTGAATGATATTGAAGAATGAGAGGAAACAATTGTTTGCAAAGAATGCTGGGAAATTACACTTGGATGTAGCAAAGTTATTAATGATAAACTGGTGAATATTAGTTGATTTATGTATATTATCTCATGCTCTAATTATCTTTTAAGGCAGGGGTTCTCAACCAGTGGGGAATTCTCCTCAGGGGGGAAATCTTTTACTTTTTCTTTTTTTTTATTTACAGAATTTTTTTATTTACAGAATTTTTTTATTTACAGAATTTTTTTATTTACAGAATTTTTTTATTTTTTTATTTACAGAATTTTTTATTTTTTTATTTACAGAATTTTTTTATTTACAGAATTTTTTATTTACAGAATTTTGACACTCATGAGGGGCTCCAAAGCCCCTCATGGGTGTCAAAATAAACTTTACTATAAAAATAATCCCTGTACATGTATATGTACTAATATGGAAAAGAATGAAGATTTTCAATAATATTTACATATTATTTGGAATGCACCTTTTGAGTCAAACAATCTTGGAAGCGGGGGGGGGGGGGTGACCTTCTGACCTATGGTAAAAAGGGTGCGTCAGGCAAAACAAGTTGAGAACCACTGTGTTAGGGAATAGGTCAATAAAAGATCTAATGAAGAAATTTAATTCTATCTGATATAATTTTAATCAAATTTTATTCACTCTTCTGAATGGCTTCATTCCAAAGACAAAATCTGTAAAATGACAAAACCTATCTATTTGTTTTATCAAATGACTTTATGCTATTTTTAATAGATTTTTTTTTCATATTTTCTGTTCATATTAACATTTAATTTAGTGATTTTATTATTTCATTTTAATAAACTTTGAGATGATTATCATATTTTTAAGATATATTTAAAACATGCTACCAAAAAGTTTTGGAAATATCAATAGTCTGTTCGCTGGATATTTCCCACTTCTCTTAAAATCACTTGACCTGGAAATGATAAACTCATTTTCTATCAATTTTTATATTATGAGTATTTTGTGCCTTAAGTTTCCCAAACTTCTGAGCAGTTTCATATCATATCATATCACATATATATATATATATATATATATATATATGGTAAGGGTAATATTAACCATTTCCCTATAAGGAAAATGTTATATTTCTGTGCTAATAGGAATATAGATTTGAAAAACAAGGTGGATAAAATAAGTAAAGGTTTATTGTAAAAACCAGTACAATAAGAATAAAGGTAACAGTTATGCACAAGGTCATCGCATGTCAATCCAGTAGTGACTGCTACTATTGGAAGGTTGGTAGTTCTCGTGTAAGTCTGAGTTGTACTCAACAGATCCCAGCTAGTCTCAGTAGTCTGTTGACTTATAGCTACTTATAGGTAGTTACTACCTATAGTGTAATCACTCATGGAGGTGACAGGTTATTCCATTATATCAGAAACATTTGGCATTCAACAACCAAACAGTCAATACTGCTTTGGGTTGAAATTTATAAAATCTTTCCCTTAAAACATTATTTCAGGAAAATAGGTTTTTCAAGTTCAGTAGCTGTTATCACTATTTTCTATATTGATGTGGGTTTCCTTCCTAAACTTTTATTTGAAGTAGTGTGGAATGTCAACATCTTGTTTGTGTCATTATTTTCTCTTTGAGTTACATCTCAGAAATATCAGGTGAAACCACAATCTTCTCCCTGGTTTAAACTAGCCTGTTCAGCTGCTATAGCCCATAGGAATCACTTTTTCCAGGTGTACAAGTGTGGTAATTACAATCACAACATACACCTACTTGTGACTACTATAGATAATTGTAAACATGTCCTCAAGGAGACTGAGTCTCAGTTTGCTGATAGAACGATGCACCATGTAACATCTAACAAGTTTCGTTCACATGACTACTGATAGCTCTGTAATAGTGGGTTAAATAAGAGTAAGTCTTCTATCCCTCCTCTCTTCACTCAACTTGAAGTGTTAATATCTTCTGCTGATAGAGCAGAATGTTTTGCTTGTAAATTCTCTTCCAATTCTATTCTTGACTCATCTGGAGTATCTTGGCCTGACTTTCCACTTAGAACTGAATTTCAGTCGAGTGATATACATATAATTCCATCTATAGTTTCTACTATCATTTCTAAACTGAATCCTCAAAAAGCATGCAGACTTGATGGTATCCCTGCAACAATCCTTAAGAACTGCCTCTTGTTCTCTTTAAACTCTACAATAAATGCTTTGCTGCTTCTTGCTTTCTTGTTTGTTGGAAATCCTTTTTTGTAGTTCCAGTCTTTAAGAACTCAAGTGAACCATCTGATCCTTCTATCAGTATATTAGCCTTCTACCTCATTTTGGCAATGTACTAACGTCTCTAATTAGCTCTGAATTGGTTAAGCATCTCTTATATTGTAGGGTCTTTTTTCAGATAAGCAATATGGCTTTCACTTCTCTAAGTCAACTGCTGAAGTGTTAACAATTATTGCTAAAGAGTTTATCAAGCTTTATATAAGAAATAATGAAGCTCAAGTTGTTGCTTTGGATATCTCAAAGGCATTTGAAAGGGTTTGACATGCTGATTTACTTTATAAATTTAAAGATTATGATATTTCTGGATGAATTTTTGAAAGGATTCAATCTTTCTTCTGAAATCACGAAATGAAAGTTGTCTTGAATGGCTACTCTTCTAGATCTTTTTGCATAAATTCAGGTGTTTCCAAGGGTTCCATACTTGGATCTATATTTTTTCTAATTTTCGTAAATAATCTTTTTGATATCATCAGTTCTCATCTCTGCTGATGATACTCTTTTAGTTTTCCTTATGTATCCAAGAGACTTCTGCTGTCTTTTCCTGGTTCTCAGTGGAAGTGTTCTTTCTGTTGTCATTTTCTTTAAAATTTCCTATTTGCTTACTTATTCTGTCTATGTAATTTTCAGTATCCTTTTGTAGAACCCCATTTCTGCTGTTGCTAGTTTTCTCCTCGTCCATGTGGAGATCGTTCAGCATTCACTGTCATATAAGGGAATGGATAGCACACAGCAATCTAGCATTCCTTTCTTTATTTCTAATGACATTTACCATTTGTCAGAACCTTGCTTAGCTTTTGGAATGCTTCTTTCACTAGTTTGGTGTTGCATTTTCTATCCTCTGTTAAAACACTTCCCAGGTATTTAAACTTCTGCACCTGCTTGATTTTTATATTTCCATTTCGTAACTCTTGGGCTTTTTCTCTTGCTGATGACCATACTTTCTGTCTTCTTGCAGTTAGTCCTTTTTTCTTGTTTTCTTCTACCACCCTGTCTAGGAAGTCCTGTAGTTTTCTTTCTGAGTTGGTCATCAACATAGTGTCATCTACTAATACATCTGGGGAGAAGACACATCCTTGTCTCACACCCCTTTATATTTTTGTGTAGCTACTCAATTCGTTTTCTATATGTACACAGACAGTTTGCTCCCAGTAAAAGTTCTGGATTATTTTAGCATCTTTTCCAAACACATCTGGTTTATTGGGTATATGGGTCAAATTAAAGGGAAATAACTCTAAAAGAAATTTTGAAATAACATGGTTCGGATTCAGTTCAGTTTAATTGAATTATGATAAAAATACTAAAATATACCATCATGTTAAATACAGATTATTATTGTTTATATTAGAGCAATATCTAACATTCATAAGCAAAATATACTTCAGATGATTGCTGTTTCAATTGCTTCCATATGATGCAATTATTTTCTATAAATTTATTTAATAAACAATTTTTTGTAAGATAATCTCTTCAGTGTAATACTCTATGGAATGATCTACAGTTATTATTTTAGTTGGTTATAATATTCTGTCATTAGTATTACATAAATTGTTTTGTTTTTATATTTCTAGGTGAATAGTTACATCAATTTAAAGATACCTGGTTGATAATAAAATTCTATATATGAATTTCCATTAAAATGTTAAATAAAGGACCATTTTTATTAATTTCAGATTAGTTTATCTTCTATCTAAATATTTGTTGCTTTAACGCTGAATTAAAAAGCAACAAAAATAAAGTGAAATACAAAAACTAACCAAAATTGGTCTGAAATTAATAAATAATAAAAATTCTTCATTTAAAAAAAAAAAAAAAGATTATACTCTTCCCCGAAAGAAATGTTACCACTGCATAATGTCAGGAACAGTTTTCATTTTTTGTGATGTTACTAATTTTAAAGATGATTGACGTGACCTGCATTTCATTTGTATGCCATATTTTGGGGAGAATTTTTATTTTTAGTTTGGCAAAAATAACTATTATTTTATTTAATAACCTGATTTAATTTTGTTTTTGTTAGTAGGAATAGTTTTTTTCTTTAAAGAGAATGGAAGTGCCATTACTAGAAACCTATTATTTCATTTTTTTGTCTCATTATAAAAGCAAAAAAAATTGAGAATGATTTTTAATTGATTCTTTTACATCTGCTACATCCAAAATTTGCACCTAATTTTTTTCAACTGGTGCATACTAAAAAGAGAACAATGACATCGGTGAAAACAAAAAAAAAAAATAAATAAATAAAGATAAAAATCAATGTAATTTTTAACAATTTTTGCAATGAAAAGACTTGATTGAGAAACTGAGAAATTCATATGATTCTGAGATGGAAAAAAGAAATTAAGAAAATATCACTCATAATAAGACAAAAAAAAATTCAAACTTTAGATTAGCAACATGAAAAAGCAAGAGGAATATAAAGTTCAAAAAAAGACTTGCTATTAAGAAAAGAATGTGTTAAAATGCTTGAAATAGGATTTTTAATATAAAATCTTTTTATCATTACTTAAAAAATAATGCTTAAATTGATCCAACAGTACAAAAATATAACAATTTATTGATATCAAAACATGAATGGCAAAGAATGACAATGAAAATAAAAGCATATTAAACACCAATACTTAATGTCAATATATAATGTTTACATGCACATGAAACATAATTTAACCAAAAATTCCCAAACTTCATTTTGCTACATGAATATTTATAATAAAACAACTGCTTCAATAGAAAAGTTATGACAAAATAAACAAGTATAATAGTTGACTAACATTACATATTTAGCTTTTTATTTATTTACAAACAATGAAAAATGTAGATACACATTGTAATAATCACTCAGATTTTAGGACAGGCAGTTTTTTCAACATTTCTTTCTGATTTCAAATAATTTTTCATTAGATTCATATTATCTGGTTGTTTTTTAAGTATTTTCTATAACTTAGTAATTGTTTATGTTTCTGAATTTAATTCAGTTTTGTGAGTAAAAAGAAGACTGAGTTTGTACCTCACTTAACAAGTTGGTTTAAAATAAATTGTTATAGCAAAAAAAAAAAAAATGACTATTCTCTCAGTTAATTTCTTGAATTAGTTCAAAACTTATGTCATCCAAATATTATAAAGATCAAATCATTTAGAGAATGAAAACTGTAATTTTGAGCAAGAAATTCCCCAAGTAACCAGTCTTAAGGCTGTTAATATTTCATAGAATCTTGTTATGTAGCAGTAACCAAAAATTGACAAAATGAACCCTTTTTTTAAGTGATGGTTCTTCATTTACATGAAAGAAAAGCTTCTCAGAACTACAACAGTTTTACCTTAAAAGAAAACATTAAAGAATTATTGTAATTTATAAAAATCTATCAAACAATTTGCTATGAACTGAATCTTATGTTTGGCATTAATCTCACTTATCCAGCATTTAGAATAGAACCTTACACCTTTAAGTCACTACATTATAACTGATCCATAATTGGTAATGCAAAAGGTTTTCATCGGAATGGCTTTTAATTTTATAGGAAATTTTTCATTAAATCTGGCCAAATTTTTAAATTGGTTAAATTTTGAAAATTCAAAATTGAACATATTTAAAAAAATTGCCACAGCTTTGCTTATTAAAACATGTATCAGAACTTATAAAGATTTAATTCATAAAAAATATTTTAAGCGATTATTACAATGCATATGTACACTTTCTGTTTATATGTAATTTTGACATTTAAGACATTGATCTCTTAGGGGATAACCAGTGGAACAACAGTGAAAAAAAAAGAAATGATGCAAACATGTATGGTTATATCAATATAGACTATTGACTTCTATATAGATCCATTGGTTATTATTACTAAGCTGCAAATGATGTAGGATATATAAAGATATATCTACAGCTATGTATCTATCTACCTAGAGATAGATATAGATATAGATATTAAAGTAGAAATATATATATGGAAATGGAATGAAAGTTACTTTACTGTAATACTTTATTAACATTATAAAGGGTAGATGTATTCAAACATTAAGGTTTTAAATTTCATTTTTTTATGTTTTATTATTCTAAAATTTTTATTTATCTTCTTTCAGATGATAGAAAATTATGGCAGCTGTTGCATGTCAGTTAAGTTTAGAAAAAATAATTTTTTTATTTAAAGTGGCTATCATCAGGAAAAAAAGATAAATTACTGAAAACAAGCTTTTAAAAATAATTTGAAAAAAAAACATGCCACCCAAATTTCATTTAAATTGAAATATAACCCCAAGAAGATTTTATCTAGTTGTTATATAACTGTTTTAACTGTTAATAAAATTATATTATGGTAAAGCAACTTTTGATGGGGGCCCACTCTGTATATACCATTGATATAAAACAAAACCAATCAGCATATCAATTATTGACATCTTGCATCATGGGGGTAGTGAAGAATATATATATATATATATATATATATATATATATATATATATATATATATATATATATATATATATCTACATATATAGCTAATGTTTTTATTAAGGGAAAAGAAAAGAAAGGCGCTAAGGTTTTGAAATAAAATTAAAAGTAAAATAAATAAAATTAAAATAAAAATAGATAAAAAAGAAAAAAAAATATAATAAAATAAACAACAGAAATTAGGGGTTTATTCCCCATAGTTTTTTTTTTTTTTTTTGAAACATTGTCCGGACCAAACTCTTCTTTATAGTAACAAATATGACAGATTGTAAAATTTAAGATATTGTTTTGCACTAATGGTTTTGTAATACTTGTGTATAAGTTTTGATAATTTAATGTTTAAAAACTCAGTTCTTATTTCAGCAATATTAAATGATTTATTCTTCTTTAAATTGCCAGAATATATCATTTTTTTTGTTAGCTTATTAGTCAGAACTCTTGAAACATTCTTGTTTGTTTGTTTTAAAAATTGGAATCCTATAAAATATAAATTCTATAAAAGTAAGTAGGAGTAAAATAAAAGTAAATAGTAGGATAATGAATATTTAAAAAAAAAATAGTAACAAAATAACCTAAAAAAAATCATCTTCTTCTGTGTACTGTGTCCTACTTCTTGTCCTTTGTAGCTCTTAGTAAGCTTTGTCTTATTACTACCTCTCCTAATCTCTGCAGTGTCATCCGTTTATGTCAGCACATTAGTGAGGTTATTTGCTGCTTTCCTCCATCCCTCTATATGTCTTGTGAGTATCGAATTCTCCAGTCCACCTTTCTTCATTATGTGCCCTAGAAATTTCAACTGCCTCTTTCTGATACTGTGTATATGTGTCCTTTTTGTTTCCAGTTTCCATCGAACTTTGCTGTTGATCCCATGTTTCAATCCCTGTTATTCTCAGGTTCTGTAGAATCACATTTCTATTGCCTTAAGTCTCTTCTTCATCTCTGAGGAGATTGTCCAGCATTCACTGTCATATAGGAGGACTGATATTACATAACAGTTCAGTACCCCTTCTTTTTTTTTTGTTTCTAATGAAATTTTCCTATTTCTTAATACTTTGCTTAGTTTTGGGGAGGGAGACCTGTAAAGAGTAGCTAAGTGCATATTGCTATTGTTTTCACTAGTATTTGTTTCCTGTTGATTTCTTGTGCTTTTTCTTGCCACTTATAGACTGTAATCTTATAGTTGTAAGTAAACAGCACAGATTGGAAATAAAGATTAAATAACTGGTAAAACTAGGGTTGCCAACTGTCTATTATTTAGCTTTTTCTGTACTTTGTTGAACATAGAAGGCAAAAACACTAGCACTTTTCAATTATGTTGTGCATTGTATCCCCCCACTGATCTGCCAAGATGCTCCTTAGGTGGTGTTGTTTCAGTACTATAAAAGAATAGTTATAGCGCTCTCTTCCTCTTTTTTTTTTTTCTAGAATGCATTTGGTAAAAGACTTATCTAGTCTTCTCTTCTCAGGGGACATACTCACCAAGCCACATGGTGCATCTCTTACATGCATGCCCTCAAACCCACACACTCATATACATTCAGTCAGTTATGTGCCATGCGTGATACATGCTTAGGTGATCATGTATCTTTTGATACATGACTCATGAGGCAGATTTTTTTCCTGCAGTTGGTTGCCATTTCTTTCTGTGGTAGACCAGTTGCCATTCAAGGCTATAGAATCCGGTCTGTCCTGCTATTTACTCAAAGCTGAGGGGGGGGGTGAGAAGAAGAGGATTCATGCCTTTCTCAAGGGTATTAGCATGTAAGCGAATGTAATGGATTTGACTAGAATTTGAACTCGGCTCTCCGATTCCTCAATCCGAGCTGCTATCCATTACTCCACTGTTCATCCATATACATTATAAATGTTTTTTCTTACTTTTTTCAGTTGTATGCATAGACACTAGCATATTTTCTTTCTTTTGTGAATCATGTTATCCACTATATGAAAATATATAAAAATATCTATGCGTTGAAATCTATGCCTGAAAATTTTGAATTCAATTTCTTTGAGGATTTTCTATGTCAACTTTGTTCCATCACAAAACCTGTAGACCCACAATTCTCTACAAATGGAACATCTACAGTATCTACAAGAATTAAATTAACAATTCCTATATATATCTTAAATCTTAAAAACAAAAAAAAATGTTTCAAGATGTTAGTTAATCCCCTGACAATATTATACAATGTCTGGTGGAGACTGTCTGAAAAATGTTACCATAATGGGAAATGCCGAGTCCGTGAAGCAAACTCTAATAACATAGAGCCAATGCATCTATGAAGGAGACTAAGGTAGCATCGGCATCTGTCTGGTGAAGCCAGCACCAAACAGAATACCAATAATGTATTGCCTGGATAAGCAAATGGACACCTAGATTTTCATACAGGTATATTGATATCATGTGCATATATATATATATATATATATATATATATATATATATATATTTGTTTATATATGTAGGAAATTATGGTATATAAATTTTGGCTAATTGAATCACAAGATGGAAAACATTCACTGTAGCACATTTTGTCCTTCCGTCTGACTCAGCCCCTTTAAAGGATAAAAGATTTGACAAAGTATTTTCCAATTTTGTCATTCAATTATCCTATATATCTTCAAACAAGATTTTTATACTTGTTCCATATTTAATTATATATATATATATATATATATATATATATATATATATATGAATAAATAGACAATTAGAAAATATTATTAAACAATGAATTCACTTTTGTATTCAAGCTGAAGATGTTAATAATACATTGAAATATTCATATTTTCTTTTATCTGTTTTAGCAGATAATCTCTTTGCCTACAGACATATTTCTGATAATAAAACTTATTCTGCATGTATTCAAGTTTTCTTCTCATAAAGCCATACAAATATATATAATTGCATATATTCAATTAAAAACATGACTATTATTTATTCATTGCTGTCTAATTTTCCTCATTTGGGATTGTATAACAGTAAGAAATACTTTCCATACCTAATGTAATTCTCAGATGTTTCAAATGACTTTCATTCTTTAAGGCTATTGATACAATTTTCTGCTATGAAAGAAGTTCATACTTCAGAATTATCTAACTTTACTTTCTTTGAATATTGTTGGTACATTTGGTTTGGTTCACCCACTATATATTTAAAGACTCTTGATAAAATAATAAGAAGAATTGGCAATATTATTGCTTCTGATCTGGCATTTCAGCTTAAATCACTTTCTCACCACTGTAATGTAGCTTCCCTTTGCTTTTTCTATAAATACTTTCATGGTAATTGTTCTGAGGAACTTTCTTCTATGGTACTTAGACTTTATGAATTTAAGCACAGTACTAGATTGGCAGCTAGGTCTCATCATTATATGGTTGAGATGGCTAGATGTAACCATAATGTTTTTTAGGCATTTCACCCCAAGCAAGGCAGGAGTGCCACTAGCATGCAAGGGGTTACAGAGAGTGAGAGCAAGAGTAAAGAGGGGCGTTTGATGAAAGGATATAGAGAAAGACAGAGATTAGGATCAAGGCATCAGAAGATGTCAATTGACATTACATTTGAATAGCTGTCATGGAAGCAAGTAGGAGAAAGGGAGTTTCACTGCCAGGAAGTGTGAGAGAAAAAGCTGTTGGGGTAGAAGAAGCAGTTACATTTAGCTGTTTCGACAGTGAAAAGGTGGGACCGGTATGCTAACCTAGTAGCAGGCTTAAATTCATGCAGTTGGGGTACCAGTGAAAGCAGCTCGTCAGAGCAGCTGGCATGAAAATATTTGTAGAAAAGACAGAGGGAAGCCACATCACGTCTGTGAGAAAGTGACTGTAGACAAGATATGAGATCAGAACCTATTACATTGCATATCTGTTTCTGGATTTTGTCGAGGACCTTGAGATGAACAGTGAGGGTACCAGACCATGTGTTGTAATGGTATTCAATGCAAGGATGAATGGTAGATTTATAGATTTAAAGGATGGACTCAGGTGAGAAAAACCTTCTGGCATGACACAGAGAACCAACTTTCCTTGCAGTAGATGAAGCTATTGATTAAATGTAGTTGTCTCACCTCAGGTCAGTGGAAAACATGAGACCAAGAAGGTGCAGAGAGAAGCTCTTGAGGAGTTGGGCGCATATATTGGGATTTAAGCTCACCACAGACCTCAGGTAGAACTTGTAAAAAATTGCTAAAAATAAGTACCCAAGTTCAGTACCTTGAGCCAGCTCTGCTAAAATCATTCTTACATTTATTTCTCTTTAAACCATATTGTTTTATTAAAATTCATCAGATCATAGCAAAGTACACGCACATATATGTGTATATAAGGCATGTAGGAAAATTCCCAGTGTTCTTTTTCAAAAACTAGACAACAAATATTTTTTTAAGCCCTTCAGGATGTAGACGATCAGATTCCTTTACTTTATTATCTGTGAATTGTCATGCCTTCTTAAGAAGAGCAGAGGAGTGGTTTCCCATTGCCTTCCTTATGGTTTGGAATTTCTTCCTTCTCTTAGACTGGTTGCTATCCAAGGCTAGAGAGTCCAGTCTCTTGCTACTTAAATCAAAGATAGAGAGAGATACTTTTTCCCAAGGGCATTAATGCAAAAGTGAAGGCTGCTGACTGATCCAGGGTTTGAACTTTGCCCACCAATTCTACTGTTACCCGATCTTCACATTCAAAGAGAGAGATTGAATACAGTCAAAAAACAAAAAAAAAAAAAAAAATGTAGAAATTAAAATTAAAATCTAAAGTTAAGTGCCAGTTTTTCTCTTGAAGTTTTAATTATAACCAACTTTGGTTTATATTTTAATTCTCCCTGCCTACATATATTTGCTTCCATCACTAAAAATATCATCTAATCTGAAAATGTCTTTTTGAAGAACAAAATGCATTACATGGTTTTTTTCCATTTTGTCATTCAGTTACCCACCCTTAATCTGAAATGTAGAATTTATATATTACATTATCCCATAAATAAATACAAACGTAAGTACTCAAAGAAAATAACCTTAAACTGAAAGTCATTTGATTTGCAATGTTGAGAAATAACATGTGGCTTTTGGAAATTTGATTTCAGGTGGAAAAAATAAATAAATACTTGGAAAAACATCAAAGAAAACAAAAAAAAAAAAGTGCAGACATGTTTTCATGTGAAAAATCATACAGAATTACAAATATAGACAGAAATTCTGTACATATTTAGGTAAGAGCTGAATTAACAGTCTCTATTGACAAGGTTCTGTGTAATGTACTTGCCAGAGAACTGGCATAGAAAATTTTAAAAACATATTTAAGAGAAAAAATACTTTCAGGAAATGGGTTTTACTGAGATCATAGACAGTACACAGTAAGTTTATATATGAGTAATTTCTAGAGGAATTAAACATTAAACAGTTTGCATATGCCATTATATACATATATGCAGATATTAAGTCAGCTTATCTATCTTCGTGGCTTTATCACCTTGTGCGGAGTGAAATGATTAAAAAAAATATGAGAGAACTGAAAAGTTCTCTGCCTAACTAAGAAGAAATTACTTTTGAAACAAAAATAATGATGGATCTTTAAGTTGGATTTTGTGAAGTGCAATGGCCGTAGAAATTTTTAGCAACCTTTCATGCATATATATATATATATATATATATATATATATATATATATATATATATATGGACATTGAAGTCAACACCCAGAGGCAACAGTCTGTTTCATGCTAAATGTAATCATTAGAAAATATGCTCTATCCCTGATATTGAGCACTTTAACCCATAAATATACCATTTCTTAAAACTATATTTTATCATATATATATATATATGTATATATACATATACATATATACATATATATATATATATATATATATATATATATATATATATATACATATATATATATATATATATATATATATATATATATATATATATCAAAAGTGTGTTCTAATAACTTGGACCAATTTTAAATGGGAACTAAGTTTAAGTGTCTAATGATTTTTTCTTTTTCTTTCAGATTTGGTGGACATTTGGGCAATATTATTTTTCACACATAATTCCCATGACTTAAATAACATGATCCAATTGAGAAATAAATAAATTTTCACCAATAACACTGATTTATTTACTGCTGACTTTGATCCCCCTTAATGAAACACTCTTATATATAATCCGTCTTAATGAAACACCCTTTATATATATATATATATATATATATATATATATATATATATATATAATGTAAAAATTCAGATATAAATAAAATAATACTGGAAAAAGACAACATGAATAAAGACAAAAGGATAACTTTTCTTTACTAATGTGCATTGACCTCTGATGGACTTTATCAAGCCAAATGTAAAGATTTTATTTTGCAGCAGAAGTAAAAAATATCATAAGCTTTTCAAAACTTTAAAATTTAAGAATGCTCGTAAATATTGATAAAGTCCATCAGAGAATGAAACATGTTGGTAAAGAAAAATTTTCTTTTTGACTTTATTCACACACACACACACACACACACACACACACACACACACACACACACACACACATAAACTTATCACTTTAAATGTCATTTTTAGTGGATACTTATATTTGAGTAGATGCTCCATTTATCTATTAAACAGTATACTTATTTTTGTCTACTGGCTTGAATATTTGAGAAATCTCATTAAAGAAAGAGTGTTCGTACTCCTCCCAAGGTCTTTTGAACAGCAGTAGAGGTTCATCTCTTATTTCCTGTTCATGATTGTGCTTCCTGTTCTTCCTAAAGTCTACTTCAGTTTTATACTCCTACCGTTTGACCGTTCCCATGCTAACTCCACACAGTATCCCTCTACCTTGAGTGGCTCTTTGGCCTTGAATTGGGTGAACATTAGTAATTATATATATATATATATATATATTTATTTATTATAATTTTATCATATAGACAAAACCATTTTACTCACAACAAAGATGCAACTTGATTTCAGTGCATTTTAACTGCACATCTACGGGTGAGGGTCGGAAATGGTTACCCATCTATGGGTGAGGGTTGGAAATGATAAAATTATAATAAATAAATAATTATCGCTCTACTACATGTATTGAGCTCTTTTTTGAATGAATGCTGCGAACGTTAGAATTCGTTCCCACCGCATCGGATATATATATATATATATATATACAATGTGTCTAAAAGTCTGCAAAATACATTCAGGCCTCCAGGAGACACATACATGCCTATAGAAGTTGAGCACGACTTTATTTTACTGAAACCTCACTTGTTGTCCACAATGCGAGTGTTCACTATATATATATATATATATATATATATATATATACACACACACACATATGAACGTTAACATCTTACAGTTTTTCAAGACAATAAAATAAAAATTACTTTGAAACAAGCATAACCAAGTAATGAAGATTGGATAAACAAACTTGAAACATATTTAGTTTATTAATATTACAATGTTTATAAATTTCATCTTCAGAGCATGTAAATAAAATATGAATTTTGGAGAGTTATATTTTCTTGAACATATCCCACATTAACATGACATATGTATATGTATTGTATATATATATATATATATATATATATATATATATATATATATGTGTGTGTGTGTGTGTGTGTGTGTGTGACATAAAATAATTAGAACACTGACCTTTCTGCTACCATATTTTCTACCAATCTGATATCACCAGTTTTTTATTGCCTGATGATACCAGATTTGTAGAAACCATGGTAGCAGAATGGTCGGTGTTGTGATTTTTTTTGTGTCTTAAATTTGCCCTACATTTGCATTTATTGAAAATATATAAAATATAAAAGTGGACATTGAAGTCAACACCAATCAGGCCTTAATGGATAGTGCCATGGAATGAGAAATGGCCTGAAGATTGCATTTAGCATGAAACAGACTGTCACCTCTAGGTGTTGACCGCAATGTCCACTTTTATATTTACATATGCTCTATGCCTGATATTGAGCATTTTAACCCATAAATATAGCATATCTTAAAACTATCTTTTATTATATATATACATATATATATATACATATATACATATATATATGCGTGTGTGTGTGTGTGTGTGTGTGTGAGGGTGTCCGAAATGTTCTCTTTGCATAACCCATATCATGAAATCCAAATTTTAATGATCAAATAACTGAGTACAAACATTGGCAAGTCAGTTGGACTGAGAGCTTTTCAACATCCCCTTGTATGTCTGTCTGTATATATATATATATATATATATATATATATATATATATATATATATATATATATATATATATGCACAGAGATCAATACCTGTATGTTAAGGGTGAGCAATGAAAGTAGCAAAGACATACTGCAGCAATCATGATAACTATGTAGCCTTTAGAAGCAAATGTAATGAATTCTGATGAAGAAGCTGAATGTGAATGCAAAACAGATATGTCACGTGGGAAGCTGCACAGGAGAATGGATGATTGGGTGTCAGCATGTGGGCAAGGGCAGGGGGTCACAGGTGGGTGATTTGTCAACATCAAGTCAGCATAAAACTCTTGGCCTCATCCTGAAACTGATTTCTAAATGTCTTCTGAAGACTTGAACAGCAGTTTTCCAATATTAATCTAAAGAATCAAATCTAAATATACGATTGCAAATTATTGCTTTGGCAATAAATATTTACCGCATCATTCTGAAAACAGATTCATGATTGGTTGGGTCTTAAGAAATTTATGAGTTATGTCCCTTTGACTCAATTAAGTTTTTATTAGACAATCATTATTTACTACATTGTTTAATTAGAACTTCATAGCCAATCAAAAATTTATTTCACATTTGTCTTGAAGTTATTTAAAATAAATAACTTTAACTTTTTATTAACTTCTTTCTTTCTTTATATGTGCCATATCCTTTCAGGCGATCATGGCTCTCCACCTCCTTCTATCCCTTGAAACTCTCAGCAAGTACCTTCCATCTGCTTCCTCCCCCAGACCACGTTCTGTCATCCACCTGCTCAAGCTCGCCAGGTATGTCACGTGCTGCTTTCCCTTGTCTCTTTTTCCCTCTATTTGACCTGTGAGTATCAGATTCTCCAGGCCCTCCTTCCTCATTATGTGTCCCAGAAACTTCAGCTGTCTCTTCCTGATATATAAGTATAAGCTTTCTCCTGGTTTGCATCCTCTCTAAGACCTCATTGTTGCTCACATACTCATCTACTGAAACATACTTTGGTGGAGGCATTGCGGAATAATGGATAGTGGCTGAGATTGAGGAATTGGAGAGCCGAGTTCAAATTCCAGTTGAATTCGTTACATTCACTACTCTTGGGAAAGGTATGAATCCATCTCTTCTCCCCCCAGCTATGGGTAAATAGTAGTAAATAGTAGGACAGACAGGGTGCTTTGCATTAGGTGGTAACCAGTCTAGAAGAAGGACAACTTCAAAACCTCAAAATATGTGTTAGATAATCTCACCAAACTGCAATTGACCAAGTGTGTTGAGTACAACTACACTCCTGAAGACGTGGTCAATTGGGGGTTGGGGGGAGGGGTCCTCCAACAGGAGAACTCCCTGAATTTGGATGAAACATATTTATACATTTGATTTGCTTTCAACATCTTTTCAGCCTTTTGTGAGTTAAAGCTGAAATATTTTGGATTGTAAAAATAATTCTTTTCTGTGAGTAACTATTGCAGTAACAATTTTTTGGGATGTTTCTTTTCAGATACAAGTCTTACTATTTAATCCCTAGCTGGGGAAGAAATTCATACCTTTCCTGAGGATATATGTGCATAAGTGAATGTAATGAACCCGACTGGAATTTGAACTCGGCTCTCCAATTTCTCAATCCACACCACTATCCAATATTCCAGCCGGACATCCCATATTTATACATTTAATTATTTTTCAGGACAGATCTGGCAGAGGGAATAATATTGTATTATTCCAACATAATATATTCATTTCTGTCTGAGGAGGAGTTATCATTATTTACATTATTTACATATGGACTATTGTCCTCATCTTTCTTGTTATTATCACAATGTTCTGGCTATTGTGCTCTCCAACTTTCCTCAGGTGCTTGTCAATCTAGATAGCCTCCAGGGAATTTTGAACAGAATCTTTTATTTAATCTATGGGATAGGTTATTCTCCATCCACTGATCATGTCTAAAGATATCTCATCTAGAAATGGGGCAAGAAGTAAGTGGAACTTGATGAAATATTCATAGACAGTGGAATGAGAACAATCTATCCACATAGATTAAATTAAAGGTTCAGATCTAAATTCCCTGAAGATTGACAAGCACTTGATGGAGGCCAGAGTGCACAGCAGCTGAAACCTGGTGATAACAAAAAAAAAAGATGAAGACAATAGTCTGTATAATTTCTTAATCATTTCACCCCAAGCAAGGCGGTAATGCCATTAAAGATGCAAGGGGGTACTGGGTGTGAAAGAGAATGAGAAGACTTTAGTGAGTGAGGAGAATGGATTATAAAAGAACAGGTTTCAGGAAAACAGAAAATAGTGATGGAAGTTGCATCTAAATTTTTGAAGATTGTAGCTGGCAGAGAAGCAAGTAACATGAAATAATAATATATTCATGAATTAAGTTTTTAAGCTGTATTCATTTATAAGTAGTTTTAGATATATTATTCACCAATCAGTTTGACATTCTAATATTCATTTTGTTGGGATCCCTTTTAGTAGTGAATTCTAAGAAATGCCTGAAGAACATCTACATGCAAACAGAGTTTATACTAGATTTACCAATATGTTAAAAGAGTCCTTACAGATTCATAGATATTTTTAAAGATATCATATAGATTTATGTATTTTCTCTCTGACTTTCTTATATATTATATAAAAGTCTTTATATATATATATATATATATATATATATATATATATTCCCAAGTACTTTCAATCTCATCTGAGATCATCTTCAGGGGTTGAATTTCTAAGACAAAGAGTTAGTATGGGTTATGAATATGTGAGCATGAATGCTGTAGAATTCTAAAAAAATTTTTAACCACTATATAAGGGAGTTATGTAATTTCTTATTAGAATTGTAGTAACGTGTTTCAAAATATTTCTAATTGTAGTTTTTAACAATTATGATTTATTTAAAAAAAAACTTTGTTGTTATAAACATTTTAGAACTTTGTTGTTATATTCATAAATCATAATTTATTTTTGGCTGTAATTTTTTATATAAGGGGCTTCTAGAATATGAAGGTTTTTATTATTTTGGTGGTGGAGTATAGTTGTGTTGTCAATTAATATCTGTCTAAACTGTGACTGTGGACAGGAATGTTTCTTTAAATGTTGTGAAAAGGAGCTATATTCATTCAGGTGAAATGTAAGTCTCCTTGACATAGTCATAGTAGTAAAACCAACATATATATTAACATTTTTTTCAGAGATACAATTTGCCAAAGGATATTTATATTGATATACAATGTTGGCCTTTTGTAAAATGCTACTTGATGGAGAAAAGTTATTGTGAATGGTTAAGTTTGTTGTATTAAATTTAATGTAGTATATAATTAGTTTTATTTTTTTACTAGGATCAGTAGGAATATATTAGTACTTATGAGATTTTTTATAATTTTTTCATCCTCTTTGTAATTAGAATCTATTTGATTGTGGTATAGTAGTTTGATATGTTTAGGGTTATTTGAGCAAGCATTATGTTATTTTTGAGTTATGTTAATATTTCTAATAGCTCATCTAATTTGTTCATCAAGAATGTAATTAAGGAAGTCATTATTAATATATATGTAAAAGTCTAATTACCTATATATATATATATATATATATATATATATGTGTGTGTGTGTGTGTGTGTGTGTGTGTGTGTGTGTGTGTGTGTGTGTTTTGAACAATAAAAAATATTAAAAAATTTTAAATTTTCAGACATACTGGGTTGTATGTTAATATTTTTTGTTTTATTCAATTATGTTCCTCAACAAGTTTAGTTAGGCCAGCATGGCCATATTCAGGAGAAATAATTCCTGGTCTGTGTGTGCATATATATATATATATATATATATATATATATATATATATATATGTATATATAAATAAAAAGGAAAGAACAGTAAGATATAAAATCCGGTGTTCTTATAGATATTTTTATTTTTACACAATAGTGCTCTATGTAAATTTAAATTTACAGAGCATTATATTATAAATTAATAGATTTAAAATATGGTTTTACCGCTACACAGTGATAACCATGTTTCAGAAATGGAAGCTAAAGCCCCTGAATTTAATTTTGTTATTAGACCAAAGACATTAGTTCCATTTCCTCATCAAGCGAACTTTGGAGTAACTTACTTTTTAAAATTTACGGTTATTAACAGCACAGGAAAGATTCATAATTTGAGGGTTTCCAAGGTTACCGATAAATCCACTCATCTAGACAAGGGGTGGTAGAGGGTTCAATCTATTTTAAATCTATTAATTTATATATATATATATATATATATATATATATATATATATATATATATACCAAACTACAAGATTGGTGTAGATGGAATAAAATTCCAGCAACCAAAAACACTATTCTTCAAAGAGTCCTCAATAGAGAGTAGAGCAAATAATATTTATTCTAAAATTATAACATAAACAAGTCATAATATCACTACAAAAATAGCCATTTTGTTTCAACACTTCTGGTGTCTTCTCAAGTGATGGTGCTGAATGTAGAAAGGAGAGTTTTTTTTATAATAGTATATATATATATATATATATATATATATATATATATATGTGTAAATATTCTCAGATGAACAATATCTATAGAAGAGACAAAATGAATGAAAAGACGAGCAAAACTATGTTTAGTTTAGCTGACACATTTCGTCATTTTGCCTTGATAAAGTCTGTCAAATGACAAAATGTTTTGGCTATACTAAGTATAATTTTCCTTTTGTCTTTTCGTTCATATATATAAAAGTTTAATTATATCCAATTCAATTTATCCTAAATAAATTTCTATGATTTATAAGAAAGTTATCTTCTCTTGGATTGGTTCAATGTGTTAAATAGTTATAAAATTGCATGTAGATAATTCTGAGATTTTGATCTTTTTGAAAGCATTTTAAATATTTATCAAAGAAATCTGTTAACTTTATCCATTTTATTTTTATTAGAACTTTATTTTGCAGATTACCTGATGGGATCAATGGGACATAACTCCATTTAATTTTTCAATTGCTAGGATCTGGAGGCTATATGTGTTAATGCAGTCTAGATGCAGAATTTTAAGAACTTTAAAATTTTACTGTATCAATCTTATTGTAGCTTCAAAAAGTAGGGACATTATTTTTTGAATAATAATTTGGGGGATTATTGCAATATCTTCTAAATCTATGAATTGAAAAGAAAAAGTCAAGTGCAAGCAGAAGTTAGGTTAATGCTGCTGCTGCTGATGAAGCACTTCTAAAATGAGGTTTGATGGAGGCATTGACAATGGTTGAAAAATTTGCTTACGGTATTCAAGAAAGAAAGAGTTACCGGGTTGTGCACATGACAGGATGCATTTGTTTGAGATAAGAGGTTTTAAAAAGAATATGATGTGCTGTGATTAGGAGACAGTTTTGGTCAAATGACATTATTTTTTAGTTGATAAAATAAATGATCGCTATAGAATTTGGTTCCTTGTCTGCATGTTGTGACTTAGAGTTAGCTGACCAGTTGAAAGTATATACATACATCTATATATATATATATATATATATATATATATATATATATATATATGTATATATATATGTATATATATATATATATATATATATATATGTGGACAGGACTGTGTAAGTAAAAAATGGATTGGTTTGAAACATTTATGGTAGTATACACACACATACATATATATATGCATATTTATTCATATTTACATACATGTATAGTTAAATGTATGTGTATGCATATATATAATTACATATGTGAGAATATGATATATAAATTCTATATATCAGACAAATGGTGGGTAACTGAATGACAAAAAGTAAAAATCCTATGCGATGCCTTTCATCATACAAAAGGAGTTCTTCAGACTAAATAATGTGTTTATTGATAGGATCACACACACACACACACACACACACACACACACACACACACACACACACACACCCACACACACACACACATATATGTAGGGGAAGGAATGAAATACATACAAATAGACATCAGTTCTAGTTTAATTATTACATAATTCAAATAATATGATAAATTATCATTAATAATTTATCTTGATGTATAATTATAACTGATGCTTATTTGTTATTTAATTTCTTCTCCCTACCTACCTATATATATATATATATATATATATATATATATATATATATTATCATATCAATGAAAACGTTATTTAGTTTGAAGAAGTCTTTTTGAAATACAGAACCTGTCACATAGGATTTTTTTCATTTTGTCATTCAGTTACACACCATAATTGCATATACATGGCAATATTTCAATATAGATATACATGTATATGTACATATATATCTATATTTATGCATTCATCAAATGATAGTGTGTTACAGAAAACCTCTATTTTATAATTTCTAGCAATGACATTAAGCAGTTTGATGTTGCAAGAGCCAAATATGAAAAATATGAAAGAGTTATACCAACCAAAATTTTATTTAGCTTGTAAAAAAATTAAGTTCACTTATTATACAGAGACTACAAGTAGAACAGATCTGGCTTATACAAGCCTCAAATAATATATATATATATATATATATATATATATATATATGTATGTATATATATATATATATATATATATATATATATATATATATATATATATATATATATATATATATATATGTATGTATTCTAAGATTGAATGTTCAATATTTGTATGTAATGGTCTATGCCTTTTATTTACATTCAGACTAACGTCATCATTTTTGTTGTAGTTATGATGTTTCGGTCATTTGGGCTCCCTGGCCTTCATCGGGTGTCGATCAGTCCAGGTAACCTTTGTAAGATTAACTGTGACACAAAACACAACATGCTCTGCTATAACAGCCATAAACTGTTTCTGTAGTCTCAGTATAATTTTAAACTAATTTTTTCCCCAGTAGTTTTCATTGTGTAAGACTTACTGCTCTTATATAATACATTTCTAACCAATTTTTCTGGGAAAAAAGTAATTTTTAACACCTCTAATTTTCATTAGAATTTTGTTTCATTCATAATGATTTTGACAGCTGATTTTTATCAAAAATATGTAATTTAAAAAAATCTTTTGGGAAGAAATGTGTCTTTGCAATGAAAAATGAGTTAATTTGAATTTTGGGTTGGGCACTCCCCATTTTATATTTGGCTTTTCTGATATTCTGAAGCTTATGAATATTACTGGGAATTATAAAAATATTGAAGCATTTTGCAATACAGTATCATCTGAAAAATTATATATATATATATATATATATATATATATATATATATATATAGGATTTGATCTAAGGCTGTTGGAAGAGGACATGGAAATCAGCAAGGGAGACCAGCACCAGGAAAACAACGACATTTGAACACATGTCACAGCCACAGAAAATAGGAATTTACCATTCGACCTCTATGGGCGTAAAGGGATATAAGACGACGTCCCCACTGAAATTTGAAAACATCAAAAGTGAACATACAACAATTGAAGGCTAACAGGAAAGCAGAGAATAAAGTTGAAAGCAATGAAAAGTTTTCAGAGATATTCAGGTGGGGTAATGAAAGTGTAGGAGGTGGAAGAGAGTATATTGGAGAGAGACTTATGGTGAAGGGCGATGACAGAAAGAAAGTATAGATTTGAAAAAATATACTGGGGAAGCAGATGAGCTGTGAAGAGAGAGAGAGACAGAATATATGTGTATATGAGAAGAGAAAGAAGGAAAGAAAGAGAGAGAAATGAAAGGAAAAAGAATGAAAGGGATTTGTAAAGCATGTATAAAACTGTTTCTTTTTATCCATACTTGTACGAATGAAATAGCAGATTTGAAGTTTTTCCTCAAAGAAATCCATTCAAAGAAAGAAATTACACCTGTTTAGTTTACGATTTTGCTAAGGAAGTGTAGTTTACCTTTATTCATGGTGCATATGTCTCAAAACTCATAGTTAGTTTTTGAAACCCTGTATTATACAAAACTCTCTCGGTATATATACTATATATTTTTTTTGTGCACACATAACTCTGTAAAATCTTAATTTATAAACTAATAAAAAATTCTAAATCTGGCCACTCTAGAAGTGCTACTGGTACCATGTAGTCCAGTAATACCGGCTGCATGGTTGAGTCATTGGCAACTAAACCGGTTCCCCCACCAGGCTTTTCTAGTGAAGAGGGTAGCTAAAAAAGAGAGGAAGAACTTTCTTGCAGGGTTCACGGCTGTCTAGCACAATGGAGTCGACTGGGCTACATAGCTATTTATGAAGCCAGTGCAATAATGACATGGCATTGCTGATCAGAAGGCTACTTAGATTGAAGTCATTGCCCAGGGGCAAAAGGTTCCTCACAAAGGAATCAATGGCCACATGTCTGTGACCAAGGTGAACTTTCAAATTGGGGGACATTGGACCTGGAGAAGGACAGACTCTGTCAGATCTACTTGCCTAAGACATACTATGAGTAAATGAATACCCTTTTTGACTTTCAGCCTAAATATGTGGAGGGAACTGTGCAGTGACCCTATGACTGCAACTGGTCATGGGACTTATGATTAGGGTGATGATCAGGATAACAATAAAAGATTAACATTGACTAATAATAATAATAAAGTAGAATAATTATAACAATATACTGTAATAAAATTCATGTGATGGCTAGAAGATTTGTTCTTATCATAGATATTAACAACCTCATCATATGACATTTTTCTTCATTAACTTTCTACCCCATTCCCTGAAAAATCAGGATCATGAGTTCCATAACCCATTAACTCTGAATTGGTTAAGCATCTTAGTTCATGTCACCTCCTTTTGAGTAAGCAATATATCTTCCATTTCTCTAGGTCTACCGCCAAGGTATTAACCCTTAGGAGATGACAGGGCCGATTTATCGGTTAAAAAGTGAAATGACAAAAAAGATGACTGGATTGACAAATCAGCCCAATAATACAAGCCTTGAGAATTGTTGGCTGGTCTTTGTACCAGCCAATCAGATTGCTTCTCACATTTCTTGCATATCTGGACCTTTCAATGGTGGTTTCTATGATAATTTGCTGTGTTCAGTGATTTTATATTGATTTTTTTGTGTTCCAAATGAGGGCATGTAAAAAGGGTTCTCTCTTGGCATTGAAACTCCAAACGAGACTCCTTCTCCAATGGGTTAAAAGCCATGACAGAATTTTTCTATCAAGCAAAGAACAGCAAAGCATGTATGACCTTGAGCTTGCAGAGAAGGTCTGGACAAATATTTGGTCTAGACCAATCAGTCCTAACAAATTGTGTAATGAAAGTTGTATTGAATGGACATGCCTCTAGTTCATTTTATATTAATGCAGGTGTCCCACGGAGCTTTATTCTCAGATCTACACTGTTTCTGATCTTCATTAACGACCTTCCTGATGTCATCAGTTCCCAACTAGGTATCTATGCAGACGATGCTACTATTTATTCATGTCTTAGAAGCAAGTCTGACAGATCCAGCAAAATGTAGAACTGGTAACTGCTCTCAAAAAGGACTTCCAATCAGTGATTAACTGGAGCAAGGGATGGCTTGTAAATTTTAACACCTCCAAAACAAAACTGGTTTCATTTAATCACCATAGAGAACCTTTTCTGCCTGCCTTCAAGAGAGCCACACTTTGCACCTTCTTGGACTTATATTTTCCACTGATTATGTTGAATCAATTGCTAGGTCTACTGTGAGGAAAGTTGGTTCACTATATCATGCCAGTTTATTCTTCTTGACAGAATTCCTCTTGCAAATTTATAAATTTGCCATTCGTCCATGTATTGAATATTGTTGGTATATCTGGTCTAGTTCTCAACTATATATCTTGAGATTCTTGACAAAATTCAAAGAAAGGTCTGTTATGTAATTGATCCTGACCTGGCATCTTGACTCCATTTTCTTTCCCACCAACATGATATGGCTTCCCTCTGCCTTTTCTACAAATATTTTTATATGAATTGTTCAGATGAGCTGTTCTCTTTAGTGCCTCAACTGCATGAATTTAAGTATGCTACTAGATTAGGCAACTATGTCTACTGTATTACTGCTGAAATAGCTAGACACAACCATCAGTTCTATTTTAATAGTTTCTTTTCTTGCACTTCACACCTGTGGAAGTTTATTCCAAATTCTTGCTTCCCAGTAATCTAAAGTCTTCAAAAATTTAAATGCAACATTAATCGCCATCTTCTGTCTTCCTGAATCCTGTTCATTCTCTTTACTTTTCCACATTAAAGTCTTCTCATTCTCTTCCACTCCCTGTATCCACCTGCATCCTAGTGGCATTGTCATCTTGCTTGGGGTGAAATTATAAAAACAAATATATATAATGTTAAATAAAACTAACATGGTACTTTTTTTTAATCATTTCACCTCAAGCAAGGTGATAATGCCGCTAAGATACAAGGGATTACTGGAAGTGAAAGAGAATGAGAAGACCTTAGGACAAGAAACTGGAAACCTTATCCCAAACAGGAAACAAGGGATAAATCTTTACTCTTGTCCAAAGTTGGGGAAGGATTGAGATAAAATGTTTGATAATTTCACTTTCAACTAATATAGATCAGTTGAAAGTGCTCAGAATTAATGAACATTTACATGGGTTTTAGTTATACTCTTATAATAAATGGTGTGTAAGTATTATTGTATACAGTCTAAAAGTTGTTGAAAAGTAAACATATTATTAATTTCTGAATATGGACAGTACATTGTGGCTATGTTCATAATGGATGTTATTAAGCAATGTGCAAGTATCTATTTATATTTCTATGTTAAAAATGCTAATCTTCCTGAGAATGTTGATGCTTGAGTTTGGTCTCATGTGTAATGAATGTAGTTGCATCTGTTTAAGTAGAGAACCTCAAGAATCCTCAAAGACATCATATACAGAGAGAAACCATATTATATTACTCTGATAACTCTTCTGTTATTCTCACTTCTCAATAATACTTCTGTTTTCTAAATCTTTCACACCCAGTAACCCCTTATGTCTTAGTGGTTTTATTGCCTTGCTTGGGGTGATTTCAATTAAAACAAAAAATGCGTTTCTACTTGCAGAAAGTATGTGTGGAAAAGAATGTGTTTCAGTTGGTGGAATAAAATGTCAGATGAAAGTTCACCTAAATATGACTGTAACAACTACTGCAAGAGATACATTAAGTTGCCACATCTGCACAATATAGTGTAAGTCCCTAGCAGGACTAAAAAGCTATGTCCATGCTGCACATATATAGTGATCAATCAAGTAATAACATTACTTGAAATCAAGTTGTAGATATTATATATAATGATGAAATGATTACTTACCTATATTGTTACAGATTTATAAATACTAAGATAATTGATTTTAATGAAGAAAAACTTCAAAATGTATCTGAAAATGTGGTTCATTCTGGTAAAAAGCAGAAGAAATATGTTGAAAAGGAAAAATGTCTGAAGTAATGAGAAATGCAAGTAATAAGAAATGTAGAAAAATTGTTGCGAGAAAGAAAAGAATAACAGCCATCCAAATAGATGAAAGGAAGAACAAAAGTGCAACAAATTTTTCTCATAATTTTAATATGGAAGAATAAAAGGACCATAAAAATAGAAATGGTGCAAAAGTTGATAGAGGAAATATTTACCTTTTTTGGTGAAGGGCGGTATTTATAAAGAAACTGAATACATAGGATTTAAGAAGAAAAGAAGAAGCAAAAATGTATTGTTTTTCTTTCATTTGTAAATTTAAAAAAAATAGTGCATATTAAAAAGAGGGTCTGAGAGAAATAATTGAACAAAAAATAAAAAAACAATAGTAAAGAAATATTCTTGTAAAAAATAATTAAAAAAGAAATATTAAAAAGGCAGTAAGAATTTCTTTCATTTCTGTTTCTTATAAAAATTTAAAATTCCTTTAAATTACATTAAAAGAGAAAATGGAGAAAACATTTGGAAACATTTTGTTTTTAACCAATCAACCAACCAACCAAATATTGTTCATGCAGATCGTACATGCAGAAAAGTTAAAAGAAAAAGAAAATTGAACCATGCTTTATTTTAATTTGAATACCAATACTTTAATAATAAAACCTTTTATTGTAACATACTATGTTATCAAAAATGTAAATAGAATATTTTACTGTTTACACAGTATTACGACAAACATATTGCATTTGTATATGTGTGCATTCTGTGCATGTATGTATAAATTGTATTAATGAAATTATATGATTTCATGTCAGGTCTTGTGTACTTGAGCCAAGTTTGTGTCTGTGAATTTAACACCTGGAATCAGACAACTTCTTTGATTCAAACAATGACTGTTAGTGTTTCTTTACCAAAATATGATATTTATACATTCATTATATAAATATTCATGTAATGCCTCTGTGTGTGTGAGTATATATATATATATATATATACACACACACAATGTGCGATGGGCAAATTGTCGGCATTTTATATTTTTAATTTCGTGCACGTGCGTTGTTTGTTTTTGATTTATGTAATGTGTACGTATATATATATATATATATATATATATATATATATATATATGTATATATATGTATAATTAAAATTTACAAGGTTTTTTTCAAACCAGTCAATATATTGACTGATTAGGATAATCTTTGTAAATTTTTTCAATTTGCAAAGTGAAAATGATCATTAACCTAATGTAATCTTAATTCCTATTGTTTGAAATATGCTGCTCTGTTTAATTAAAACATTGAGCTCTATGTGTGAACCAGTTTTTAATATTTATTTTATTTATTTATTGTATTGATAGGATTGACTTGGAATATATACCAACTGATTATTATACATACATACATACATACATATATATATATATATATATATATATATATATATATATATATATATATATATATATGTGTGTGTGTGTGTGTGTGTGTGTGTGTGTGTGTGTGTGTGTGTTTTGTTAAAGATAACTGACAAGATACTGTGATTAAGCTTTTTTATTCTGGATGCAAAGTGCGTAAAAACTGTTCAAAAGTTCTGCATATGTGAACACTTTTGGCTATTCTTTTAGGCATTATTAAAGACAATTTAAAAAAATTTTTTTAACTGAATGTTTGTTTTTTTATGTATGTGCTGAAGATTTAGGAATGTTTTATTTTCCAGACGCAGTCAGCACATTGTGGCTGTGTTCATAGTTAATGACTAGAAGAGTAGCAGAAAGTGCTTGGATATGCAGAACTTTTGGACAGTTTTTACACACTTTGCATCCAGAAAAGAAATCACTTGTACAAACACAAGAAAAAATTAAATAAAAAGCTTCACTGCAGTCCCTTGCCAGTTGTCTTTAATAAAACATGTATAAAAGTGGGGTTGCTGCACAAATACACAATGTGAATAAAATACTTAAAATAAAAAAAAAAACATTGTGTAGGAATAATTGAATATATATACATATATATATATATATATATATATATATATATATATATATATATATATATATATATATGTATACAGTGCTGTTCGATAAAAGTGACTCACCTGATTTTTTTTTACTAAATGTTCTCCGATGAAATGAAAATTGAGCTAAATTCAAAGGATAAGCGATCTAAAATCTGAAGAAGCAGCTTTGAAAGCTCTTTGAATTTAGCAGTAAGTACTGTCAAGCATCCGTTCAGTATAATGTTCTGGGGATGATTTTATTTTCATGGAACTGGTTTCTTAAAACCTATTGAAAAGACCCTCAGGAGCAAGCAGTACAAAAGAATTTTAGTCTTGTCTGCTAAAAGGGTTCAAATCGACCTCACCAAGCTTATTTTTATGCAGGATAATGCTGTCACAAATCAAAATTGATAAAGGAATACTTTGATGAGAAGCAGGTGAGTGTTATGACATGGCCGCCCCAATCTCCTGACCTCAACCCCATAGAAAACTTATGGAGCATTATAAAGTACAGGCTCTCGAGAAAGCAGTTGAGCAACAAAGAGGATTTGATTGTGAATTTCATATCCAAATGGAATTCAATGCTTGGAGATGAGATTTGCCAGAACCTGATCAAGTCAATTCCAAAAAGGGTTGAAAAGGTTATTCAAAATAAAGGAGGACCCATAAATTATTAAATATTTCGAACTACATTACCTATTATAAATAAATTATACCTCTATTATTCTTTATTTAAAGAGGTTTGGTTATGTTTCTATTGATTACTAGTTGCAGGAAATAAGTGAGTCACTGATTTTGCACAGAGTTTTTCCCTAAATCTCATTTATATCCAAAATTATAATTATCAATAGAATACCTTAGGGTGAGTAAACTTTTTTACTAGGTGGTTGGGAAGGGGTCTTTATATTAGTAAGATTAAAAATTAGTTTGACCCCAAAAACAATAGGCGAAAAAATTTTTAAGTAAAAAAAATCAGGTGAGTCACTTTTATTGAACAGCACTGTATATATATATATATATATATATATATATATATATGAAGAAATGTAATCTTAAAGTGTGCTATATTTATGGGATAAAGTGCTCAAAATCAGAGATAGAGCGTGTGTAAATATAAAAGTGAACATAGAAGTCAACACTTAGAGGCGACAGTCTGTTTCATGCTAGTGCAATCGTCAGGCCTGACGATTGCACTAGCATGAAACAGACTGTCGCCTCTAAGTGTTGACTTCTATGTTCACTTTTATATATATGTATATATATATATATATATATATATATATATATATATATATATGTTTCATTAAAGGGGACTGACAAGGCTTTTATTTAATTTTTCTTATGTTCATATAAGTTTTTAAATTCCGGACATAGGTGTGTAAAATTGTCTGAATATTTTGTGTGCCTGAGCACATTTGCCTATTCTTTTAGCCATTATGAAGGATTTTTTCTTAAATTTTTATTTCTAACTGAATGTGTAGATTTTTATGTATGTATCTATATATATATACATGAAGGATGTTTTTTTAAATTTTTATTTCTAACTGAATGTGTAGATTTTTATGTATGTATTTATATATATATATACATGAAGGATGTTTTTCTTAAATTTTTATTTCTAACTGAATCTGTAGATTTTTATTTATGTATTTATATATATATATACATGAAGGACGTTTTTTTTAAAATTTTTATAATTTTTCATACATATCTTTACCTTTTCAAATTTTTAAAATTTAACAATTCCCATAAATATTCTTCAGGCTAACTGTAAATTTATAATCATTCTTAAATTTAAAATTTTGAAAAGCTAATATTTTTTACTTCTGTTTATAAATACTTGTTGCAAAATATAATCTTTACATTTGCCTCGATAAAGTCCATCAGTGGATGAAACACACCAGTAAAAAAGTTTTCCTTTTGCCTTTATTCATATCATCTTTTTTACAAATATATTTTTATTTATATCTAAATTTTTACACACACAGAAACATATATATATATGTCTCTGTGTGTGTGTACATGTATATAAGTGGTGTGAGCATATGTGTGAATGTTTTACATTTTAATATATATAATTTCAAAATATTTCCAAACATTTAACAGTTTACTTAGTGAAAGTTGTTGATTAAAACTTGCAGAAGTTGTTTAATCAAATTCTTTGTAATATATATATATATATATATATATATATATATATATATATATATATATATATATATATATATATATGTATATATAAATAAAAAGGAAAGAACAGTAAGATATAAAATCCGGTGTTCTTATAGATATTTTTATTTTTACACAATAGTGCTCTATGTAAATTTAAATTTACAGAGCATTAATATTATAAATTAATAGATTTAAAATATGGTTTTACCGCTACACAGTGATAACCATGTTTCAGAAATGGAAGCTAAAGCCCCTGAATTTAATTTTGTTATTAAACCAAAGACATTAGTTCCATTTCCTCATCAAGCGAATTTTGGTTTAATAACAAAATTAAATTCAGGGGCTTTAGCTTCCATTTCTGAAACATGGTTATCACTGTGTAGCGGTAAAACCATATTTTAAATCTATTAATTTATAATATATATATATATATATATTTCCCTGATGATCCGCTTAGGAGAAACCTTGGTAGGTTTGTCTGGCTCTCTAGGTTTGACTAGGTCCATTCTACTTTTGTATTTCAGCAGACGTTCATGTTCATGGCTCTTTCTTTTTTTAAAACCTTTTTTTCCTTTGATATTGATTTGATCTTTGAAAAATAAAGAAACCCAAGGTTTTCCAAAACGAGTGTAGTTACCTATATATATATATATATATATATATATATATATATAATATCTGGATAAAATAAATGAAACAAAATTGGGTGTTTTTTTTTATGAAAGTATTTATTTCTGTGTTTTTGTATATATCTAATATTTCAGACCACCTCGGTCTTTCCTCAGAAATCAAATGAGATACTGTGTTTGTGAAATATTTCAACAGTTAAAAATATTTCTTAAAATATTTCTTGAGATATGGTCAAAAAACCTTTTAAACAACATTTAAGACACTATCATCAGTCTTAAACCAAAAATTCAAACATAGTCACATTCCACATCACGTGACATCCACGCTTCATGACAAACGCTGTAAACAAACACACAAACACAGTATCTCATTTGATTTCTGAGGAAAGACCGAGGTGGTCTGAAATATTAAATATATACAAAAACACAGAAATAAATACTTTCATAAAAAAAACACCCAATTTTGTTTCATTTATTTTATCCAGATATTATATACATATCAAGAAAGTATACATGGCCTCTCATTATGCTATATATATATATACATATATATATATATATATATATATATATATATATATATATATAGTGTATGTATGTATATATGTGTGTGTGTGCTTGTGTGTGTGTTCTTGTGTGTGTGTAAGTATATATATATATGTAATTTTTTCTGTTTGTGTATATGCTTTGCTGTACATGTATATATCAGTACATAGGTGTGGCTGTGAGCAGATGCACTGAAAGCAGGTTATTTACTATGATGTATACTAATGCAGTTTTGTTGGTGCACATGTGTTCATGATGCAGTTATGCAGTGTTCAAGTGCAGTGTAACTGTATACTAGTATTGGAAAAACGATATCAAAATTTTGTAACGACAACAAATGATAATAAGAGAAGTAATAAAAAGAATACCAATGAAAGAAATATGGCTGTTTGCAGTCATGGAACAGCTTTATTTTTCTCAGTAGTTAAAAAAAGTATCATTTAAGATGGGTAAAATGATTTTAAAAGAATAAACAGAAGTAAAGAAAAAATCTATTCAAATTTAAAGAAAATGGTGGTGTTAAATTTAGGTTTCTGTTTTTGTTTCAATTAGGAATAATTGTGACATTTATCAACTTTTTTTTTCGAGATTGGAATATTTCAGGCTTTGATTAATTTCACATTTGAATATAAATTATTTTATTATTGTTTAGTTTATATATCCATCCCATTCCATTTCTGTACATTTCCACCCTTATTAATCTTATAGATTGAAAATTTATATGATTAATGTTTTTCATTTTCTTCTTATTTATAGATTATAAATTATAAGTTAGGATCTGTGGGAAGTGTAACAGCTAATGGTTAGGAAAGAGAAGTTAGCTATCTGTGTTCGAATTCTGGCTGGTTTCGTTACAGTCACTTTTGCACAAATACCCTTAGGAAAAATATGAGTCTATATCTTCTCCTCCCCAGCTATGGGTTAAATGGCAGAGCAGACAGGGCTTTCTAGCCATGGTTGGAAGCCAGTTTAAGAGAAGGATATATAAAAATTGTATATAGCCTTGACAAGGTGAATTCTATATGACCATTGTGACATAAACAATATAAAAATGGAGCACCTATTTAAAATAAAATATGTCCACTATAATAATGATTGAAGTAATGAAAATGTCTGGTTCAAATACATCCCACTAATTCTTTAAAAATTGCTTTCGTTATTTTTTGAACATGATGCTAAGCCGATATTAGCCTCCCCGACCGCCAAGAAAAATAATCTAAGTGAAGTAGATGTGCTTTCATTAAATAAGGTACAAAGATCCTTGCTTACTGTGAAGGCCTTCGTGGCCAAGAAGGAAAGTATGCCAGATCAGAGCAGTGGTGTCCCCTACAAAAGGGGATGCAGGTTAAATCCCTGCTGAAGGACACATTTTCTTTAAAAGCATGAAAATACTGTTTAATTAATAAATAAAAATGGAGAATCTATTACAAATAAAAACTGTCCTTAATATAATAATGTTTGAATTAATGAGTGTATATATATATATATATACATGCATATATATATATATATATATATATATATATATAAAGAGGAAAACTCTTTATTCTGAAATCAACACCATCACTTGACAATACACAAGAAGTGTCAAAACAAGATGGCTATTTTTGTAATGATGTTATAACATGTTTATGTTATAATTTTTGAATAAATACTATTTGCTCTACTCTGTACTGAGCACTCTTTTAAGAATAGTATTTTTGGTTATTGGAATTTCATTCCATCTATACCATTCTTACACTCGTGTATATATATATATATATATATATATATATATATATATAACCATAAAAAATTAGTGGTTAGAGTTGAATTAGACCAGGAAACAGTAATATTAAAGTGTGCTCAATGCACATATAAATAAAATAAAAATAAAAATTTAACATGCAGAGCTTTTAAATTTGAAAAATCTCCTAATTTTTAAATATATATATATATATATGTGTGTGTGTGTGTGTGTAGGTGTGTGTGTTTGTGTGTGTGTGTGTGTGTGTGTGTATATTTGTGAGTGTATGGAATCTGGCAGTCTAAAGAGACCATAGATCTGTGCCCAAAGAATTATGCTTCAGCTGCTGATGTCTGCATGCCATCAGTTATGACCCCACATGGGAGTGAGAGTCTTGATTGTCATGACTGCATGTGAAGACGCCCTCATCTGATATCACCATGTTATTTTCTCACCTCTCAAGGCCTTGAAGAGAAGACGAGGTCACCCTTGTGCCCTCTTGCCGGTGGCCAGTTCTCTGTACAGCAGGACCTTCAGAATCCTTCCATCTGGAACTGTCACTGTTGGAGAAGGGCTTAGAGGCTGGGTAATTGGGCATGGGCAAGAATTACAGTATTAGTAATCCGGTCAGATCAGTTGATGCCCAGAATGTGTCTCAGACAGTGAATATGAAAGGTGCTGAAGAATCATTCCTGTCTGGAGTAGATGCTTCAAGTCTCATTGATGTAGAGTGGCATGCTGAGAATGTTTCTTCCCCAGGGTATAGGTCTGAAGTTTTATGAATGATCAGTGGTTGGCCATGCAGCACATCTCTCTCCATGCCGCCAATGTTGTCCAATCGAAAGGTAGTGGCCAATAAAGAAATTGTCTGTATACGCGATGTTGCATCGCTCTGCCTTTTTTACAAGTACTTCCACGGTAATTGCTCTGAGGAGTTGCTTTCGCTTGTCCCTAAGCCTCGTGAATTTAAGCGTCCTACGAGGCTGGCATCCCGTTCCCACCCCTTCACCATTGAAACTGTTAGATGTAGACGTCTTTTCTACTCCAATAGCTTCATGTCTCGCACATCTCGCCTATGGAACTCCCTTCCCTATTACTGTTTCCCTGACAAATACAATCTCCAACGGTTTAAGTGTAGCATCAATCGTCATCTCCAATTGTCTTGATCTATCCACTTCCTGACATCTTTCATTCCTATTTGCTCTCGCTCTATATCTCCCGTAACCCCCCTGCCTCGATCGACCCTCCGTCCTTCTCTTTCTCCACATCCCTTCCTTTACCACTCCTATCTGCTCTTCCTCCAACCCTTCTGTAACCCCATGCGTGATAGTGGCCACCGGCCTTGCTTGGGGTGATACGCTTAAAAAAAAAAAAAAAAAAAAAAAATATATATATATATATACACCACTATAATCAAATCCTGTGTGGGTGTCGGGCTTTCAGTTTCTGGGAACTGATCTGTCTGACCCTCATACGTCGAGTTCGACGGGAGAGTCCATCATATATATATATCCCTCTGGTTTGAGGTGTGAATTTGTAAACAGTGACTATTTAAGCTAATACGGCACGACTCTTCGACAGAATTGAGTCACTCTCAGTCACTGTGTGTTTATCCGAATCTAAAAATAAACACGCTAAAATTCACCTTCATCCCGTACCGTAAGCTGATGGCTTAGTGGGAGAAGTTCGGACTGACACAGATTCGGTCGGGTTTCGATCCTAGCTAGAGGCAACCGGACGTCTAGCCACACTGATGAGCTGTGAAACAGTGAAACTGTCTGTCTGTGGATGACAAAAATATATGTATATGTACAGGAAAGGAGGTAAATATGTATATAATTATAGTTATTTTAATTATTTTAATTATAATTAAATAATTTAATTATAATTATTTAGTTATTTTAGTTATAATTATAATTATTGTATACATTTATATTTCTCCCCACCAACTACATATCTATATATAAATTCAGTCTGTAAGGACATTTACTTTAGTTTGATGTAGTCCTCTTAGCAGATGAAATACATTACATAGAATTTTTTTCCCCTTTGCCATTCAATTTCGCATACTGGACTATATATTTGACACACTTATGTATATAGTTATCTATATATGCATATATTTAAACATGTATTAAATTTAAGTGACAAGGTCTTTCTGTTTAATTTGTAATGAGGTTATCAGTTTGTGATGAAGGTACCATTGTTGAAGAGATATCATTTAGTGATAGGATGTACAGTTATCTGAGAGAGATAATGTAGTGATAGTTATTTTCTCCAATCAGAGATAGGAGTGAAAATACAACCAATATTGTACTAATTAAAATACAACCAATATTGTAACTAATTAATAATGATATTTCATTGTCTTAGCAAAACTAAATAGGAAGAATATGAAAAGTGATAAATGGAGGTGTGTAGAGATCTCCTTATTCGTGTGTGCCCAGTTCTATTGAAGAAGTCAAGAGACTTATGGAAGAAAAAAGATTTTTGCAAGTTTCATAGATTTATCAGCATAGGGCGTTTGTATAGTAGGTTGGGTACAACATGACACATGATTTGTTGAGGACAAAGAAGTCTCCTAGAAAGGAAACATGACATATCTTGCCTCTATGACATCTTGTGACTAAAAAGAGAGAGACCGAGAGACCTCATACACTTTTCTTTATACTGCTTTTTGCCAATGTCATCTTGTGGGTGTAAGTAGGAGTTTCTTGGCCGACAATGTTGAGTTAATTCCCCTTGGCAAAATGGCAGTTTGGCAAAGATAGATCTACACAGGTGGCACTGTTAAGTTATTTGCATGGGAATAGTTATAAGATCATTATTGGTCAATCATTGAGCTAGCCTCATACATATATATATATATATATATATATATATATATATATATATATATATATATATATATATATATATATAGGCAACTCAGAGAGAAGAAGGAAGGCATCTTGGAGTTAAGGTGACCAGAGTGAAAAAGGTAAATCCAGCAGGAGTTTAACAGACAAGTGGAGTAATCCTGGAAATTCTTTGTTGAATTTTTACAATTTTCAAATAAGTTTTTTTCACATCTGGATGAAAATTGTACATAAAATGTCCAAAGTTCATGTTTTTGTCCTATTCTTTGTTCCAGTGCTTTATCATGAAGTAAATTTTGTTAGTATTGTAGACAAGGGGTGTTGGCTATATCCTGGTATTTTTTGAACATTACATTATAAAATCAAATATTTGTATTTACTCAAGGTCAGGTTGTGACATAAGGTCGGTTTAATGTGGGGAACTTGCGCACATACACCCAGGTTAGGAACAAAAATTGCCTGATCCCTCTCTCTGGTGCAATGAGGGGGCATGGCCTTGGGCAACTGTTCCCCGGGGGTGGATACCTCTCAGTATAATTTTCCTCAGTTGCGACTCTGTCCTTTGATTGAGCTGAAATGAACACACTATGCCCAAATACAGAGACACAACTGAGAGATGATAAATAAACGTCTTACAAACTACTCAAGAGAGTAATTTACGCCCAATTTATAAAATCAAATATATATGCATATCATGTGTAGTATAAGAGATGAAATATGTGAGAACTTATTGGAAAAATGCAATAAAAAAATTAAATAAAAGAACTTTCTTGCTTGATTTTAATACAAATGAGATCTTCTTTTCTAAATATAGATTATATATTTGTATATGTATGAATTGGAATCAAATAAAGATTAGAATCTGACAGAATGATTGGATAAAGAACAAACAGGAAACGTTTATAAATTTAACACGTTTTACTGTTTTTTTAAGCTTCACCAGAAAATGAAATAAACATAAATCAAGTGAAACATGTTAAATTTATAAACGCTTCCTATTTGTTTCCATCTATATGTATGCATATAAATAGGTGTTGCTGATTATGAAAAATCTCAAAGTTGTTGAAATATCCAGGGAAAAATGTCACAAAAAATATTTTAGCATTTCTTTTTCCTTTTTATCAAAATGGTAAACAAAAAAAAAAAAAAAATTTAGAAAAGAAGCTGACATCAAGTCGTCTTGTTAATAAGAAGACTTTAATTTTGCTATTATTTTTTTTTTAGAATACTATGGCTGGAGCATGTAAGCAATGAGGAAGTTTTAAGGAAAATGCAAATAAAAAGAACATTTATAGTCAGAATCAGAAAGAAAAAACTGAAATCTTTTGGACGCATAATGAGGAAGGAGGGCTTGGAGAATTTGACACTCACAGGACATATCAAAGGCAAAAGATACAGGGGAAAGCAGCAGGCCACCTACCTGATGAATGGTTGGCAGTATGGGGGATGGGAGGGATCGCAATGTTGCTAAGAGCTACAGTGGATAGGAGGTTGGGAAGAGCCATGTTTGCCCATATCCTAAAGGGACATAGCATACAGAAGGAGGAGAATGTTGTTTTACCTTTTCCCAACCCCTGCATTCCATAACTGCATTACAGCCATCTTTATACCAAACTAACACATTCAAATAATAATAATGAATAAAGATAATAAGAAGAATAGTAGTAGTAGTAGTAGTAATAATAATAATAATAATAATAATAATAATAATAATAATGATAATATGTAATGATATAATGATAGTAATAAGTGAAAAAAAGATAGAAAAAAGAAAGAAGAAATAATGAATGTATGTCCTTACTTTTCCGGTGTTCTTGACTTCAAGTTCATAAGCACTTGCAACAACTGCCAACATTAGATTCATAAGGTACAATGATCCGAAGAAGTTAATGACGATGAAATAAATCACAGTCCAGGGACTATGAGCGCGAATGACCTAGGCAAGTGAAACCAGGAAAAAAAGGGTAAATTAAACATACAAGGTAGAATTAAACAAAAAGATGAAATGTTATGTAAAATACTGTGAGATGAGGGGAGGGTAAGAAATATTTTGACACCTGAAAATAATACATCTCTCATATTTACATTTACTTCAAATTTACATAGGTGTTGTGTTTTGATATAAAATTAGCAGTTTCAAGTGTGATTAGCATTTAAAAGACTGAATTAAGATAATATTCCTGCTCTTACTTGAAAGCATTTAGTCTTGTACCTGTTTAATATAAGCTTTGTAAATATTTACAGACATTAGGTAGATATTGGGGGAGCTGAGTAATCCTAAGCCGGATCATAAAGCTCTTCCCAACAATAAATTTTATATTTTGTCATTTGGTCAAGTTTTGGGAAGTGGTTTGGACCAATAAATTTTTAGTCTATCTATCTATCTATCTATCTATCTATCTATCTATCTATCTATCTATCTTTTTTCAGTTTCTTTCTATCTATCTATCTATCTATCTATCTACATATACATATATATATATATATATATATATATATATATATATATATATATATATATATATATATAAAACGTTAGGAAGGAAATCCCTGTCAATACTGGAAAGAGCCATAACAACTACTGGACTTGAGAAAAATATTTTTGTGAAAAATTCTTTTAAGAGAAAGATTTTATAAATTTCAACTGATCATTGACTGCTTTATCTATCTATCTATCTATCTCTCTTTCTCTCTCTCTCTCTCTCTATCTATCTATCTATCTCCTTCTCTCTCTCTCTCTCTTTATCTATCTATCTATCTATTTCCTTCTCTCTCTCTCTCTCTCTTTATCTATCTATCTATCTATCTATCTATCTATCTATCTATCTATCTACAATATAACTCATATATATGTATGTGAGTGTTTGTGTGTGCATCTGAAGGTTACAAATGTTTGGCGGGTTTTGACTGATATAAAGATTAGTACACAAATTCGAATTAAAAAAATATTTGGTGTTTCCTCTTGTCTGAGTAAAGGATTCTAGATAATCTATATCATAAAAGAAGAGCTGATTCTCTGTCCCTCGCACACTGTCTGCATATATGATCTATTGTTTTGTATTGTATGTGAATGACTTACATCTGTTTGTGTCATTTAATGTACCCACAAAAAGACACACCTACATCCACAATTTGAGTTGGAAATAAGACATTGGATTAATACACTCCTCTCCTACTCAGTCTGTTTGGACAATTCCTAAACTAGGCTGAGCAATAAAATTGTAAATTTGATGATAAGGAAAAAAAAATGAAGTTAATTTTTTAAATTGTAAAAACAGATAATTGTAAGATTTTATTGAACTTTTCATAAATTATTCTGTAGTAAATCGAATTATTTAAAAAATTTATTTCTTAACATTTTCTAGAAGTATTTTAAAGTCTATTATTGAATTATATTATACATGCACACATGCAAACCTATATATATATATATATATATATATATATATATATATATACATTTTTGAATTGGACATAGTCTGACAATTTATTAAAGACATTTTTGATATGTTTAACGTTCTTTTTATAGATACAAGTATTTAAGCAAATGCTCTGTTTATAATAAACAGTATTAAATAACATTTACCGGCCTGAATGTCCGAGAAATTTTCATAGAAAATTTTCGTTCTCCGACAGGAATCAAACCTGTATCCTATACGGAACCGTCATTTCGCGTGACGTGCCTTAATCTTTTGGCCACAGAGAAGCGTCTGGTTAGCAAGCTTGATTTTACTAAGGCACGTCACGCGAAATGACGGTTCCGTATAGGATACAGGTTCGATTCCTGTCGGAGAACGAAAATTTTCTTTGAAAATTTCTCGGACATTCAGGCCGGTAAATGTTATTTAATACTGTTTATTATAAACAGAGCATTTGCTTAAATACTTGTATCTATAAAAAGAACGTTAAACATATCAAAAATGTCTTTAATATATATATATATATATATATATACATAATTTGAATTAAATTGAAATATACACCTGTATCACTATGGTTAAGTTACTTTTCTGTCTGGCAACAACCCTAAATGACATAGTTTGTATTTAAACTAAATATATTTTCCAACAAATGTAGTATTTTAAATGGGCAAAAATTTAGATTTGAAATTTGATCATCTTGCTGTTAGTGAAGCAATAGGTAGTTCTGAATACCAAACTGTGGAGAAAGTAGCAAGAAACCACTCTGCTGTCTTTATCCAAGAAGGTATGGCATTTCATAGATTATAAAGAAAAGGAATCTGTGGAGAGCCATGTGTGATTACATGCTGAAAGGACATGACATTAAAAACATGGTAGAAGCAAGTATCAAGATCTGCAATATTATAGAAACTATTTCACTTGTTGGCTATTGTGGCATGTGGGAGCTTCCTTACTTTGTTTGATTCAGCAGTAGCAGTGATGGAAGTAATCAGCAGGGAACAACCGAAAGTCTCAGAATTCATAAAAACTTTGTCCGAACTCTATTTGGCCTTCTTTTTGCACTTTACCTTTTCAGCGGCCACTACCTTCAAGGCCCAGCTTGAAGGGCTACTCACAACCCTTGCTTCAGAAAGCATGTGGTCTATCCTGGCAGCTTGACCTGAGATTTATTGTTCCTCATGGGGACAAGTGGAGAAATCTCCCTTTGAGATACCTACCCAAAGGAAAACTACTCACAATCCTTGCTGCAGAAGATCTGTACCAGTCCTAGCAGATTGACATGAAGATTTCTCATGGGAACAAGTGGATAAATCCCTCTCTCTAAAACATCTACTAAAGGGAAAACCCAACATTTCCCCCCCAAAAATATCACTATTTTGCACTCTCTCTCTCTTCAATCACAGATAAAAGCTGTTAAACAGTTTTTGTGAGTCTTAGGTTTGTTCATTCCACTCTATACACTGCCAAGCTCACACACACACGTGCAACCAGGGAAAAATTCTTATAATATTCAATATAAAATGATATCTCATTGTAATTTCAAAAACTGGTTTAAGTGTTTTAATGGTGGTGACTTATCCCTTGAAATAAAATGCAGAAGTGAACATGCGTCACTTGTCAATTAGGATGTGTTAAATCAGTGTTTCTCAACCTTTTCTGCCTTGTGGCCCATTTTTGGTGTTGAAATATTTCAGGCCAACATAAGCACAAATAAAAATTCCATGTAACAGGAAATACATTTTATTTGCAAAAGCAAAATATAGTAGAAAATATAAATCCTGACTAATGACTACACTGCTCCTGGTATCTATCAGCTTGTCAAGTTCAACTTCCGAGTTTCCTTTCTTTTTAATTTGCACTGCCAGGCCCATTTTAAAAATTTCTCTGGGCCTGCACTGAGAATCTCTGCTTTAAAACACAGAGCAGAGGAGAATCTGATGGGGAGCACTTTAAATTTTTCAAAATCATTTAAATATACCTTTTATAAAATTAAAAAAATAATGTTGATTAAAAGAAGAATTACTTTTGCGACATTCCAATATTCATTTGTGCAAAGTAAATGCTTCATGTCATCATTAGGCTATGAACCTATTGATGCATCTGTGTATAATGTTATATCATGTTTCATTTTCATTTTCCTAGAAAATTGCAGAAGGGTGAATTTTAGTTGGATGTACAGGTGGTGTAATGGTTAGGTGCTTGGAATAAGAAATTAGCGAGCTGAGTTCAAATTATGGTTCAATTTGTTACATTCACTTTCACATAAATACTCTTGAGAAAGGTATGAATCCATCTCTTCTCCCTCTAGCTATAGGTTAAATAGCAGGTCAGGTCTGTAGTTGTGGCTGGCGGCCACTCAAGTGAAGGACAACTCTGAAGTCAAAGCTGTATGTAGCTTTGGTGAGGCACATACTATATGG